>WION01000236.1:0-82434 GCA_015039365.1 Amanita rubescens | reverse complement strand
TGAAACAACGCAAGAGAGGCTGACTTGGGGTGCAGCCTCCGAGATGCGATGCGGCCGGCGAGTTCGGCAGCACCGAAAGGTGCTCGTCCGAGCTCGGTCGCACTCGTTGACTCTCGGAACGTAGATGCGAAGTGCGGGGGAGAAGAAGATTTATAAAACTAACTACGACAGGGTATAAAACTACATGCCTCATGTGCTACGTGCGTAATATGGTCCGAAACGTATCCGATACCGAGTCTCGGAGCTCCGATCCGAGGTTCCGAGTCTCGGAAGCTTGAGTGAGGGTTTCGGCAAGGTTTGAGTATTGATTCCAGCATAGCCGGAATCAATATGTTACAGCGTCTCCCGAGGTGAAGCATCGCAGCCACGAAAGTTCGTCTGACTTTATGAGCTCGACGTTTGTTCTGACGGTCTCAAGGAACAAATCGGCTCGCGCCACTCCCACGACCTCTCCAAATCTTGTGACCTCTCCGTCGAAGCACAGGCGTAAAGTCACCTCTTCTGACGAAGACGAATCGTGCGTTTATTACTCCCACTATCGTTCCAGCTGCCATTGACATTGAGACAATTGTAGAAATTTTGGGCCACCTGTTGGGGACGGGAAATCGTCGGCAGCCGATGCTAAGGATTCGAATGCGTACATTTTATCTTGTCCTTTGGACACCCTAAATGCTGAAACCTTTTCAGCTCAACGGTTAGTGAGCTTGTTATTAATGACGACGATGTCACAATGCACGTATCATTTGATCTTTTTTGCCGTGTTTTTTTCTTTACTGAACAACCCTGTTCGCAGGTGCCCTCCTGGGACTACACGACCCACGCCTGAGGAACCACCCTCCACCCCCGCAAATAAGTTAAAGTTCAAACGAAAGCGAACGAGTGGAAATTTGTCTGACTCCGACTCACGGTATGTTTGTCCTCATCTCACAAAGACTATCATTCAGCTCGTATTAAGCAACAATAATCGTGAGGATTCGCCTCTGTCTCCACCGCCTGTCAAAAAACGTGGTCGGAAGCGACCCGCACCGTACACCTCCCTATCCGGTCGGATATGATCATTTGTTTAACACATTTCAGTATCGTGGAATCCCTTTCGGACTTGTCCCCGAATTCAGAAGACTTGGCAGTCGAGAATCATAGCGAACACTCTTTGAGAGAACGCGCTCGAGACAAGGGAACCCGTAAAGCCGCAGACGTGAAGACTCTTGATTCTTACTCCGACATTCCCAACTCTGGCTCTGCACACATGAAGACAATTTTAGCCAATTTGTTTACCATGTCAGAGAACGTCATACTAGACGATTTACTCATACAGGATTATCCAACACTTCCGTTGTTAAGGTAACGATCTATATTCTCCCTCTGCATCTCATATATTAATGTTCTAGGAATTCAACACTTATTTCGTACGTCGGTTCCGAGGAAGAAGAGCACACCATGATTTTATACTCGACCGCCATGAATGAATTGGATAGCAAAGATGGAAGTTGGGCGTATGTTGACGTTTCACTTTTTTACATCCCGTCACCAACACTTCTTCTTTCTTCAGTCGTTTTGAATCTGCTGTCAAATTTGCCAACTCGGGGCCTTTTATAAACCCTTCTCGAGCATCCTTGCATCTGGTCGCTCGTGATTCGAGCCGAATCACTCTTGCGAGCACCACAGGTCGCAGCAAAACTGCAGTCTTTCTAACGACCGGACTTTTAGTAAATTCTTCATTGCGCAAGTCAGCGGGGAGTGGCTACAACAATACTAACAATGTAAAGTTTTAACTGATCCTGACCTTCTCCGTTGTTGACCTATTGTCGCATTAGGTTCATCAAGTTATGTTAACGCCTCTTACTGGTGAATTCGAATGCGCCGCCACGTTTATCGGAACAGTCTTTGAACAGGACGACTATCATTGCCTTTTGAGGGAAGGGTCCTTTGTCTTTTCTACGCGGCCAGAAGGAGGGAACGATAACAAGTTTACGGTACCATCCAGTAAGTCTCGCCGCTCGACGTACACCACTGTAACCTGTTCTACATTGCTGTTAATAGAGTCCAAAGCCCGTACAAGTCTTCATGCCGCAAGACCCGCCACCGTCGCAAGTCGGATCGAAACACTCGTCGAATTTCCCCGCCTCCCTTGGATTCAACGATGAAGGTGGGATCTGTCTCTCATTGCCGTGCGCTGCATTGGTTCATGACATTTGCTGTTGAACTAGTTGCAATTTATGATGTCCGAGATCAGCCTGACTTTCGGATAACGCCATCGTTCTTGAAAACTCTCAGTCAATTACCATGGTTTCGGAAGGACAAAGTTGACCCCTCGGACAATAAATATATTGCAACTGTAGGTTATTCTCTGAATAGCTGGTCCAAGACATACCGGGGACTAAACCAATTCTGCGTTTCTATGAATATCTTGTTTTTGATTCTTTTGGGCGAAAGAACGGCAGGAGATGGTGACTGATTTAACTCTCGTACCTCGTTTCTCCCCTTCAATGTTTTATAGAATAAGGAAATGTGATAACTGTCAGCTGGATTGTGATATGTTTTGTGAACGATTTTATGATCTCGTTCAGACGAACATGTGTGACTAGTCTAACACTAGTCCGCCTCACTCTCAGCAACATCCGGACGAACAAGCGCCTCAGTTGACCTTGTTTTCCCATGTAGACTATTGTCACGGTCATGACTGCCTTCGATTGATCGCAAGCTCCTTAGCGACGTCAGTGATGGCCTTCTATATCTTTTTCTCCAGTTTTACGTGTCCTGTCTCTCTCCATCCATATCTCAACATCCTCGCCCATCTCGTTCGTGCGCAGAGGCAAATACTAGTAGGAAAATATGGCAGACCTGTCACAGCTATCACCAACACCTTTGAAAACGACGGTCTCCGTGTTTTTAGATTGTCCCCAATCTGGTGATGTCTCAAGTTACTCGCACTGAATTGACTGCAAACCGACTCGTGAGGGACCAAAAAACCGAACGATTTGAACATTGTTTCCATCTTTTGAGTATTGTTGATTTCATTTGACTTGCCTGTACATGCGAATGATGCGCAATTCAACAACGATGTCATATACTTTTCGGAGTTTCCCACACACGTCTTCAGCAGTCTCATCGTCACCTCCTGCCAACCGTAAGCCTAAACCCAATCTTTCACACTGCGACCGACCAGAAAAAAGCATCGATCCCTCGAGCGACTTCCTGTTTCTTCGACAGGTCATCAATCTCGTCCTCTTGGCGTTTTGTCCGAAACATCATTTTGAGTGCTTCTCCGACCAGGGCGTCGTTCCTGCCCAGTTGACTCTCCAATTTGTGGATCCAATTGTGCGCTTGCAAAGTCTCCGGATAGACATTCGGTACGGGCTTGCTTGGCATGTTAGGTGTGCCATTGCCGGTAGATAGAATAGTGTCCAACGTATTGATATTATTCATGAAAGATACATTCAAATGACCTTCGTCTTCTACACTCGTGCAAGGGTACATCAGACACTCTATTCAGGCAATGCTCGGGAACATACGTACTATTGGTTGATAAGTTGATACTCATTATGGTCGACATCTCAACCGGTATTGATCGTTCTTCCTAACGATACCCGACCCGACGAGAATCTCCTTATCGTTCCCTCAATGACATTTTCCGCATGACTTTGTTGATTGAGACCAGATTCGATACTGATCAGCTGATCGGCTGGGCGGATCATCGGATGATGGGCGCTGATAAGTGAAAAATACAAAGGGGAAGATGTATGAATCAATGTGATGCGGTCGACTGTGAAAGCAGGTTAGTTAACATCATTCTCTATTACTGAAACTGTTAGACGCACTTTTTGTAAACATGGGATCATCCACACTTGCATCGCCCATATCTCTCGTTTTCCAATCTATCCGCATCGTTTAGTGAAGTTGAAGGTACTGTATGCCTGACTTCCATGGTTTGTAAGTGCTAATAATGGTCAATAGTGACCGTCCGTCGGTCAGTGAATCTTGGTTCTTAGTTGCGAAACGGGAACCAATCATTTGACTACAAACTCGTCAAGGTGAGAGTCAACGAAATATGGCGAACAACGCACCATTTTTAATCCGGCAAACGAGTATGTCAAGCCTAAAGTCCTAAGTTGCCGGATTGAGAACAACAGACGTAGTTCTGGGTGGTAAAATACGCACGGCTAAGATGTTCGTCAACACAAGATCTCGCCTCTCTTTGCCCTTTGACCTTGTTCGCCTAACGTCACACCGTCGTCCAGTGCGTCCGAGTCCCTTTACGAGGTCGTTACAAGCCCCGTCTTACGCGATGTCATCGACTTGATGATATGACTCGGCCATGTGAGCGATGAAGCAGGTTGACTAAATATGGCTAAATATGTTACAGTGACTCAAAAAATTGTCCCAATGTTTGGCACTTTTTGCTTCTGTGTGTCCCAATGTTTGGCACTTTTTGCTTCTGTGTATCATAGCATCACATCAAGGCCAAATAGAGCCAAAGTATAAGTGTACGTAAGAAAGGTCTACATCTTGGCTACGTGACGAATCAAAAATTATGTAATTTGATGCTGTTCCCAAGATGTTACAGCCAATTCAATTTGGTGACTCATTGGGACAATGTAAGGACGGTGATCCTAATTGGGACGGAGCCCGGGAACTAAGCCGCGGACAGGGAAGGATGGAGTATAACGGAGTCCGGGACGTAGTGGGGAAAGGCTATGCTTCAGCGTGCAAGCTGCGCCGTGCTAACGTACGTCTTGCCTAAACTTCTGGAGAACGCTCTGGAGTCCGGGATGGAGTCCGGGACCCAGAGTCCGAAGGGCGAGCGGTCTGGGTGAGGTCTGAGACGATGAAAGACAGGAGTCAATACGAGTTGGGGCACAATCCAAGTCGATATTCGGACTACTGTATGAATACAAGTGAGGCCTTATATACGTAGTCCGACAAGGGGTTCTATGGCCGTGTTCTGATAAGCGAGGAAACCATAGAGATATGGAACAGGAAGTGGAGTAGAGCATATGGTACGAAGGGATAATGATACCAGTGATACCCGAGATGAAACAAGAGTGAAACAAGTATGGAGAATATGTAGAAAGGAACTTAGCGAATATGCACGGAGTTGTGACGGAGTTGTGACGGAGTTTGTCACGGAGTTTTCGGAGTTTTGGCATAGGCTTGATATGAGATGCGACATGGGTGGAAAGTGGTCATGGGTATAGTCAGGAGTCCATCGGGGTCCGAGGTCATGGAGTTTGGGTGGAGTCTGGAACGGGATATGACAGACAATTATTTGACTTGGTATCAGAAATACAGAAAATGCTCAATCCAGTGCTTTGTATTGCCCCCCTTGGTCTTGGTAAATGCTTTTGACCTTGTAGGCATACTTTCCATTGATATCTGACACACATCTGGCTCTATATATCCCACACACCTGCCATGTCCCATCTCCTCTGCTCAGCAGGAAACATCCTCTCCCTTGTTTCCAATGGTTTCCCCACTTGTCATATTGCCTCTATACTTGGTCCTGGCAAGTATACCATCTCCACAATTATTCAGGAACACCTTCCTAATCAACAAATTTCTTTGCTGGTCATCCTTCCAAGCTCTCTCCTATCTATCCTCACCCAAATCACCACTGGGAAGGCTGCTAATGCTGTTCAGGTCACCAAACTTGTTGGCATCATCAACTCCCATCCACTCCACCCACAAACAGTCAGAACTGTGCTTAAGTAGCAGTTGTTTAAGGCTGTGACAAAGAAGAAAAGCCATGTGAACAGGGGGGAAATAATAGGCCTTTGCTCTGAGGCACAACCAGTGTTCTGTGGAGGGCTGGAAGAGGGTAATTTGGTCAGGTGAGACTAAGGTTAACAGTATTGGGTCATATGGGGAGTAGTTGATGTGGAAGCAAGTGGTGGATAGGTTGATTGATAGGGAGGTCCAAGGAACTGTGACATTGGAGGGTGGGAACATCATGGTATGGGGTTGTATGGGCTGGAATGGTGTGGGTAAAGTTACTGAAGTTGAGGGGAGGATAGATGCTGACCAGTATGTGTCCATTTGGACCACCTCTGACTACTCAGTATAGAGGAATCTGGGATTGCTGATGGGGAGCACATTTTTAAGAAAGGCCATCACCCCAAATACACCTTCAGAAAGGCTAGATACTGGATGAAAGAGGACAATATCACTCTTCTGGACTGACTTCTATAGTATCCAGACCTTAATCCTCTGGCATCACATCAAATTGCACTCAGTGTGCAACCATGAGCCGGAGATTGGGAGATTTGAGAGGGAGTGGCAGATGTGGGATGATATAGAGCCAGATGTGTGTCAGATATCAATGGAAAGTATGCCTACAAGGTCAAAAGCAGTCACCAAGACCAAGGGGGGCAATACAAAGCACTGGATTGAGCATTTTCTGTATTTCTGATACCAAGTCAAATAATTGTCCCAATGAGTCACCAAATTGAATTGACTGTAACATCATGGGAACAGCATACAATTACATAATTTTTGATTCGTCACGTAGCCAAGATGTAGACCTTCCTTACGTACACTTATACTTTGGCTCTATTTGGCCTTGATGTGATGCTATGATACACAGAAGCAAAAAGTGCCAAACATTGGGACAATTTTTTGAGTCACTGTAGATAACTTCATTCTCCGGTCATCACACATTGTTATATGCTTAATCGAGTGTGATTGTGGGTTTGTTGAGGCACTGACCGTAGGTAGAATAATGCCAACTGGTGCACTCCGGGTCTTCCGGATGTGTTGTGACGTGACGGCCGAAGTCTGCTACCCTGTCTCATATTTGTATTGCCTTCGCTCTGTGCTCTCTTTCGTATTTCCATCAGAACAGCTCAAAGCTTCAAAGCCCCAAATGTCTAGTTATATTAGAATCCTCGATCAACTCATACATACAATACACGACGGAATTGGAGAAGATCTTACTCTGGGTTGCAACGAATGTAGAGAGATCACTCTTGGGACTGCTGGATATGGTACATTTTACACGTCTCTCATTTATTCTAGCTACTGTACCAAGACGAAATTTCACAGATTTGGATGGACTTTAAATGGAATGTTGGATTTACAAGTTTCTCTGCCATCTTCCGGTGCCTTCTACATTCTCTCTGTTCCGATGTATATACTCATCCAGTGCTGTTTAGATACATCACTTTGAAGATTCAAAGGACAATCATATTGATCTTGGAGGCAAACCTTCAAGGTTCATGCAGCTGCATCTCCCAGAAGATCTTTAAGGAAAGATTTTATACTACCCAAAGTATGTTCATCATTTTTTAAATCTTCATACGGTGTGTTAAATGTTAGCAAGACCTAGTTTTTGTTCTACGCCTTTATGAGGGTGTGCCATTCCTCCCAGATTTTGATCATTTGTATATCCATGCAAGTTGCATTGTATGGACTGCCCTTTTGATGGGTGCTATATTGGCCTATCATATTTTGTGTGATAGACCTGCCCAAAAAAAGGGTGCATACTGCAATGTCCACATGTTTTTAACTTGCTTCATTGCCCTGAGAAAGGGTGCAATTTGTAATTGGATCAGGTCTTATTTGACAGCATGTAGACAGTGTTTTAGTGCTGCTGAATCTCATGAGACTGTGGTGTGTCCTGTATTATTTCATCCCATTGGTGGAGGGAAAAGAGGCATTGTGCCATTTTTGACCATGTTGAGGTACCTTCCCTCAATGGTCCCAACCCAGCCACTTGAATCTTGTGAATTCCGGTACTGTGATCATATTATTCCAAGTAGTGTGGACCTCAACATCGGTATTTCCGAAAACAATTTATTGTCTGTGCAGTTCCCTTTGCCAGAACTTTTAGACTTCATCACTATGCAAGAAGGCTGACAGATTGCTCTTCTTCATTCTATCAACATTACCCGTGTTACTAGGAAATCAGAAATTCGTGATCTTTTCTCATCTCATTTGTGTAGTGTTGACTGTGCCAGGTATATCTCGCGATTCCTTGTCGTCTCTTACTATGATTTACTTCGTGCCATGGAGATTCAACGCACAAATAAATACAATGAGAAAAAGTCCATCAATATTATGTGCCAATTGTCCCCCTCCCAAGAGATTGAGGCTTCTATTCCCTCATTTCCACCTCTACCTTTGACTGCACATAACATTCATCATGTAATATCAACTGCTTGCAAAAGAATGCAACCAAATGTATTGGAGGAGGCTGGATGTGCTGTTTGTGGACAACTCACACCTGTCAGACAGCTTTTGGACACCTACCCAGCTGACCAAAAACCTCTAATTAGAGATGGACAGATCCCCTGTCTCCATCTCTAGTTAGAGGCTTTATTTGAAATCACAGGCTACCTCAGATAATTGTGGACATAAAATAAATATTTCTGAATTACAAGTCCATTTTCCCACACCAGACATATTGCCATTTCTGGAAGGTGGGGGATGTATTTGTACATGTTTTGACATGGGAATTTGACCACAACTTAGGAACAAGGCATAATTGCCTTATTTAGTTAAGATAGGCAGATTTCAAATAAGGTAAGCAAGTCAGGATACCATTTTTGGAAGGTGGTGAGGATATTTGTACATGTTTGTACATAATTTCCTTATTTGGAAAGAGAGAGCTAGATGCCAAATGAGGCAAAATAATTGATTTCAGGGTCGAATTTCCTAAAAAGGAAATGATGACATAATTTCAGGGTCAATCAATTGTGTAGCCTTGGTCAGTGGCTTTCTAGATGTGGTTGTATGACACTGTTTGGTGCTCATTTCATTGAGATATTTGCTGATTGATTTTCAGGGTCAAATTTCTAAAAAAGGAAATTGATAATGTAATGTGCACTTTAGGATCCTATGGCGCATTTCCTAAAATGGAAATAGCGCACTTCGGACTTGCCATTTTGGGAAATATCTGCTCACTGTTGGTGATGATGAGCAGCAAGAAATGGTGGTATCTCCCTTGATACTGACTATTTTTGTGGCACGTTTTTTGGAATGTATTCCTTCTATATATATGCATGTATTCACTATGTTAGAATGTGAGAAATGCTAGTGGTTTATGTCAGAGTGCAACATGTCTTGCTCACTGTTGACAATGGTGAGGAGTAAGAAATGACAATATCTCCACCAATACTGGTTGTTTGTGTGGCGCTTTTTTTGGGATGTCCCCATTAGGCATATAGGAAGGTAGTTGGCATGTTAGAATGCAAATAGTATGCACCAATCATGCCAAAATAAAATTGGTGTGCTCACTGTCTGCCATGATGAGCAGCCATATCTCCACCAAAACAAGATCTCCCTGTGGCGCTTTTGTTGATTTGCAATCACATAACACAAAGATAAACATTGGGAGGGTCTCAACAGAGGATCCTTAGGCAAGATCAAGTGGAATGTCCCATTTATCCTGACATGTCAACTTGTCAGCCTATGTTTCTGTATCATGTTCAGACTTTTATCATGAAACTGAAAATTACACATTAATCAGCAGGGCAATCTGCTTCCAGACACCCTGAATGACATTCTGTTATCATAAGAAATCAACATCCAAAAAAGCGCCATAGAAAGATCTTGTTTTGGTGGAGATATGGCTGCTCATCATGGCAGACAGTGAGCACACCAATTTTATTTTGGCATGATTGGTGCATACTATTTGCATTCTAACATGCCAACTACCTTCCTATATGCCTAATGGGGACATCCCAAAAAAAGCGCCACACAAACAACCAGTATTGGTGGAGATATTGTCATTTCTTGCTCCTCACCATTGTCAACAGTGAGCAAGACATGTTGCACTCTGACATAAACCACTAGCATTTCTCACATTCTAACATAGTGAATACATGCATATATATAGAAGGAATACATTCCAAAAAACGCGCCACAAAAATAGTCAGTATCAAGGGAGATACCACCATTTCTTGCTGCTCATCATCACCAACAGTGAGCAGATATTTCCCAAAATGGCAAGTCCGAA
This sequence comes from Amanita rubescens, assembly GCA_015039365.1. NCBI lineage: Eukaryota > Fungi > Basidiomycota > Agaricomycetes > Agaricales > Amanitaceae > Amanita > Amanita rubescens. Next base: position 72,482 of record WION01000236.1, on the reverse strand, counting down.
GTGCGCTATTTCCATTTTAGGAAATGCGCCATAGGATCCTAAAGTGCACATTACATTATCAATTTCCTTTTTTAGAAATTTGACCCTGAAAATCAATCAGCAAATATCTCAATGAAATGAGCACCAAACAGTGTCATACAACCACATCTAGAAAGCCACTGACCAAGGCTACACAATTGATTGACCCTGAAATTATGTCATCATTTCCTTTTTAGGAAATTCGACCCTGAAATCAATTATTTTGCCTCATTTGGCATCTAGCTCTCTCTTTCCAAATAAGGAAATTATGTACAAACATGTACAAATATCCTCACCACCTTCCAAAAATGGTATCCTGACTTGCTTACCTTATTTGAAATCTGCCTATCTTAACTAAATAAGGCAATTATGCCTTGTTCCTAAGTTGTGGTCAAATTCCCATGTCAAAACATGTACAAATACATCCCCCACCTTCCAGAAATGGCAATATGTCTGGTGTGGGAAAATGGACTTGTAATTCAGAAATATTTATTTTATGTCCACAATTATCTGAGGTAGCCTGTGATTTCAAATAAAGCCTCTAACTAGAGATGGAGACAGGGGATCTGTCCATCTCTAATTAGAGGTTTTTGGTCGGCTGGGTAGGTGCTTTTGGAGTTGAGTAGCATTCAGAACTATCTTTCCATTCTAAATGTGTCTGGTATGACCCGACAGGAGCGACAATTGGCATCTGACTCAGTTTTGGAACATAGTTATGTCATTGATCACACCTGTACCCATGTTTGTAACTTCTGCCATGGATTTATAATGAAGAAAAAAATTCCCCCCCATTCATTGGCATCAGGCTTGTGGCTAGGCTCCATTCCCCCTATACTATCTTCTTTGCATTTTGTAGAGAAAATGCTGGTCGCACGCATATGTCACTCATGCTGTGCTATTAAAATAGCATCAGGGATGAGAAAGATGAAAGCAAATGCCGTGGCATTTCAGTCACCAATCTCTAAGATATATGATGTTTTGCCTCCTCCACGATCAGACCTGGCTGAGGTCCTAGCAGTAATATTCACGGGCCCTTACAAACCCACCACAAGTGATTTTGCTAGAACTCCACTTCTGGTCAGAAGGAATCATGTTAAACTTGCACTTCAGTGGCTCATTCTCAATCATAAAGATTATGAATATGTAACATTTTCAGAAGCTAACTTGCGTGAGTATCCTGAACACATTCCTCCTGTGTCCATTGAGTATCAAGTAAAGGATAGCAACAAAGATCTGGAAGGCACAAGTGTGTTTGATGTTGAAGAGGAAGATGGGACAGAGCTAGGTCCTTGTGCATTTACAGTTCATGGACTAACAGGTGATCAGCTTCAGACGTTGTCTATAAATGCTGTTAAAGCAAAGGCCTTACAACATCTAAACAATGGAGGAAAGATGATGGCCATTGGGCACAGTGAGGATCCTGAGTCTATATGGAACAATCCCCAACTATATCCACAAATGTTTCCATGGTTATTTCCTTATGGTTTAGGTGGAATAGGATCTGTTTCTTCAATATCTGATAAAGAACATAAAAGACGACTACTGATGTATCATGATAAACGTTTTCAAACTGATCCAAATTTTCCTTTTGTTGCCTTCAGTCATCAACAGGTAAAGACCGCAACTTCGAACAGCTTTTTATTGACCAAAAAACATTTATTTCAAGACGTTACTAATAGATTATTACATTTAGATATGAACACAATAGACAATCTTCTAGACAGAATGAGTAAAGATGAATTTGTGCTGCCTTCAACAGATGCTGAAAAACAGTGTTTCAAAGTATTATCTGATTTGGATCATGTTTCTGGCACCATAAAAGGCTCAGCTACAAGCAAAAAATGGATGCGCAATGAAATTTGGTCTCTGGTTGCTCACCTAGGAGCCCCTTTTTGGTACATCACTTTATCTCCTGCAGACATAAAGCACCCAATCTGCATCTATTTTGCCAGTACCAATGAGAAATTCCAACCAGACATACTGCCTTATGATGAGTGTCTCCGACGCATATGTTCAAATCCTGTTGCTGGAGCAAGGTTTTTCCATTTTGTAGTGACAACATTCATTGAGGTTGTTCTAGGTTATGGAGGCAATCATCCTGGATTATTTGGGAACATCAGTGGATATTATGGCACTGTGGAACAACAGGGCCGGCTAACTCTTCACCTCCACATACTTCTGTGGTTAATGAGTAATTTATCTCCACAATAAATGTGTGAACAACTTATTGACTGCAATTCAGATTTTCGTCAACGGATAGTTGCATGGATTGAAAGTTGTCAGGTAGGGGAGTTTCTGACAGGAACACATGATGAGATTGCTGAAAAGGTCAAGGTGGCATCATCTGCAAAAAACTACAAGAACCCAACAGAGACCCTGCCATTAAGTCCTCCATTGCCTTGTCCATCCTCATGCAAAATGTGTGAAGATTGTGATGCTCTGAATAACTGGTGGAAACAATATACAGACACAACTGATGATTTGATTTTAAAATCAAATGTCCATAACTGTAACTATGGGTCCCTCAGCAATGGATCTAAACGCCAGTCAATCACCTTTAAAGGTTGTAGAGATAACAAGTATCAAAGTTGCAAAGCAAGGTTTCCCCGCCCCACTTTTGACTGTACTGAGATTGATCCTGAGTCAGGAGCCATAAATATCAGGAAGAGGGAACCTTGGATTAACAGTGTGTCCCCAGCTTTGACATATCTCTTTCGTTGCAATACTGATGTAACATGCATGTGGTCAGGCACCGCTCTCAAGGCTGTCATAATTTACATCTCTGATTACATAACTAAAACTGGCTTGAAAACTCATGTGGTATTTGATGTGATAAAAAGCATTTTCAGCAAAAAATCAGAAATATTAAACAAAAACATTTCAGATGAAGAAAAAGCTCGTCAATTGATATGCAAAATTGCAAACTTATTAGCAACAAAAACTGAAATGGGGGGGCCAATGGTCTCCATGTATCTTTTAGATCATCCAGATCATTACACCTCACACAGCTTTATTCCTTTTTATTGGAAAAGTTTTGTTAATGAAGTACCTCCAGTTGATGATTATAAGTACAGATCTGAAAGTTTGGCGGAATTTAACTTATACGATTGGAACAGGCAATGTACCAGGCATCGCATTGGCAAAGATCAGTCACTAAAAAAAGGTATTAACACAGATGACCACATGGTCAACAATGATAGTCTTTCCTCCAAGCAACGCCTTAAACTGTTTATGTTTTCAGCCAACCACCCATTCCATGAGACACATGCCATCTCGGTTGCCAAGGCTGATGACAAGAAAGTGGTTAACTTTATAGGAAGTCCTTTGCCTCGGTCAGACAAGGAAGATAGAGAATTTTATTGCTGCACTATGCTTACACTATTTAAACCTTGGAGATCAGGACATGATTTAAAGAAAGATACACAAACATGGGATGAGGCATTTCAATCACACAAATTTTCAGACCGACAGCACCAGATCATGAAAAACTTCAATGTTAAATATGAATGTCTTGATGCATGTGATGATTATAGAGCTCAGCTTAAAAAGGGGGCTGAAAATACATTATTTATGTATGGAGAAGATAGCCTCTGTGATCCATTAGATACTATCAACAATGATGATCCTGAAAATTGTTTTCTTAACTCTGATAACATTTATGAGGCTTCCACCAAAGTTCCTGTTTATGGTATCAAGGAACGGAGACTCCAAAAGGAGGCTGCTGAAATCCATGCTGTATTGACTCGTACTGGATGGAACATGCTTCCAGAGATTCCATCCAACAAAGAAAGAAGAGATCCTTTTATTCCATCGTGCAAACTTACAGGCCTTCAATGGAAAGCAACAATTCAGCTACAGAAAAAAAGGGTATTGGATAGTGTTGCTGCATTGCAAAATCAGATATCAGTAACAGAAGCACATATAGCATATTTTATGCCCAACAATGTAAAAATTGTGTCCAAACACTTCTTGCAATCAAAATTTTACTTCACTAGTGAAGAAGATACAATCAATTCCATATGCTCCTTTTTTTCTTTAAATGAGGAGCAGGAACAGGCATTCAAAATAATCAGCCACCATGCAGTCATGCCAGCATCTGAACCATTAAAGATGTATGTGGGAGGAATGGGAGGCACTGGCAAAACACAAGTAATAAAAGCGCTGACTTGTTTTTTTACAGAGCGTGGTGAACCCTACCACTTCATAACCGTTGCTCCAACAGGAACTGCTGCAGCATTACTGTCTGGATCAACCTATCACTCAAGACTGGCAATTAATGACTTCCAAAAACAAACCAGTGAGAAGTCTTTGTCTCTTGTACGAGCACAATTGCTAAGGGTTGACTATATCTTTCTAGATGAAGTTTCCATGCTCTCTTGCCATGATCTATATCGTATTAGTGCTCAACTGGCACGCATATTTAACTGCCATGATAAGGCATTTGGAGGAAAGAGCATGATTGTGTCAGGTGACTTTGGACAGCTTCCGCCTGCAATTGGTGGAGAGAATGTCTCCCTGTATAGCCATGTGATAGGAAAATATGCAAGCCAATTGAAATCTCAAGAAGAATCTATGGGAAAAGCTCTGTGGCATCAGTTTATCACTGTTGTCATATTACGAAAAAATATGCGACAAAAAAATTGCACAGCTGATGATGACAGACTTAGAACAGCTCTGATGAACATGAGATTCAAAGATTGTACAGCAGATGATATTGCCTTTTTAAGGACTAAAATTGCTTCTTTGGAATTGGGAAAGCCTTCCATGACTGATGAAAAGTTTTCCTGTGTCTCAATCATAACTGCAAAAAACATTCAGAAGGATGAGATCAATAGATTAGGGTGTGAAAAATTTGCAAAAATGACAGGACAAGTCTTGACTCATTTTTTTTCAGAGGATACTGCAAAGACAAGACCTTCTGAGAATAAAAATAGTAAAAGTCTTGGTGTGCAGAAGTTGGCTGTTATTTCTTATGATTTGCAAAAGGAGCTTTGGGAATTACCCCACTCAACTGCTGATAAACATATACCTGGAAAACTATCCCTTTGTGTGGGAATGCCCATCATGATCAAACACAATGAAGCCACAGAACTTTGTATCACCAATGGACAGGAAGGCATTGTGAGGGGATGGCAAACATGCCTTGGATCCTGGAAGCAATTGGTATTGGACACATTGTTTGTGGAACTCACAAATCCTCCCACTCCTGTACAACTGGATGGACTCCCACTGAATGTGATTCCTCTGACTCGAAATGAAAGAGCCATAACTTGCAAGTTACGAAATGACAGTAACATATCAATCACTCGATCTCAAGTTGAGGTTTTGCCCAACTTTGCAATGACTGATTTTGCATCACAGGGCAAAACAAGAACATATAATGTGGTTGACCTTCGTGATTGTCGCACCCATCAAGCTTATTACACAGTTCTATCTAGAGGATCAACAGCTGATGGAACAATAATTTTACAAAATTTTGATGAGAAAAAAGTGACCGGTAAAGCATCAGGCCCTCTTCGTCAAGAGTTCAGAGAATTAGAGTTACTTGATGAAATCACACAGCTCCATTATAATGATATGTTACCACTCAGTGTGTGTGGCAGCACTAGATACTCATTGATAGATGCATATAGGGAAGAAAAAGGTCTTGCCTATGTTCCTGCAACTTTACACCCCTCACTTGTCTGGAATTCTGCTGACCCTTTTTTAAAACCTTCTGGTGAGAACTTAGAGTGGCACCTTATTGGGAAAAAAAAGGTACCCGAGAGCCACACTGAGCAGACCTCCCCAACTCCTACTGCGAAGTCAACCATTAAAAGAAAGAATGACAGTCTTGAAGAAAATGATAGACCCCTAAAAAAATTGTGTGCAGACCATGCCACTCCAGTTCCTGAGCAATTCAGCTGGTCAGACAATAGCTGTGCCTTTGATGCATATTTTAGCATTTTATATGCCTTATGGCACACTGATAAACCACGATGGAGTTTTTTACTGGGATGGATTAATAAGGAATTTTTAGGAGAGCTTGCAGATTATTTTGTGTATGTTGACAATGGATCAATTCCCATCAATGCAGCACGAGATAACTTGAGACTTGTTTTGGCAGCCAAATTTCCAGCATATTTTTCATGGGGCGATTTCACTTCTTTATATGATCTTATGAACTACACCCTGGAAACTGAAGAGAGTACACATCAGTCAGACCTAGTATGTCCAGATAACCACGAAATCAATGGAAACAACACAGTCACCATAAACAGTTGCCTTCTGCCCATCACATCTTTCACAAATGTTACCTCAGTCCAGCAATGGATGAACATGTTTAACCATGGTACAGATCGCAGATGTCCCCTGTGTAACACACGCCTGCTTTGTGTATATGAGATAATACAACCAATGCCAATTATTGTTTTTCATTTTGCAGACAGAAAAATAGACCTTGAAACCACTGTTGAGATTCCCATTGGTAATACAAGGAGACAGTACAGCTTGCGAGGTATTGTATATTATGGAGAGAACCATTTCACATCACGCTTTATATCACATGATGGGGCTGTATGGTTTCATGATGGTATGAGCACAAAGGCCTACATGGAAATGGATGGAACACTGGAACTGAACAGTAATTTAAATTTGCAAGACTGCAGGAACAGGAGTGCATGTGCTGCTATATATGACTCGGGCTCTGTAAACAACTAGATAAGCGTCGGCTTACAATGGCCGCGACCTTGGTTGCAGTTATTTTTATTGCATACATATGATGAAGCAGTGTAACATGAATTATAAAGTGACGTATACGTAGTAGGCTAGTAATTACATTCTTCGTTTGACTTTCTTTTCATTGCTGACGGGTTCTTCCAACAATTTGGCAGAAAATGTCGGAGAACGGTTTTGGCCGCGATTTTCTTTGGTTTGAAGTGAGGGAGATGGTTTGGTGTCTTGTAATGTGTTAGGTTGATGAGCTTTTTCTTCATTTTTTGTTGCACTTGTAGATGCGTGAGTTGTTGAGGTGTCAGACATGAATGCCAAGGTTGAGGCAGTGGGAGTGGCTCGGTTTAAGAATTTGTAAAAGAAAAGCGTACGATTATGTCGGTCGGAACATGTCGAATTTTCGTTTATGATGAGATGTACTTGTTGAGGGAATAGTGGCTGTTTTGCTCCGCGAAGTTGGACAAAACGTGCTGATCCACAGTGATCACCGATGATCACTGCAGATCTTGACTGTCCACGAAATGATCATCGTGAACAATCGTTATAAGCAGTGATCACTAATGAATCACGAATGATCATTAATGTTTCATGGTTATCCAGAGTGAATGGCTGTGAGCAGTTGTTGTTGTGATCATGAATAAAAAATTTCAATATTCCAATTTCTTCGTGAAAACTCATTAACCACTGTGAGCTATGGTGGACAACTGTCAAGGCTGTGCGAAGTGCATTTGTGATCAGTTGTTGGTCCATCGTGATCACCCGTGAATCACAACTCACCCACACAAGCTCATGATGAATCATGGCGCTGGAAAAGAATACTAGAATTGTGAATTAGAATGGTATTTAACCCACTTTCTGAGTTGCCTTATGGACTCTATCTATCTAGTACGTGCCAATGCATCCGAACATTATTTCCTAGAAGCGACATAAAAAATTCCACTTCCTTGCCACTTGTTGGTTCGGTACTAATTTACTGTATTGCTTATAGGGAACTATCTACAAGGCACCAAATATTACGCCCATGGCCGCTTGGCAGTGGAACTCAATTATTATATAGTGAGAACATCTGCGAGTGCATCAATTCTGAATTGGGGTAGCTCCCATTGTTGGATGAAGAGAAATATAATAAAGCGCACACTGAGTGAGATGGGCAAATGCAATCATGACTGTGTGTTACAGCCTTGTCAAGAAGAGCGTTTGCTCGGAGTCGTTGAAGATTGGCAGCTGAAACCGGTAAAAAGAACGATGGGTGAGAATACTGTTGAGGGATGTAGTTTTGTGCTGTGGAGTGCATACGAGATTGAATTGGGGTGGCTTCAAATGCTGGATATGTGATTCTGGGGCCTTGAAGGATAACTGGCATGGTAACGTGACGATGAAAAGCTGGTCCCTGGAGGGAAGAAGGTTATAGGGAGGGCAACGGATTTACCGAATCAACAAGCAAGAGGTTCGCTACAATCTTTCCTCTTGTAGAGAACGTCGGCCCAGCGCATCAGTTCTCGCGCCACAGTGGGCATGATTGGAAGGGCCGTAAAGGGAGGAACAAAGGGTTTAATGTTGAACACAAGTGTCGCCGCCTAGACGTAACTGGTGAGGAAACCGGGGGACCAAGCTTCGATGAACACACAGGGCGATGGGAAAGAACAGGTGAGGCCGAAGAATGACGGGGAATCAGGCCAGTCGGAGCAGGACGCAGGAGCAGAAAAGGTGAAGGAGGAGACGAATGCGATGGCATAGGAGAATATGATGAACGAACATTAGCTATCAATATACCAAAATGTAATGTGGAATGTATCATACCGTCGTATCATGTACCAATAACATGCTTTTTTGTTATTATTCTCCTTCCCGCCCGCATCTTGCGTCTCTCCTTTTTTTTTGCAGACACTCGTAGTCATCCGGCATATCAAGCTATCAAGCACCATATTTAGAATACGTGGTACCTACATTGTACATTATCGGCCAAATGTTAATGAACGAAAGAGACCGCCTACATGTAAGATTGTCACTGCCACAGAAGCGATCCGTCGGCGCGATCAATTAACCCCACAATCCTTCTGTACTTAGCCGGTGAAAAGAGTGTGGACATATAAGATTTGGGGATAACGGCAAATAAGCAGAGGATAGTTGAATAATAAAGCGAACGGTTGACAGCTTGGGGCACCAGATGCTACCACAAGGATAACGGCAAAAAGTAGAGGGTTGTAGACATGTAATCTTATCTTATCGTTACTTTGTAATTGTTTCCCACATTTTGCAGGTTTTGTGAATTTACCTTGTGGGATGACCTTGCTGCGCAAGGTAACTATTCTTAGAACAAGTGTGGTATGTTATTTGTTGGATTAAGAAACATACTAGCAAAATAGATTTTGTTGAGAGCATTCCCTGCTCACTGCGTCAGAAAGGTGTACTCGGAGCTTACCTTTATTCAGAATAATTTCCAAGGTGGGCCCGCTGTAAGACTAAATGGGATAGGCCGGGCACACCTCCCAACCAATTATCTACCTGACTTCATCCATTTGCCAATCATTGATAGCGCCCATAACCATGCCAGCTACACAGCCGAGTAGATTTTGTCGAGAGTGCCCCTGTTGGCTGTGTCAGAAAGCTGTATTCGGAGCTAACAAGGCTGTGACTATGAATTACACCATCTACTTCTAGTGCTACATATCCTCCCACGACGGCGGGTGGGCAAACTTCGCGGGAAGCACTTTGTTGTTATATGGGGTTGTTGTGGCCTGTATGATCACAGTTGGCGATTTGATGGGCGGTTTTTCCCTTTTGTGCGTTCATCAGTGTCACGTAGTGTGTAGTTCGCCTACCTTAGTTTGGACATTTCATAGTCATTGGAGCGTAAGTTGTTGTTTGCGGATCATGAGTAAAGAGCTTGCACGGAAGATGACGAAGTCTCGAACCCCGTGGCAGGTGTCCTGACTGATCTTTTCCTCAGCAAACCACTAAGACGTTAATATGGACGTTCAGGTAACAGCGTATACCTCTGCATGTAAAAACTCGCTCAATGCTGCTCCATAGCCCGGCAAAAGAACACGTACTGGCACGAGGAATGAAATTGGTCAAAAGAGAAGGAGGCTTGAGGTATGGAACACGCTCAGCATGAAAATGCACGCTGATCCTGGACTCTGAAGACTCGGGTTTCCAATTTTCTTGACATCGAGGCAGGAGAAGGTAGCTCTGAAGGGCAGGGTTCCGACAATGAATGTAAGTTCTACTATGTCAGAATTTCTGTCCAACGAGGATTCTAAAGTGTGCCCCAGACTTCATTGATGGCAATATTGACGCCATAGGAGACGGAGATTTCGAAGGTGATGAAGAGGAAGACGAGGACCCATCTGAATGTAAGAGCGCCATATGCGTCAAGCGGTTGGCAGTAGCTCACAGTATCCTCACAGCCATGCTGTCTGTCAATAGACAAAAAAATTACTCCAGGGACGAGCACAACGACGAGGACCAAAACCAATCTGAATGTAGGATCGCAGTATGCGCTGAGTATGGTTCAGTAGCTCACAGTATGTCCACAGCTGTTCAGTCTGTCAAGAGGCAAGGTTACTCCAGGGACGATCGTCTTTCTGCCGTGATCAATCGTTACGAAGCCCGAGCCGCTGCTGCAGACGATGCCATTGAATCGGATATCGAGAACGAGGGAGAGATTGAAGAGATTGCTTTGCTGGCTGAGCGCGCTTTGCGAATGCCAAACGAGCATGATCCAGGCATTTGGAGGGTTCGTGTACTGGTATGTCTATGCTCAAATAGCTTGAAATTTTCTACTGAGCCCCCTCAATGTTGCAGGACGGTGCCGCAGAGGAAAGCTTCTTCCTTCTCCAGGATCGTTTAAAAGCTCGACCCCGATGGGCCTTTTCAACCTTTTTGCCACCTGGAAGCAGACAGTGGATCTATGTTGAATCGGCTTCTCGGGACTATGTAAAGAACCTGTGCAAGAATTTATCCACGTTCCCTCATCCTCTCCAAATATTTTTTGTACCTGTCGAGGAGCATTTAGAATCCCTCAACGGGAGTCGCATGATGCCGTCTATAAACCCTGGATTGTGGGTCAGACTAAAGAGGAGGTCGGAATTGGAGGGGTTGGTTCCGAACGAGAGGTTGATCAAATACGCAAATGATCTGGGATATGTGGCCAAGCGGATAAGCGAATCTCAAGTCGCCATACATCTTGTCCCACGCCTCTTGGTCCCAATCGAGAGCAACATTGCTAGAGATGGGGATAGGGAGAAACGTCGAAAAAAAAAATGGTGCCCTTGACTTTTACATCCCAGAGCACTGGGAAATCCAGAAGATGCCACAGTAGCCCATCTGCTAGATCCAAACGTGTGGTGGGATCCGAAGACTCCCCACCAGCTGGCGTGGGTCAAGCCTGGCGCGTATCCAGAATTAGCCCATCCGATGGATCAAACCGTGTGGTGGGATCCAAAGACTCCCCGTGAGCTGGTGCGGGGCGAACCTGGCACGTATCGACTGGCAAAACGTTACGGCAAAAGAACAATTGATAGCAGCGATAGCTTTCTGCCACCGTTTGTGTACTTTTCAGTACCAATTGGAGCATTGCATTCTACCGGCGTCGTACCCAAGCACAGCGAACTAAGGCTATTCGGGGAAGGGTTGGCGATTGGAGCGAAGGCCTTACACTTTCCGGCATCCGAAGCAGAGTTAATACGATGGTCATTCGAAAATCATATAGCTTCGCCTTTGGAAGTTGGTCACAAAGTGGAGATCAAACTGGATGCAGGAATGGCACGAGGAGTGATCGTGGACCTTCGGTTCGAAGATGCAGTTGTGCGGCTAAACGATAGTGTAGAAGCAATGGAAGTGGATGCAAGACGCGTCAGAAGGTTCTACGAGGTGGGCGACAAGGTCAAGGCCATGGTGCCAACCAACCTTGACTGGGAAGGGTGGGTGGTGGACGTTTCGGATGAAAAACTTGCAGTATTCGATCGCAATCAAAAAGAGCATGTCCGTGAATGCCCCTTCTCTCTTGGTCTAACAGGAATTAACATTGAAAACAGCTTGACGTGAAAAGCTGGCAACTTATTCCGCACGACAGTGTTGAACATGGATTCGCTCGTCGCATTCAAGTTGGCGACGTAGTTCAAGTAATTTACCCCAAGTCGCCAAACTATCATGAACACGGTCTGGTATGCAGCATCGCCGATTTCGGCGTTGAGGTCATCGGACACAAGCCTCCCAATACGAAGGTAATTATGTTGTTGTGAGCGCTTAACAAACGAATGACTGTATCAGTTCTGGGAACCGCATTGGTTTCTAAATGTAGTTTCAACAACTGAAGGCGGCGTTGAGCAGAAGGATTGCTCTCTGGCCTTCCACGACCGTTACAAGGAACTGATCAACACGTGGGTAGTTGTTACAGGGAATCACGCATACAAGGGGTTATTCGGCAGGATTCGAGACCATTTGGGCCAACAGATGCTGTCTATTGAACCGACCTCGGGGGCTCTCCCTGTGGCTGTCCACGTTGATTTCCTGCTCAATGGGTAAGCGATACGTTGTGTAATGTACATTCACGAATGAATTCCTTTGGCAACAGAGAAGAAGGCGGTCCGGATCTACGCCGATATCACGTCGGGCTTCATCAAACACCAGCAACCATGGGGCATCGATTACCTCCCCATTTGCATAGGGAACTCGCAAAACCAGCAAGACCGACAACGCCTGGGGCTGATGAACCTGTGACGCCAGAGGGTGGTCCTGAGGTAGATCAACGAGATTGCGTGGCATCGTCTCCTGGGGCAAGTGGACCGGAGGACCCGCCAATAACACCAGCAACGGCTTCTCAACCAGTGGCTGTCATTGATCCTCCTCGGCTTGAAAGGGTTGAGCCCATGATTTCTCATGAAAACCAAGGTAAGCAGTTATGGTCAAGCTTATAAGTAAACAGTCACGTCATCCCCAAAGCCCTTCCTGCTAACTGGCTGATGAAACACGGATTGGTGGCGAAGCGCATTTGGGCCTACGTGCGTAACAGCAAAACCAACCCATTCGAACAAGGCGGAGGGTATGCGAGGGGCTTCTACGAAGGGGAAAGAGTGCTGATATTGTCCGGCGAGATGGAGGGCGGGATTGAGGTCAACGCGAAGGAGCGGACGATAATAATTCCATCATACTTCCTGTTCCCCCAGATGCCGACATCGAGGGGACAGGACGTTGTAGTAATCAGCGGTGACAATGCCGGAGAACTATACCTCACCTGCAAGCCCAACCGTGATGGTACTTTTCCGCTGGGACGTCGCGGTCACAAAGGGTCACCGGTATGCACCATAGAGCCGAGCAGATTGGCGAGATGCGATCCGAAGTAGTATACTATTCTACCCCGCTATGTCCTATTTGTATCTATTTGTCACTCTGATCAACGGACTTTGCGCCTCGGAACAGAGTCAGGACTCAGGAAAAGGAATGTCTGAAACAAGCTGCTGCAGTGTCAACAGAGAGATAGGAACTGGAGCTGTCGGTAAGAGTGATTTCCTTACGTTTGAATGTAGCTGACAGTTGCACGGGCGGCAGAGGGTTTTCAAAAGGTGGAAATGAAGTTCACTTACATGGAGAGGGACACATGCTACAATCTCTTTGTTGGACCCCATGCTCCAGCCGAATCGATTGGTTCCGTTGGAGATATTGCCGTTCAAACCCCGTTCCAGGAAGTTGTGATGGAAATAGCAAAGACGAAATATGCTCATGCCGTAATACGGGATAATCATGACGCCCATGCGATATATTACAAGACTTGCACAGAGTGGCGCTCTATCGACGAAGATTGTAGAGATGGGAAACGTCGATGCCCTTGCCGAAACAAGCCGTATACCATTCACCCACAGTTACAGCTGGATTCTGAACAATAGGCCCCTCCGCCAAAAAATACACACGTAGCGGGGCCTGAATTTCAAGTCCGACAAGCCTGATGTAACGGGATCATCGGTGATCACCTTGAGGCTACCCGTCGTGTCATTGATAATATACAAATGCTGTCAGCGAGTGGTTGTGAGGAGTAGTACTAGTATCCAAGAGCAGCCTATGCTCATTACATTCATGGTGTTCACAATGACAACAAGGCTATGGGAACCGAAATTCACTACTAGTACTTGGCACTGAGGGTTTCTCAGGTGCCAAGACGGAATAAGATCCGACTCGTCATGGCTCTACCATTGAATATGTCGACGCCAGACAGATAGCTGCCGGTTGTATCACAAAAATCGTACGATATCTTCTGCAGAAAAAGTATATAAGTAGGATCACTGACAAGCGTCGAGTGATCAGCACGCTCGCAGCTCACCATCTGTCCCAGACTGAGTCTGTCACTCTTTGAACATGGAACAACAGTCAATGAATGGACACGCACCACCTTATCCACAGATTCCGACTCATCCCTTCAATCCATACATAAACCCATATCTGGCTCCGTACAGTCCATACCCGATGCCGCACATGCCAACCCGTGCAACACCATTCACTAATGTGCCACCGTCTTCATTTGTTGCTCCACCATCAATGGGCATACAAACATATGGGCAAGCACCTCCCGTGCCGGTGTATGGGTATCCACTGATCACTTCCAGATGTAGAATCCCATCGAGGGATAAGGCCGGCAAGATGGAATACCTACTTTCAATTTGAGAGCGCGCATCATAGAAAAAGACTGACTAACTTGACTCCACGAACAAAAAAGTCTCGTCTCCGTGCACGGGTTCCAGACGGTGCCCATGCATATTGCCGCCGAAAAGTGGTCCGGTTGCAGTGACTTTCGTCAACAAAGACAAGTTGAGCGGGTTTGAAATGCTCTCCGATAAGCATTTTGTAGGTGACACGGTCTATTTCATCACGTTCGGAAGCTAGACGAGTTACCTGTTTCCTTCAGCAGATGTAGAACATCTAAGACTGTTTTTCTTACCTTTTTTTTCGTGAATCCTCGTCTATGTAGGGTCCTTGAAATTGTAGCTGGTGAGGCATCAACGTGGCAGACTTCACGGAGAAGATCTTGAAGCTCCTTCAGGTAGATGTCTGGCTGTCGCTCAATACAGCCTTCAATGAACTATGCTATGATAAGTTTTGAGACTGAAAAGTGATACAAAACTCACTGCGGTATCCAAGCTATCCAGGAGACGAGGTCTCCCATCACAAACACGCACTTGCACCAATTCTCCAGTCTCACGATAAGTTTTCCGCAATCGTTTCAAGGATCGCACACTGATACCGGTATAACGAAATATAAGTTTGTCCACAAGTCCTTCATCCATCATGTGAAGCGCAACATCTTTGACGGCCTTGGGGATATGTCGCCGCATGGCGCTGGTGCTGGTGAGTGATGCCAATGATGCCGTTACGTCAGGCTTGTCGGACTTGAAATTCAGGCCCTGCTACATGTGTATTTTTTGGCGGAGGGGCCTATCGTTCAGAATCCAGCTGTAAGAGCGCTATTCGTGCTGGAGGAGTATGTATTTCGATGGAGGAGGGCCACGTCATACTCCGATCCCAAATGAAGCACTTCGAATAATCAACAAATTGGGGGCACATCTTCGAGTAACAAGCGCACCCTGGCGGGAGTCACGGCGATGTATAGTGATCATGAAAAGGTCGGAGGCGAAAAGCGTTTACGAATGGAGACGGTACCACTTTCGCTCCCTACCATCGTCGATAACACGCATTACCTCCCTACCATTTCGCATGAAGGGAATGGTTGGATACTACAGGAATACCTCCTTTGGAACGCCCCTCCTATATCTAAAGTTCATCAAACGTACGACCGTGGGTATGATATCCTTGCAAAATTAGTTCAATTGCCGGATGTCCCGCATGGCCCTGCTATGAAATATGCGCGCCTGCTTGATCATGGGCCTGTCACTCCCAAACCGGAACTTGTGCACATAATATATGATCTCGTCCAGAGAAAAAAGACCCATATAAGCAAGGTTAATTTTGGGCTTGGAAGTGCCGCAGACCACCTTTCCATCGAGGAGGTTATGTCTTCCTTGTGTCAGGCAGGAGACCCCGGGTACCTAGGTCCTCTCCTTGGAGCCTTGACTATACCGGCGACAAAAGCAGGTCTTGGAAAATTTTCCTTGACCGCAGGGCCGTTTGAAGGGAGCGCAGATCACGTTTACGAGTGTCAGAAGGACAAGCAACCTGCATGGTTAAGCTCTATCAACCCAAGGGGGTCCATTACCGACCCTCATATTGACTACTGTGGGTGCTCCCAAATTGTACAGCATATTTCTGGACAAAAGTTATGGCTTTTCTGGCCGCCTACGACGCATAATCTTCAGCTCTTTTGCAACAAATACGTTTCCGGCACAAGCTTGACCTTCTCGATGATGACCGCCATCGAGGAGTTTGAAAACCTCGAGCTTCTTCTAGTTGAAGATAGCAAGAGGTTCATTATTCCATCAGGGACGATTCATGCAGTCATAACCTTCACCACAAGCTGTCATACTGGGTTCAAGATATGGGGTTTCGACGATTTTGGCACGGCAAAAGACCTCCTCAATATATATCTTGGAGTGTGGCAAAATCGATCCCACCTTTGTTGAACTTATAATATACGATATACATACAGTATATAGTAAATATAAGTAATATCATTAGTTTACACTAACTAATGTAATAACGCTCAGTTACTTACTCGTCTCTCAACCAATCATAATAGTGGATGATTGAGTGTGAGATAATATATTAACATGAGAATATATTCGACATATTCTCATACTCATCTACCAATCATAATAGTGGATGATTGATGATGAGAACATATTCTGACATGAGAATATCCTAGCGATATTCTCATAAGATCATCCAATCATAATAGTGGAACTATTGATGATGTGAATATATGTTGACATGAGAATAGAAGACATATATACGTTATGGTTATCGACCTATCACATTGAAGATTGATAATGTGATGAGTCAGTCAATATAATTGATGAGTCAAGTGCTGCGCAAAGCTATGCATTGCTGTACAATAGCTGTGCATTGCTGTGGAATGACGCCTTATGAGTCAAATACCTGTGACTCATACTGATAAGACTCTTTGTACTTATTTGTAGTTTAGTAGTATATAAACTGTACTCTAGTAGTGTCAATCCTTATCCTATTATCCTCTCTACTGTCTACTGTTGAGCCCCAGCTCCAGTAAGCTCTTAACAACTCCACACCACACTCGGTAAGTAGTACATTCTATGTACTAGACTGCGCTGCTCGCTAGGGACTTGTTACCCCTAGTTTCAACAGGTTATGGGCCCCGAAACCAGACGCCTTTGGCGCTATTGGTTGTGAAGCCAAGCGACGCACACTCTCAAGTCATTGACGGAGAGAAAAGGTAAAACAAAGGTAACTGGGCAAGGCGCCCAGTGTGGTTTTCATTTTCTTGATAGATTAGTCACCGCACTTGGCTAACCCTTCTGGGAAGTGAGGGATAGACTCTGAGTCATCCGCTTACCTGGATTGTATACGCCCGGACCCAGGGCTAAGGGGACCCCGTTAATTACTCAGCGGTCTAAATTACGAGTATCCCTGTTCAAGGGACAGTCTTGGATGACGTTAAAAACCGGCCTAGATTGCCTTAAAAATCTCGCAGTGGACCATTACTGCGTCAATAGAAATTGGCTCACTTGTGAAGTGTGAACTTCACCGGTTATTACCTACCGTATAAAAGGGTGACGTCCCACACTGTATTCCGCTTGGGCAGTGTGATGTGATTGGACGTATTGAACCACGCTATACCATCATCAGGATTTTCGATCCTGTAAAATACCTAATATATGTACAAGTAATAATAGATTCTAGTATAAGGGGTGAGATGAGGTCACATTGTGGACCGTACACTCTGCCTATCGAGAATGCGCCCTTAGGGACTTCTCTAGATTAGGAATACACTCAGCTGTAACCCAGCGGTGTCTAGATTAATTCTTAAAAACTTGTACATACACGTCTAGTGGGGGATTGAGATCCCATAGACCATCTAAGTGATGGACTTATCTCATGCATTTGGGAATGCAGTCGTTATCGTCATGGTTATTCCAGAGATTAAACGGTTATCATTTGATCGTTTAAGAAGGGACAAGGGCCGATCCCCGAGTCTTTAATCTATTGTCAGACGCTTAGGTTGGCTATTCTTACCTACATTGGATCATATCCCACGCAAATATTATACTGCGTTATTAGATGCTAAAAACATCGAAGTGGATACCAATGTGACATAGATCTTGGTTAATATAACACCTTTCATAACGATTAGTACCAAATTCAACATGCATGACAAGAAGAAACAATGATGTGCGAAACTTGTGCCGAAACATCCAATTTGCGTACAAATTATCTGTTTTCTGGGATTAGTAAGGGCTGAAGGCTCTGAACGCCCATTCCTTTCTTTTGATCTTATCCAAAGAACTATGTGATGATTAAACCTCCTGATTTCAGCAAAATTTTAAAATCAATTTTTTCAATTTATATAAAAATGTCGTTTGTAAACTCTTTCTCGCCGTTGTCTTCTGCTGGCGGTGCCCTTGGCACTCCGATTTCTTCGAGGACAGTCCCCTCTCGGACTACCCCGAACAATTTGCCCGGCTCTGGCGCCCGGCATCTCCAGGCCCCCGTTAGGGCCTTACCTAAAAACTCGCCGCCGCCTGCAAAGGCACAGGTACCAGAAATGGTACCTTCATTACGTATTCCTGTTCCGACTTCTGCGCCTCAAGCTGTGAGGCTTAATAGGAACTATAAAAAGTATCCTGTTCCCATGGGCTCGCGCCCATATATGCCTCATGCAGCAAAAGGCTGCCACTGTTCGCATCCCGATGCGATACACCATGTACACCGCTGTGTACAAAAAGTCGTCTTCGACTATAAAGGAGTCCCGACGGCTCCCAAATCAATGCGGAGCCCAACAGGTCAGTCTTCTAGAAATACTAGGTGTGCATCTTTATCTCATAAAGATAATCTAGTCTCATACGCCAAGGCCGCGAAGGCTGTTGGGCCAGTCTCTCGTCCACAAGGACGATCTGTTATCGTCAACGAAGGTTGGCGATATAACAAAGATCGTGGATCGCCTTGGATCCACAACGCTAAACTGGAAGAGTGGTCCTATGGACCACCAAACAATGCCCATGTCCAATTCAGGCCAGTCACCAAAAATGACTGGCATAAGGGTAATCGTCAATGGAAAAATAAGACGAATATCCCTAATGCTTTGGATTCGGATGCGTACCGCCAACATTTCCTTGGCATCGCATCTGACGAAAGGGGCAGAATTCCTCTTCCGGAGGAGATCACTCAAATATACAAAAAAGGAAAGGTAAATACACCTTTTAACGTATATAAGACCCAACTAAAATGTAATACAGAACAAAAAGGATGGCGAAAGTCAACAACACCTACGAGGTCTTTACTGTCCCCCCCCTATTCCGATCGGAGTCCGATCGGAGTCTGAGGAGTCCTATAGGAGTCACATCGGAATTTATTACAAATGAGATTACATTAACATTACAAATTTTTTGACACTACATTTTTCAATCGGACTGGTATCGGATGAATAGGAAGCCTTCCGACGGACTCGAATAGGACATAGGACTCTAATAGGACTATTCCTATAGGACTCCGCTTTTTAATGTAGTCTTTGTAGTCTCATTTGTAATACCACCATTTGCCAAGAGTACTGTGTGACCGTGGGAAATTTTGGAAAAAAATTGTGAAAAATGCAGAAAAATCATGTAATCAGATTAGTTTGTAAATGAACATGCCAAACAATGCCAAACTCAAGTTATTTGCAAAATACTGTTTTAAACGCTTCATGTTGAAAAATTGAATGGCTGCCAAAAATCTGGAAAAATCCGGAAAAATCATGTGATCAGATTAGTGTGGAAATGGACATGCCAAACAATGCCAAACTCAAGATATTTGCAAAATACTGTTTTAAACACTTCATGTTGAAAATTTGAAAGGCTGCTAAAAATCTTGAAAAATCTGGAAAAATCATGTGATCAAGATGGTGCAAGAATCATGCTCCAGAACAGAGCCTTTGAAACCCAAGATATTTGTAATTAATTCTTCAGATATAATGGAGAGAAATTTGATAGGTTGCCAAAACATCTTGTGACTTTGTACAAGGGCCCCTGGTCACATTGATAAGACAAACCACTGGAGGTGTGGGGTCAGGGAAACTTCAAACATATTAGGTAAAACAATAGAATATCATAGTCTTAGGTTTGAGGCAATTCTGGAACAGAGCATGGACAACAAAGTTATAGTATAACTACTAGTAAAGGTGAGACTGACTGATATTGGCCTATAGGGCACTGTACCTAACTTCAAATTACTAATAGTACTTGTGATTGGAGGTAGCTGATAATGATCATGATAGTAGGACACTCAGTGTGGCAGGGCACAGGTGCCAGATAGTGTTGCCATTGTGATTGGAACTTTGGAAGTTGATACTAATTACATGATGTCACTGAGCCACCATTCTGTTACTAATAGTATTGACTCCCACATTATGCATGCCTGATTAGTTTTGGAAGTGACAGACCCTCTTATGTATCTCTACTTACTCATCAAGTTATCTATCATTGTCCACACTTTGTTCAATTTCTGTCTGAAACATCCAAAGACTCTATCCTACTATTGTATTAGCACTCATCATATCATCATTCTCTTAGTATTTGAGTTAACCATTGCTGAGTTAACTTTGCCACATGCTTCTAGTGTGGAAGCTTAGTACATCAGCTAACACAGCAAAAGTCTGATCATAGCCTTGTCTGATGTTGTCTGATGCTTAAGTGTCTCTCACTGCTCAGATGGTTAGACAGTCAGACAAGTCAGACAACTTATGAAACACTGTCTGTTAGACAGTCAGATAATCAGTGTGTCAGCATCTGTCAGTGCCTATTAGATAGTCAGACAACCAGATAATTAGTGCATTAACATCTGTCAGTGCCTGTCAGATAGTCAGACAGTCAGACAATTATTAATATGGTTCTAACAACCACAACTCACTGTGTACCCGGCATCACCAAATAACCAAGAACTCATCTCCACCTGCTTTCACCCCTTGACTTCAATACATACATAATCACAAATCCCTCATATTTACCTATGACAATCATAGGTGATTGGTGGTCATTGGTTGTTGCTGGCAACAAACATGTGGGATTGTGGAACTAAAACTAGATCGTCACTTCAACACTCTGCACTGCACCCCCAGCAGCCACTGCCATGTGCATGTTGCCAATGTCCTTGACCTCAGCAGCCTCTACTCACCACTCAAGTCACATTACTGAAACTGACTTTCACCACTGCCAGCCCTTTCTAACTGATCACACATATGTACTACATTGATCATCACCAGCCAGACACACCCAAATTGTGTTGGGTTCAACTATGGCTTTGCAGGTGGTCACATGGAGTGGTGATACATTCTTTTACATTTACCTAGAATTTGGCTCAGATTTGTGTCCTAATTCTTGCATGACCTTGTGTGCATTTTTCAAGATCACACTTGCATCTGAAAAGTATTTTGCAAATATGTCAAGTTTGCCATTGTTTGGTTTTATAATTCTTAGATAACCTGGATCACATGAATTTTCCGCATTTTTTCAGTATTTTTTTGAATTTATTCTGCAAGTTAAAGATGCCTAATACAAATAAACATAAATAAACAATGCCAAACATCATTCCCTATTTTTAAGGATTTTGGATTTCTTTTGCAAGTTAAAGATGCCTAATATAAATAAACATAAACAAACAATGCCAAACATGTTTCCTACCATTTTACATTTTTTTACATTTTATCAGAAAGTGATCAGAGTCCTATAGGAGTCCTATAGGAGTCTGTCGGAGTCTAATCGGACTGGGGGGGGAGTGTAAAGTACTGACACCTACCTGGAGTAGATGCGCCCCCAACATTGCAAGTTGGGGATACATCGTATCTAAAACTCGAGCCCAAAGCAGAGCGGCTGGAGTGTTTCCTTCAAATCAAGAGGGAACCGAAGTGAAAAGGGTTGTTGACGAATATAGTAATGACATGGGAATATGGCAGGAAACTGGAAGGCTTCCTGGACGGTATAAAGACTTTCCTCACATAAAATTACCTAAAGAATCTATTTTCGACAAACTTGTCGATGATAGAGACAATAGGAGGGCTAGATTCGCATCTAACCCTGTGACGGAAATTCGATATTACATACCTGAAAGGACGTGTAAAAAAGATATTCCCTAGTTTACTTTCTAGTATTAACACTAGATAGTAAAAAACTATATTCTTGTCATTTTAACATGAACGACATTAAGCTTAAGAAATCAGGACGGAAATTACATCATCACATATATTCTTATGCCTTATTATTATTTGAACCTTTTCTTACGAAAAATCTTCTTAGATTTTAAACAAACTTAACCAAAGTAAGAAAATGTCTTCTTCCAATTCGATAAACTCCATTGTTCCTGTTCTTACCGGATCAAATTGGCTTGCATTCAAAAGACTTATGACTGCGTACTTGAACAGTCAAGGTCTTGGTGCACATATTGATCCTAAACTTGACTGGCCCAGAGATCTTGAACCGTCTGAAAAAGCGGCAATAAAGACATCTGACATAAAGCCAGATCAATTAAAAACCCTTAAAGAAATTCGCAAAGAATACGTCGAATTCAAAGAGGACAATATGAAAGCCAAGGGTTACATTACCTTAAAACTAGCACCTAATCTAGTACACCTTGTTGACGATAAAAATGATAAAGCTGAAGTCCTTTGGAAATCTCTAAAGGATAAATTCGGTAAACAAGGTCTGGCTGCTACGTTTGGACTCTATAGACAAATTGTCGATTGGAAACTCAAAGAGAATTCCAATCCAAACACTCAAGTTCCGCATCTTATGGACTTGATTAATAGAGTATCAAACCAAGGTGTAACCTTAACCGTCAAAATGCAAATTATGATGATCCTACATGCCTTACCTCCTTCTTGGGATAGCTTTGTCGCAAATCTGTTGGCACATTCCGCAGATGATGACACTGTAGATGAATTCCTTAATCTCATATCTGAGGAATGGTCCCGAAGGAAAGGTAACAGGAACAATGCCAATACTTCTGTTGTCACGAGAGGGAATAAACATTCTAACTCTCAAGTAGTTGCAAATATGGCACGCCAACAATTGCAACAAGGACAACCTCGCACCCCTTGGAATTCCTATTGTGGGAAATCCTTTTGAGGCAGAGGTGGAAGAAAACCAATGGGAAATCGAAGAAACCCAACACAACATACTTCGACAGGTGGACCATCTAATGGACCAAAACATACACCTGGCCAATCTCAGACTCCTTTTAGACCCCAATGGGCTGGTCAAGTCCCTAATCAGTCTAAAGGACCAAATTGGGAACGCAATAAGGCAGCTAAAGCAAAGAATCGTGCGAATAAACTTGCTGCTTGCACAGCAGCTCAATCAACACTTGGTTCTGGGCATGCTATGGCATCTTCGACATCAGCATCTTTACCTCTGATTGCCAGAATTGGAGATCAGGTAATGACAGATTTTGATGAAGAATTTGTCCCCAAGATTTACAAGTACAAAGGTACTCGTGCGGTTCCCATGGATGACTTCATGGGGAGAATTGATGAGATATCCGAAGATTCGGGAGATTCTGTATCCAGAGATGTACAAAAAGTACGAACTGAAACAACAGACTACTCTGATATCTTTGATTCTGCAATATTTGCAGATACTAAGGATACTCAAAGTTTGGACGATCTTGCGAGGTCTTTACCTTCCCCCACGCGTTCCTTGTAGACTCCTGAGGACTCCTGGCTCACTCCCAGGAATTCCCGGGAATTCCCGGGACTCCAGAGGGACTCCCACCTCCCTGGAAGACCCCTCATCCCAGCCAAAATGTACTGGGAGTGAGCTGGGACTCCCGGTAGACTCCCAGTAGACTCCCAGGACTCCTTGTTTCATTCCTGTTTATGTGGTCATGTGACATGACCAGTTGGTCTGTGCGCAGGCCCACAGGTATATAAGGAGGGGGCATCTGGCACATATCCCCCAGCACCCCCTCGGGAAAAGGGGGGGTAGTGGAGATAAGATTAGATAGATAGATAGATGATAGGCAGCTTAAGTAATATGATGGCCTAGATAAGATAAGATAAAATATAACAAAATTAAAATTTCCTTTTATAGAAGTGTGACATTATGTAATATGTGACTGTGACAAAAAAGATGTGCCTAGCTTTTGTGATTCAGAATATGCAACAATCATAATGCCAAATAAAGTCAAACATGAGATATTTGCAAAATACATTTTCAAACATAGCTTTGAAAAAAATCAAAAAAATCAAAAAAATTCTCAAAAATCCCAAGAAATCAAGTGATCACATCTGTACAAGAATTGCAGTGCCAAATGCTGCCAAACTCAAGATACTTGCAAAGTACTGTTTTGAACACCAGTCTTTTGAACCTGATCTGATTTTCTGATTGCCTGACTTGTGCTGGAACACTGGTTGTCTGATGGTGATGATCTGACAGTGTCTGAAACACTGGTTGTCTGTTGTCTGATATTAACTGATGACATCTGATTGTCAGACAATCAAACAACCAGTTCCAAGGCTGAATGAAATGAGGCTCCATCTTATAAGAGCTGAGCCCTGTGATGTTTTGTAACACAACTTTAAGATGGCAGCAATTTCCATGTACAAACACCATGCACATAATGAAGATGATCAGGAAGAATGGGCCTTGGATTTGCTGCTTTGCATCCCATACCCTCTGTTACAAACACGGTACGGACTCCTACATTATGATTACATGACACGTCGGACATGCTTACTTTTTCGTATATGCCTACCCCCTCGTCGCATCCCCATTATGTTCATCAAACGGACTACCTTGTTCCCTTAATCGATCCCCATTCCGTTTACCCTATGCCCTTGAACCCCTCCCTCGTTCATACGCGTACCATCCCCCATGCCCCCTGTTTTACCTATACTTGTTATCACCTTTGTTCTACTTACGATACGGCTGTGTTTCTGTACATGTATATAAACCGATGTACTGTAACGTCGAACCTTAAGTTCGACTTAGTTTGTCTTTGTCAATATCACATCTCATCTCGCCTAAAGAACGTCGTTTCTACTCTGTTCATTATTGCTCTCAAGGATAAGACTCCTTCTAGTCGTCTTATCACTTAGCTTATTCGTTCACCTATTGTTTGACTTGTCCGTTGGACTTAGTCTACTTTGTCAAGCGCTCTTAGTGTGGATACATTGTAGGTGGAGATTGACGTGATCATAACACCCTCCAAGTGTCCCAGCACCAGTCAGGCAATCAGGAATCAGACACCATCAGATGTCAGATTTTTGGCATGTTTTCTGATGCTACTCCAAACCATTGCACATTGAAGTCACTGCAACTAACTGACTTCCAGCACTTCCAGTCACTCATAGCCACCAGCAACCCCAACTTCCTAAAACTGACCAAACTTGATCATCACCAGACACCCCTCCTAAATTGACTTTGCAGGTGGTCACACATGGAGTGGCAAAACCAAAAGACAAACAGACTTTTTGCATTCACATTTTAGCTTATTTAGTTTGGCATCATAATTCTTGCATGTCCTTGATCACATGGGACATTTTCAAGATTATTTTCAGACTTTACAATTTCCTCACACTCACATCTGAAAAGGTCTTTTGCAAATATTTCAAGTACTTGGCATTATTTGGTCTTACAATAAGTCCTATATGACCTGGATCATATGAATTTTCAGGTTTTTATTGCAAGTATAAACATTGCCAAACAACATGCATGCCCACCTGAAATTTGGAAAGCAGCATGAAATTGCACATGAGTGTAAAGTACTGGTGATGTCAGTCTACTTACATAGGATGCAATAGGAATGGCTGGGAATGAGTAGGAATCCTGATGGATTAAGTTTCAATGAAGATATGACTCAGTTACATGTGTGCCTTCAATACACAGGCATGTGAACATTGAATGCCTTACTAGGTGGTTATGAGCAAATACTGAAAAGGATGATTAGCAGCAATTTTAACTGGTTCCTGCATATTACATTGACAAACAATCAGAGCAGGAAAAAAGTGGGCCACAGGTGGATGGTGATGATGATAGTGGTGGTGATGGTGTTGGTATTGATTGGTGCAGATGATGTTTTTAAATGGTTTGTACTAAGTTATTTAGATTCACTGTTATGTAGCATTGTAGTGCAACAGATTTCTGTTGCCATTGTTACAGTAATGACAAGTGAGCAGGGAGTGAGCAGGACTCCACAGGGACTCCTGTCCAGTCCTTGCAATTTTACTTACTACTTTTTTGCTTTGAACCAGGAGTGAGCAGGACTCCACAGGGACTCCTGGTCCACTCCTTGTGGGATGACTCCTGGCATTTTTCGCTTTTTTGCAGTCAATGAGGAGTGAACAGGGAGTGAACAAGGAGTCCACAAGGAGTCCTTGTCCACTCCTGGCATTTTATGTCAATTTATCAGGAGTCTACAGGGAGTCCTGAGGAGTCCGGGAGTCCACAAGGAGTCCACAAGGACACGTGGGGGAGGGTAAAGTGTTGCTTATGTGACGCAGTTAAATAAAGGAAGCATAGGTAACCTGAAGTGGCTTACCATCATATCCCAAGATCGGCCGTGGGCGGGTAACACATCAAGATTGGAAATAGCCTTCCAAAAGATTGCAGCGCGCGTTGTCTTCAGGGACCTGAGGCTCTTCTCATACATGTCTGTGGGTACTATGCTTCCCACCAGTTCCTGGGGATGGCCTTTCCCTCGGAGCCAACGGGCAAATCGTGTGCGGAACAGTTTGGCAAAAAGCATCACCTCGGGCTGTTGAAGAGGATTGAATAGGAGATATCGGAGTCGCCTGGTGATGTCGTCAGGGCAAGTGATGTGGTTGTTCCAAAGGGTTAACACCAGTTGGATCCCAAAGAGGTAGATGTCCTCTTTGATTTCGACTTCAGTAGGATGTTTGACAAAGACGGGGACATTACAGAGGCCGAGACGAAGCCCACGTGTGAAAGCCTTGAAGTGTGGGTGTGTCCAGGGCTTGTGGTGTCCAATAAGCAGGATGTTGAAGAGTTCTTGCCTGATGTTAGCATGTTGGTAGCCATCGCGTGGCGAAGAAAAAAAAATAGCAGGGGCTCCAATTGGGTCTTCGAATGCTCGACGAAGAAGAACATGTTCAACAGCTTCATGCACGGGAATGATTCGGTCCTGACTGAGCATGAACAGCTCAGCGAGAGCCATGCGTGTTTCTCTGTCAGGAATCATCGCGAGCAGATAGTCTCGCTTATAATCTTTGTCCTCGAGCAGTGGATCCAAGAGAAACTCGAGGGATTCTGGCCCTGGAAAGAAGGCCGCATACACAAGGAATGGATTGACAGGGTATGGCTCAACAAGTAGCTGCACCATTACCATTGCGGTTATTACACCGTCTATCTCGAAATCTATAAGTGAATCTTCGCGGACAAGTGCAGGCTTGGGACAAAAATTTAAAGTGTGGTAGAAACCACCGTTGATGTCGAGCCACCGTCCTGAATCAATGCGCATGTCGAGCGCTCGTTGATAGACACCCTGAGCGGGGCCGTCTCCGATGGCTTGGTTCAAACGCTTGCCTCTGCAAGTGAGTGAGAATAGGTTTGGGTAATTAAGTATGTTTGGCTTACATAAGAAAAGGCCTGGGCGCGTGGTTGAGTAATGCTTCAGGATCAGAAATTCGGCAGTAAAGATGCGGAGGTGATGATGGTTCAGGGTGATATTGATCCCATCAGGGAAATGTCATATTTTGATTTGGGGCCTTTGGGGTGCTTTAGCTTTGGGTGTGGAAACTTTGAATACTTTAGTACTTTGGCTTGGCAGCCTTTGGGTGTTTTGGCTTTGGAGGCCAGAATTTTGTGAACTTTGAATCTTTGACTTTCCAACTCAGCCTTCTTTAGTGATGTTCCCAGCCCGGCTCGGCCTGAAAGCTGGGGCTTGGGCTTGTAAAAAGCACAGGCCGAGCCAAGAGCCTAAGCTCAGGCCAGGGCCTGTAGTGGCTGTGCTGCTCTCTTTATCTCTCTTTATCTCTCTTTATCTCTCTTTATCTCTCTTTATCTCTCGCTCTCTCAAATTTACCAAGGCCCTTCTTTCTGACATTGACTTTGAGGCCTTGTCCCATTTGACTCCCAAGGCAATGAATGTAATTATTAGGCACAACAAACAGTTACTACATAAGCTAACTTGGACAGAATTCAAAAAATAGTTTTGTGTGCATGGTAATCAATGAATTTTTTCACAAAAAGAGTGTGAAATGAATCTAAACTGTCTGTGTGTTTCATGTGGTAAGGAAACCATTGTCTTCTTCAATGACAGTGGGAAGGGTTGACGTACCAGGCCAGACGATCTGTAAGCGGTGTGCGCAGGTCAAGTTAAAAAGTATATTAGGGGAGGGTGAAACTTATGTTGCATTTACACAGACCACTCCCAATCACAATCGCCGACAAAGCCAGCTCCTCACGCTGCGTTTAGTCAATTTGGCATTCCACCGTTGGACAAAGCGGGATGTGTAGCACGTTGGTGTGCTATTGGATTGTCTCCGGTGCTGTGGTGGGCAGAAACTGAGTATCGTGTGCGCTTTTTCCAGAGGGAGCAAAGGGGTGTCAGATAGTTGACGAATGACAATGGAGAGGCGCTGGACGGTTGGGACGGGGTGTTGCATACTGGGCTCACATGCGGACGAGACATCTGCGATGGGGGATGAGACACCCCTGGGTGATGGTGACGGGTGGAGAGCTGGGCGTGGAACGGTCAAGTTCGTTCCTGATGTTCCATGAGGCAAGTCTCCTGATCGGGTGGTGGGAAGGACGTGGGGTCATGGGGATCGAGCAATCGTAGAGGGGAAGGGAGGCGAAGAACTGAGGAGGACGTGCGTCGCATCATGGGATGAGCAGGCCGCAGAGAGGATGGAGCCGTCGAACACACCCTCCGAGTCCATCCACGCGCGACTCTTCCGCATACTCGAGGGAATCTCACCTTCATGCTGGGTGATGAGGACGTGATTGTGAACTTCAATATCACCCTTTCTGACGTCCAGTGACGGTCCATTCGGCGGTGAGGAACAGTTGGGTGGCGAACGACACGTGTGCGTTGGGTATAGAACGGCGGTACGGATTGGAGTTGGGTACCGACTGGTGTAGTACGTAATTCTGTTTCATGGCGTGGGTGGCAAGGCGCGCAAATGGGACGAGAATATCGTTGGGGAGATGTGACTCGGATGTACGGTATGGCTGCGAGGGTATGATGAGCCAGACGCAGCCTGTGAGGCTGGGAATGGAAAGGCGGGAATCACACTCCCCATCCTCAACCTCTGCGCTGAAGGTTGAACGTTGAATGTTGGCACTGAGCTGGGGAGCCCATGCAATGAGCGTGGCGGCGTTGGACTTTACAGATTTTTCGTTGACGATGCAAACACCTCCAAATAAGGTTGTTCGTTATCTTCCCCTCCATCATCGATCCGTCTCTCTCTTCATCAACGATGGTTTGACATCAAAAACAAACAAAAGCAAGATGGCGCGACGCACGGTGTGCGCAATGGCCTGAGAATCGCGATTATTCCATGTACAACGTGCACAGTGCGCCCTATCCTTCTCTCCTCTCATCCTTATTGACCTATCCAGCTTTCTCAAATGTTTCCTACTATCGTGTGTTAGCCGCAAGATAAAATGTGAGTAATGACTGCCTTGAGCGCATATAGCGACAGTCGTGACTGACGACTGCATATAGCGACAGTTTGTGCTCTCCCTCGCCCTCCGCCTCTCAACCACGCCCCGTTGAGCCCTACCGCATCCACCGCATCCTCTCGCACTCTTTCGCACTCCAGGTGAGCCTCGTGAAACGCAGATTTCGACCTTACTGATGACCACCTCACCTCGCTTGCCTTCCGCCACTGAACTGCGCCCCATCGCACTCCGCCCACCCTCCCGCACCTATCGGACCTCGCCAAACCCAAGGTAAGCCACGTAGACCGGGCTTCAATGTTGCTGACCCACCACCAACTCACCCTCCCACCGGTCAGCTACGCCCACCACCACCACACAACCTCTTGCACCCTCCAGTCTCTGCACCCTTTCGCACCTCAGGTGAGTGTCGTGAAACCCTGATTTCGACCGTGCTGACCCGGACGCCCCTCCCTCACTTATGGTCACAAGGGATGACTCGGAATGATGACGCGTAGATCGATAATGGTATGATTTCTACCTTCGCCACATCATGCTGGGAATCCTCAAGAATGTTGGCGCTTTTCGCTCTTCAAGAGTTGTCTCTCGGCGTCATTTTGCTCTCGGCGTCGTTTTGCTCTCGGCGTCTTTTGGGCTCGTCTTTTACTACCGGCGTCTTTTGGGTTCGGCGTCATTTTGCTCTCGGCGTCTTTCGGGCTTGTCTTTTACTCTCGGTGTCTTTCGGGTTCGGCGTCGTTTTGCTCTCGGGTTCGTCTTTTACTCTCCATGTCGCTCTCGGCGTCTTTCGGGATCGTCTTTTACTCGCTCTCGGGCTCGGGGTCTCTCGGGCACGGCGTTTTTCACACCCAGCCTGGCTGGTGTCTTTCCTGGTTGTTGTCTTTCGTGCTCGTCGCTGTGTGCTTTTCATCACTATCATCCCGAAGTTGTCAATAGTGTAATTTTACTATAGTTTATGGTGCAATAAAAATGTGGTATTTGTACAAAGAAAGCCTCTGTCTGAAGTACCCACAGGCCTTTGAACACTTTCAAAGGTAAAATATGTGCTTTGAAAGGTATCAAAGGTGACATGACCTTTCTTTGAAAGGCTGTAAAGCATTTTGAACGCTTTGGGACACTTTGGGTACTTTGCAAAGTACCCAAAGGCCCCAAATCCAGATATGACGTTTCCCTGATGCCGCGGGGAGTCCAGTAATTAACGACTTCAATAAATGGATGAACACAGTTGATGCAGCGTCGACTGTAGGGGCTTCAAGTCTGAAGTTGCCCATCTTGCAAAATCGAATGCGATCCTGCCAATTTTCAAGTTCAACCGAATCCAACCTTGGAAGCTCATTAATATCGGGAAAATCAATACCATCTTCATCTTGTATGGGGTGATTTTCACCATCAACTTCCATCCCACTGATTCCGCTAGTTTCGGTAGCTCCACTAACTGAGTCAGACAGGCTGCCTTGACGTTGCCTGGTGTTGCGGAGCAGAGGCTGGAGAAATGCCATGAGAAAGGGGAAGTGGGCGCAGGGGTAGTACTCACTGTGGGTGATGGGGACCGAGTGCGACGGACGCCTAATGTCAGGGCGCTCTCAGGAGAAGGACATTCGCCTTCAATGCAGTTGATGTCGATTCCCTGGGTCCCCCAGTCATACGGAGCGAACATGTGCCATGGAAAACATGCATGAGGGTTCTGAGGGCACGGGCCATCCGAGATGGGGCCTTTGACGTGCTCCAATCTCGGACCTGGAACCAATAATCAACAAGCGTTGGGGTTGTTGAAAACTAAATGAGACAAACCAATTAAAATGAAGAGATGGTCGTTATTCCGGTTCTCCATATCCGGATCAAACGCTTGTTCACTTAAAAATTCAAGGGTGAAAGAGGCTGGGCCGGCCAAACCTGGTTCAAAAAGGTATTTTGCACTTTTCCCTTTCTTGTTCGGCTTCTTCTGAGCCAAGATATCCCAGGACAGACATGTAAATTGTACGCCTAGGTCGTCATCATTGAATTTGAGATTATATCTGTATTTCCCAAGCTGTTCGATCAAGGCCTGGTGGATTGGCTTCCATGGGTAGGTTTCACTGCGATTTATCATGACAGGGAATACAAGATCGTGCATGGATAAACAATCCATGGCTTCACCGAGGGCCCGAACCTTGAAGGATACATTGGGTATAGGGTATACGGAGGGTTTCTTGACCTTGAAGGTGGATGATACCATCAGTAATAGGTCTGATGATATAATCTTTTTAAGAACTTACGACGAAGGGCCAGAGAGCGCAGTTAAGTTGAATAGCTGAGGACGAATCTGAAATCGAAGGGGTCAAAGGAGCGGATGGGCGCTGTACGCAAGATGCTACGGCAGGGGTGAAGGGGCGCTGTGCTCGGGAACTGGTACTGATGCTGCGGTGGCGTTCCGCAGCCCCCCTTCATTCCCGATCAGCAGTAGCTGTAGGGAGTGCATCAGAGATCCACGTTGGAAGTACGCCCGTGCCATCAGTACCTGTATATGCGAGTCTGGGGGGGGTTCAGGCTATGACAGCAGCGGGACCGGCGTTGGCGTCTGCCTCAGAAGGTGACTCTGAAGAAGCCGGGATCAGGAGCGCGTGGGTGTCGTAAGGCGTGCCGCAGACACATGGCCCAGAGCTGACACCATTGGTCTATTTTTTTGCGTGAGTGTCCAGTACTATATCACACCGAGTGCCTGGGAGACTTACCAATGAACGATAACCTCCACATTGTGTGGAGGAACACACGCCGCGCCCAGTGGAAGGGAGAAATAGAGGTATGTGTTTCCACCAACTATGGCCACAGAGACAGAGTTCATCCACATTGGCGGCTTGCATCCGATACTCCCCAACCACAAATACAGTTTTCTTACAGAGGCAGGGAGAGTGAGTGCATCTCCCACGTTGTGGAAGAAGAGCGACGGTTTGCATAGGAGGAAGATGAGTAGGTGAGAGTTGTAGTGCGGAGGAAACAAAAGTGGTGCGAGGAAACCTTTTATCTACTAGCGGTGAATGATAGCCATCGTTTCAGTTTGTGCGGTGGTGAATTAATGGTCGCCGCTTTTCCAAAGAATGATTAAAATGCTTTTCGGCAGACCCTTGCGCCGTACCTCAATAAGCCCGGGTGAGGGAGGACCTACAGGGATCTTTTCTGCTTGATATGAAGCTGCACATGCTCTTAGCTGGATTGATGGCAGGTCAGTTTTTCAAGAACAGGCAGGTCATTTTCCTGAACCCAAATTTCTCACCTGACCTACCCGACAAAAACCTCTAATTAGAGATGGACAGATGGCATCTCTCCATCTCTAGTTAGAGGCTTTATTTGGGTAACAGGCTACCTCAGATAATTGTGGACATAAAATAAATATTTCTGAATTACAAGTCCATTTTCCCACACCCAGACATATTGCCATTTCTGGAAGGTGAGGGATGTATTTGTACATGTTTTGAGATGGGAATTTGACCACAACTTAGAAACAAGGGGATGATTGCCTTATTTGGTAAGATAGAGAAATTCCAAATAAGGTAAGCAAGTTGGGATACCATATTTGGAAGGTTATGAGGTTGTTTGTATATATTTGTACATGTTTATGACACAAACAATGGATAGGTGCTAATTTCATTGAGATATCCACTGATTTATTTTCAGGGTCAAATTTCCTAAAAAGGAAATGATGACATAATTTCAGGGTCAATCAATTGTGTAGCCTTGGTCAGTGGCTTTCTAAGTGTGGTTGTATAACAGTGTTTGGTGCTGATTTCATTGAGATATTCACTGATTGATTTTCAGGGTCAAATTTCCTAAAAAGGAAATTGATAATGTAATGTGTGCTTTAGGATCCAGTGGCGGGTTTCCTAAAATGGAAATAGTGCCCATCAGCCTTGCCATTTTGGGAGATATCTGCTCACTGTTCATGATGATGAGCACCAAGAAATTGCAATATCTCCCTTAATACTGAATATTTTTGTGGCGCTTTTTTTGGAATATATTCCTTATATGTATATGCACCTATCCACTATGTTAGAATGTAAAAAATGTGAGTGGTTTCTGTCAGAATGCAACATGTCTTGCTCACTGTTGTCAACAGTGAGCAGCAACAAATGACAATATCTCCATCAATACTGGTTATTTCTGTGGCGCTTTTTTTGGTATGTCCCCATTAGGCACATAGAAAGGTATTTGGAATGTCAGAATGCAAATAGTATGTACCAATCATGCCACAATAAAATTGGTGTGCTCACTGTCTGCCATGATGAGCAGCCATATCTCCACCAAAACAAGATCTTCCTGTGGTGCTTTTTCTGATTTGTGGTCACACATAACAAGGATAAACATTGGGAGGGTCTCAACAGTGGATCCTTAAGCAAGATCAAGTGTTATGTCCCATTAAGTTCTTCATGACATGTCAACTTGTCAGCCACACTTTCTGTATCATGTTCAGTCTTTTATCATGAAACTTAAAGATCTTCCTGTGGCGCTTTTTCTGATTTGTGATCACACATAACAAGGATAAACATTGGGAGGGTCTCAACAGAGGATCCTTAAGCAAGATCAAGTGGTATGTCCCATTCTTCATGACATGTCAACTTGTCAGCCACACTTTCTGTATCATGTTCAGTCTTTTATCATGAAACTTAAAACTACAGATTAATCAGCAGGGCAATCTGCTTCCAGACACCCTGAGTGACACTGTATTATCATAAGAAATCAAAATCCAAAAAAGTGCCACAGGAAGATTTGTTTTGGTGGAGATATGGCTGCTCATCATGGCAGACAGTGAGCACACCAATTTTATTGTGGCATGATTGGTACATACTATTTGCATTCTGACATTCCAAATACCTTCCTATGTGCCTAATGGGGACATACCAAAAAAAGCGCCACAGAAATAACCAGTATTGATGGAGATATTGTCATTTGTTGCTGCTCACTGTTGACAACAGTGAGCAAGACATGTTGCATTCTGACAGAAACCACTCACATTTTTTACATTCTAACATAGTGGATAGGTGCATATACATATAAGGAATATATTCCAAAAAAAGCGCCACAAAAATATTCAGTATTAAGGGAGATATTGCAATTTCTTGGTGCTCATCATCATGAACAGTGAGCAGATATCTCCCAAAATGGCAAGGCTGATGGGCACTATTTCCATTTTAGAAAACCCGCCACTGGATCCTAAAGCACACATTACATTATCAATTTCCTTTTTAGGAAATTTGACCCTGAAAATCAATCAGTGAATATCTCAATGAAATCAGCACCAAACACTGTTATACAACCACACTTAGAAAGCCACTGACCAAGGCTACACAATTGATTGACCCTGAAATTATGTCATCATTTCCTTTTTAGGAAATTTGACCCTGAAAATAAATCAGTGGATATCTCAATGAAATTAGCACCTATCCATTGTTTGTGTCATAAACATGTACAAATATATACAAACAACCTCATAACCTTCCAAATATGGTATCCCAACTTGCTTACCTTATTTGGAATTTCTCTATCTTACCAAATAAGGCAATCATCCCCTTGTTTCTAAGTTGTGGTCAAATTCCCATCTCAAAACATGTACAAATACATCCCTCACCTTCCAGAAATGGCAATATGTCTGGGTGTGGGAAAATGGACTTGTAATTCAGAAATATTTATTTTATGTCCACAATTATCTGAGGTAGCCTGTTACCCAAATAAAGCCTCTAACTAGAGATGGAGAGATGCCATCTGTCCATCTCTAATTAGAGGTTTTTGTCGGGTAGGTCAGGTGAAATTTCTAATGATATTGTGGGTTGCTCTACACGTCGTCTAGATACAGGGCGCTGAATTATCCCCAACTGAACCTTCCCCAGGTTCTTCACAAGACGACTCTCATTGGGGCGACAGAAAGTTTTCACTTTTCTCTCTATGGATCTTGTTACAATGGGTCCCAGTGATGAGACCGACATTCCGCTGACCGGTGAAACGATCAGAAGAAGGCCGATGCGGAAGTGCGTTCGGCCAAAGGGGCTTCGGAGGTCAGTCCTGGGGGTGCCTCGGAGGCAGAGAGGGTGCCAAATGCGAAGGTGAACGAGTGGAAGGTGTCCGAAGCACTGATGAACGAAGGGAACGAAAGGAATCGAACTCGGAGCAGTAATGGGGTGATAATTCGCTAAGTACAACTACCTACACAATGGTATATATACTACGAGGCACGAGGTGACCATGTGACAATTCCTGCACCGAGTCCAAGGCCTGTGCATGCGTCCGAAACACAAATGATCATCCTCCCGGGTGCGAGCATAGGCTTGGAGTGCTTCGGGGAGCTTCGGAAGGATTCGGAGATCGGTTCCAACGTAGCCGAATTGGCTCGTTACACCGGAGAATCGACTTCTATCTACTATCTATCCCTAGGCCGACTGGCTCTTTAATACTACCGACGCTGTACACACAGCGTTCGCTCTACACCTACACAACATCCCTCCACCTCAACATCGATGACGTCATTTATGCGACATGCCCGCCTCTCGCTCATACGCCGTAACCTTCCAGGCGCATCCCCTGTCCCCCGTCAACTACCATGCGTTTCATGGCTATCACAGACGGGCTTACTTGACGCAGCTTAGTTCCTCGCTCAAAGCCGGTACAGGCACATCGACACACGCATCCCGATGAATCACCTGGTGACAGCACACCTGCAGACCGCCTATAGTCACAAGAACGCCCCGCCCTTCATTCTTACATTCTTACATCCCAAAAAGAAACAACGCTAAGAGCCCAGTCCCGACACAACGGTATTACTACCTGCCTGTTTAGGAACGGCATCATCACGTTGGCTCATTCCAGCCTCATGCGGCCGCTCGCTATTGCTATTACTAGACACATTCTGTCAAAAGACTAACCCCCTACTCCCGTTTCACCTCGCGTTTCACTGCTAGGTTGTTTCTCTCACACCCAGAGTCTGACGATCTCGCTGCGGCGTTTTCCGCTTAGACCACAGTCGGATTTCATTCTCGTGCAACTGGCTGTTGCGTGTGGCTGTAGGCTTTCAGGTTGATGTTGAGCATGTCGCCGTCCTACTGTTCTAGTACAAAACTTGCGATATTGACACACGCCATCACCCACGGCCCAAACCAAGCTATGACGTACCGTAACTAACCCTGATACCATCGCTCGCTCCTTAGCCATAACCACCGTCATCATGGCCGCCTCCGTCGCTGCCACTCGTTCTTTTCTTCAACCTATCCACTCGTGCAACCGCCATCCTCCTCGCCTCTTTCCCAGATAGTGATCCTGCTTTGCCCGGAAACTGCGAGCCCTTGCCCAGCTGCTGATATGAGCCTACATCACCGATATGAACGCGGGCATTTAGCGCCCACCGGTAGGTTGCATATTCCACTTGACAAGTAGCATGATGACGTTCATTATGAGATATCCGCAACATCTGCGTTCGCACAGCACCTAAACTCGACACCTCAAGCTCTGGCGACGGATATGTATCTGCATATACCCTCTTCTGAAAGTATTCTTACCTACAAGCAGGCCATCCTCGCGTACCGGCACACTGGAGGTGCTCTCAGGCTGTCGGATGATGATGAAAAGGTACGAATTACGCTCGAGCTCACCGTCGTCGTCGGTACCCACGCTTGTCGGTTCGCCCTTGCCTCACTGTCTACCCGTTAACCCGTTACCCATCAAGCCAATCATGCCCTCACCCACACCCTCATTCACTTCCCCTCGTTTGTCGCTTCATTTGCAAAGCCCCCTGCATCACCATCAACAGCAACGTTCTTACATCCCTTACCATCGCTGTATTTCCCGGTAGCTATTCCACATTTCTATTTGGATTGGTATGGGTCATGGGTCGTGTTATTGCAAAAAATGAACGCTTTATATTCTATTTTTAATTGGTGTGGGCAAAACCGCGGTCGTTCATCACGCCCATCGAAGAACACAGCCTTAGGCCCCAGCAGTCGTACCAACGGAGGCTTTAACGGGCACGCTCGTACCGAGCGCAGCGTTTGCCAGTTTTCTTGGACGGGCGGTTTGTGACAAAATCACGTCACACCCTTCGGCCACGTCACAACCCTTTGCCACGTCGTTGCATTCCGAACCCTAGGCCGCCCAGCAGAGCAGATGGATAGGCTTATTTTGCTGCTTCAGGGATCAAAAGGTGAGCATAACTGGCCCCGGTTCTTCACAGTGCAAGCTGGTTTATCCTCCGTCCCCTTTTGCGGATCGTTTGGGGCCCTGCGCATTCCGTTGGGCGGGTGGGGTGGGGTGCGATGGGCACGAACCTGCGACTGTCGCCCTCTCCCTCCCCCCTACGAGGTGCTGCCCTCCATTCAGTCGGTATCTGGGCCAAATCAATGGGATGGCCCGTTGACCATCCCCTATGGCTATGCGGCCGTAAACCCAACCCCATGATAGGAAATCGCTGATGCCTTTGTACAACAGGGCCCGTCATACATACAAACCCGGAGGGATCCTGCTATATTGAAACCGGCATCTCCATCCGCGAATCTTTGAAGGAACGCCTGCTTTTAGAGGAGCTCTTTGACGGAGCACTTACGGATTACGAGGGCTCAGAGGCAGGTGATGGGGTCAGCAGCGATGCAGCGTCAACCGAAGACCGGCCCATGGCGCACCCCCCCCCTTTGCAGCAAGGCGCAGCAATGGACTGCCCAGCTTCAACAGCCAGCAGCGCATCCCAAGGGGGCCATCAGGCTGCGGCGGGCGGCCCTGTCCCCAACGCATCCTCGTCACAATGGAAAAAAGGGAGGCCGATGTCCGCCCATCGTCGCGAAAAAAAACGGGAGTACTCGCATCGCAAGCAGGCCGCCAACCGTGCCAGGAAACAGGCAGAAAAGGGCCTCGATCTTAAAGAGGTGGCCGTGAAGCGCCGAAGGGGGGCAGCCAGGCAGGTGATCCAGGTTGAATTCAGCCTTCTCAACGACGCCCCTGTCTCCGCACCAGGCTACGTTGGGATAAGAATGGGCGATATGCCGAAGGAAGAGATCACGTTGGGGAAACTGATAGAGAGCGGGGCAACGCATTTTACATGGGATGGAAGGTGGGTCCCCCTTAACGCCGCCCTCCGAAAAAGGGCTGACCATGGCCCGGCAGGCAGACGTACCCGTTGCTTGATACCGAGGGCTACGTTTTGGGCCTGCTGCTAGGGTGGCCAAGGGAGGGCTGGGACAGGACCCATGATGCAGCATTCGGGTTGCTCAAAAAAGAGTCTGTGTACTTTAACGCCAGGCGCCGCCCTAAGCATCGAAGAGGCGCCTTCCCATCCATAGCCCATGGCATATCGTATGGTGGAGGGCAGGAGGTGAGATTCTCTAGGTCGCCTGGCAGCGCCTAATCACAGATATAGGAGCCACGGCATCTACGGCATTCGCAACGGACAGAGGCCGCCCTAGAAAGGCTTTTGGCAGAGGGCCCAATTCAACGGATATGCAACTATGCTAGCGGTAGGCAGCTGCTGCCCCTTTGTTGGCCCTGCCTGAGCTAACCCTGCATCAGATGGCTTCAAGGCCTACAGCAAAAGGAACCATGACCATGTTAACCGCACGGTTGAGGAGCTCAAGAGAAAAAACCCAGGCCTCAGGCGTCCATACGACCGCAATGTTGGGGTGTACCCCTGTAGATCCTTCAACCTGGGTGAGCAAACCGTATCGTACCCCCATACCGATACAATGAACCTTGCCCAATCATGGTGCACCATCACCCCCCTTGGGAACTTTGATGCCAAGGAAGGGGGCCAACTGGTTCTATGGAACCTTGGGCTGGTTGTTGATTTTCCTGCAGGCTCAACCATCCTTATACCGTCGGCGTTGATCATTCATTCAAATGCAAGCATAGGGCCCCATGAAACCAGATACTCCATTGTTCAGTACGCAGCTGGGGGCCTCTCCAGATGGGTAGAGAACGGGTTTATGTCAAATGAGGATTGGGAGAGAGGGGCCAACGCGACTCAGATGAAGGCTGAGAAAGGGGAAAGATGGGGCAGAGCTATTCACATGTTTTCTAAGCTGCCAGATCTTACAGCATAGCCCTGTCCCTCATCTCACAGCTGCCGGTGTATCAAAGTTACAACAGGATTAGAACTGTGTTCTGATGAACCTGTTGATGCCCACGCCATAAAAACACTGGATGTTGATGGTCAAGGGAGGAGGCCAAACCAGTGAAGCAGCAATTGGGATGGGTTATGGCCAGGCATCATAGGGGTGGTTGATGATGTCGGCTATAACGTCTAGTAGATTTACGAACGTAATATGCCCTTAGTTTATGTCCCCTCTTGACACTTGTACAGTATGCTGTTGCCAATCCAGTGTGCATGTGCCATCAAAACATTCTGTTTTAATATTCCTGAAATTGGAAAAATGTCAACTCGCCATGAATGCTGAAATCGTTTGGGACAGACAATTGGCAACTTGATTCAAGAATTACATTAACCGAAGTGCAACGATTCTGGTTCAATATATTGTCGCCAATGTCAGCGTGAGTAACATCTCTTCGAATTTCTTAACCAGTGACTGGACACTCTGGTTCCCCGTTGACCGGTTCCTTCCGATGTGAATGGTCGAAAGCAGGATGCGATGCTCTCATCCCGCGAATTCAAAACGCGAGAGAATAAACTTCATGTCCTCGTCAACAACTCCGGTATCACGTGGGGAGGACCCTCCGACGATTTCCCCGAGGAGAAAGGATGGGACAATGTCTTTATCGTTCAGGTTCTAACGAGTGATACTTAGTGCGTGACTAAGTCTACTTAGTGACGTGACTAAGTCTACTTAGTGACGTGACTAAGTCAATGACGCAACTGG
Source organism: Amanita rubescens (assembly GCA_015039365.1). Classification (NCBI taxonomy): domain Eukaryota; kingdom Fungi; phylum Basidiomycota; class Agaricomycetes; order Agaricales; family Amanitaceae; genus Amanita; species Amanita rubescens. The sequence goes on along the minus strand of WION01000236.1, from coordinate 32,188 downwards.
ACGATATCCGACGCCAGCTTCCAAATCCGTCGTAAGCGGCCGCCGCATGGTCATTCAACGCGCCCAGCGTCTGCGCTCTTAGCTTCTCCCTCGTTATTTTCTCCCCTTCGTGTAACGCTGAATCAAAATAAAGACGTCAACAACAATGATATCCCCATGATAATAGATCCCCAGTCAGGGTGCACATGCTCCTTCAACATCTGTTGCAACAGCGACGAACCACACCCAGGCCAGTCTTCCAAAGACGGCAAATCTTCCCTCAGCAGAGTCAGCACCCCACTGGCATACAAGCGGCTACTAGCATGAACCCTCCGTACGTCCATCTAACTCCTTTCACACATTTTACTACAATAAATGAAACAGGGCTAGGCAAATCATGCATGCACCAGCTGCCATACCCCATTGTACCGGCTGCTTTAGCTAACAGGGCTCGGATTGATCAACGCCGTGGCACCAAGCTTGTCAACCATTCAGCCGCTATACCAGGCCCTGGTACTGCATCGGTTCCGCTTTTCTAGATCGATCTTTACTACTTGCTATCCCGAGTCAGTTCCTACAGATTCCTGGATCCAAACACGCAGACAACAGCGCCGTTATGTACGCAAGCCATCCCATCCACCCTGTCAAAACCACAGCTACCACCCCTGCTACGCAATCCATGGCCACTCACCCATGCCCCAAGGGTACGGGTTTTAGAGCGTACCGTAATGTTTAGCATGTATACCATGGATCAGGTGGCCGTGGTACCTCCTTAAACGCTTCAAACCTTTTCAACGCCTCAAGTTCAGCCTCACAGGCCCTTATCCACTCGTTTCGATCCTCCGTGACATTCTCGTCCGTCACGTTTGTGACTTGTGTCACATTAGCTGTGCTCGACCTCGCTACCTCCTCCTCCTCCTGCCATACCAGTCCTCTCAGACGTGTTTTGACCAGCGCGGCTCCCATAGGACGTCACAAAGTACCTATCGTTGTCGTCGCGGACTGGCACCCCTCGATGTCTCGCCGAACGACGAGGCTCATCGGATTGGGTAGGTGCAGCCGGATAAGAGTCTGCAGGGGGAGTGGTGGATGTTTTATGGTAGGTCGCAGCTGTTTCCGGGGTTATCGAGGTCGCTGAATCCGATGCTGACGCCCGCGTAGCGTGAAATTCGATTGCGGATCGGCTAGAACGCTTTGAAGCGTTTTCTCTCCTAGAAGATGAGCTGGCATCATGGCCAGCGTTACCTACGCCTTCAGGACGTTCAGGCGGTCCATTAGGATCGTCTCCGTCGTCGTCCTCATTGCTTGTCATTTCCAGAGGGTCTTGAAAGTCAACAGATGGGTCTGGGTCAGATTCTGCTGTTTCAGCTTCGTTTTTGCTAACTTCTGCTTCAATTGTGACTCGGTTAGGTTCTACCAGTTCGCCCTCGTCGAAATGAACATCCTGAGACTCGACAGGGCACCCACTCGGTTGATGAACGAGGATACAGGCCTTCTTATGGTCCAATCACGCAGTGGCGGGTACGGGTTTGCTAGGCTACGGGTAACGGGTACATTGCGGGTAGGCACAGCTATACCCAGACCCGTACCCGCAGGACCCTTACCCACATACCCGGCGGGTTTCCTGCACCCCCGTCCATCGCTACTCCTGGAGTATGGACCCCCAACATCCGACGAGTCGACAGCAGGCTTACCGTTTAATGACTACATGGTACCTCAACTGCACCTTCGTCACCTCCGCTACACGTTCGGGGATATCAGCTGAGCCTACAAAACCGCCTGCAACAGTAGCTGAAACACCGGGCTCTTCAACGGGTCTGGGCGTCAAGCCAGTACTTTACACTCCCCCCCCAGTCCGATTAGACTCCGACAGACTCCTAGGACTCCTATAGGACTCCTATAGGACTCTGATCACTTTCTGATAAAATGTAAAAAAAGGTAAAATGATAGGAAACATGTTTGGCTTTGTTTGTTTATGTTTGTTTATATTAGGCATCTTAACTTGCAAAAGAAATCCAAAATCCTTAAAAATAGGGAACCATGTTTGGTATTGTTTATTTATGTTTATTTATATTAGGTATCTTTAACTTGCAGAATAAATTCAAAAAAATACTGAAAAAATGCGGAAAATCCATGTGATCCAGGTTATATAAGAATTATAAAACCAAACAATGGCAAACTTGACATATTTGCAAAATACTTTTCAGATGCAAGTGTGATCTTGAAAAATGCACACAAGGTCATGCAAGAATTAGGACACAAATCTGAGCCAAATTCTAGGTAAATGTAAAGGAATGTATCACCACTCCATGTGACCACCTGCAAAGCCATAGTTGAACCCAACACAATTTGGGTGTGTCTGGCTGGTGATGATGAGTCAATGTAGTATGTGTGATCAGTTAGAAAGGGCTGGCAGTGGTGAAAGTCAGTTTCAGTAATGTGACTTGAGTGGTGAGTAGCTGCTGAGGTCAAGGACATTGGCAACATGCACATGGCAGTGGCTGCTGGAGGTGCAGTGCAGAGTGCCAGTTGAAGTGATGATCTAGTTTTAGTTCCACAATCCCACATGTTTGTTGCCAGCAACAACCAATGACTCACCACCAATCACCTATGATTGTCAATTTGTCATAGGTATGTAAATATGAGGGATTTGTGATTATGTATGTATTGAAGTCAAGGGGTGAAAGCAGGTGGAGATGAGTTCTTGGTTATTTGGTCGGATGGTATGGCACAGTGAGCTGTGGTTGTTAGAAGCATATTAATAATTGTCTGACTGTCTGACTATCTGACAGGCACTGACAGATGCTAACACACTAATTGTCTGGTTGTCTGACTATCTAATAGGCACTGACAGATGCTGACACACAGATTATCTGACTGTCTGACAGACAGTGTTTCATAAGTTGTCTGACTTGTCTTCAGACTATCTAACCATCTGAGCAGTGAGAGACACTTAAGCATCAGATAACATCAGACAAGTCTGTGATCAGACTTTTGCTGTGTTAGCTGATGTACTAAGCTTCCACACTAGAAGCATACGGTGGCAAAGTTAACTCAGCAATGGTTAACTCAAATACTAAGAGAACAGTGATGATAGAAATTGAACAGAGTGTGGACAATGATAGATAATTTGATGATGAGTAAGTAGAGATACATAAGTGGGTCTGTCACTTCCAAAACTAATCAGGCATGCATAATGTGGGAGTCAATACTATTAGTAGAACAGAATGGTGGCTCAGTGACATGTAATAGGCTAGTATCAACTTCAAGTTCCAATCACAGTGGCAGTGACATCTGGCACCTGTGACCTGCCACACTGAGTGCCCTACTATGGATCATTATCAGCTACCTCCAATCACAGGTACTATTAGTAATTTGAAGTTAAGTACAGTGCCTAGGCCAATATCAGTCAGTCTCACCTTTACTAGTACTATAACTTTATGGTTGTCCATGCTCTGTTCCAGAATTGCCTCAAACCTAAGACTATGATATTCTATTGTTTTACCTAATATGTTTGAAGTTTCTCTGACCCCACACCCCCAGTGGTTCAATTGTCTTATCAACATAACCAGGGGCCCTTGTACAAAGTCACAAGATGTTTTGGCAACCTATCAATTTTCTCTCCATTATATCTGAAGAATAAATTACAAATATCTTGGGTTTGGCTCTGTTCTAGAGCATGATTCTTGCACCATCTTGATCACATGATTTTTCCAGATTTTTCAAGATTTTTAGCAGCCTTTCAATTTTTCAACATGAAGTGTTTAAAACAGTATTTTGCAAATATCTTGAGTTTGGCATTGTTTGGCATGTTAATTTCCACACTAATCTGATCGCATGATTTTTCCAGATTTTTCAAGATTTTTGGCAGCCATTCAATTTTTTAACATGAAGCGTTTAAAACAGTATTTTGCAAATAACTTGAGTTTGGCATTGTTTGGCATGTTCATTTACACACTAATCTGATTACATGATTTTTCTGCATTTTTCACATTTTTTTTTCCAAATTTTCCCACGGTCACACAGTACTCTTGGCAAATGGTAGTATTACAAATGAGACTACAAAGACTACATTAAAAAGCGCAGAATTGTCGGAGTCCTATAGGAATAGTCCTATTAGAGTCCTATGTCCTATTCGAGTCCGTCGGAAGGCTTCCTATTCATCCGATACCAGTCCGATTGAAAAATGTAGTGTTAAAAAATTTGTAATGTTAATGTAATCTTATTTGTAATAAATTCCGATGTGACTCCTATAGGACTCCTCGGACTCCGATCGGACTCCGATCGGAATAGGGGGGGGACAGTAAAGACCTCGCGTCAAGCTTAAGCCCAAGCCACGCCCCATGGCTGTTCCATTCACTACGGACATGCCGGCTCCACCCGAAGAATTGCCGCATGAACGGGAATCAACAGGCAACAAGGAGAACGCCCCACCCGCAGTAGCTGAACACATTCCAAAAGGGAAAAAAGGGAAGCAGGACCCGAAGGACACAGTCATCGCAAACGGTACAAACGTTATTTGTCACCCTTCGCCGACAGGTTCTCTCAACCGGAAACCATGGGAAGCAGGGGGAGGCCAAGGGGAAGAGGGGGGACGCGGGGGACGCAAGGAGCGGCTAGCGACGAATTCTTGTAATCTGAGCAATAACGGCTCTTGTAGCACCCGCTAGACTGATTCCCTCTACTAATTACAACGGATATTAGGTAAGGATACAAATGGGAGAGCTTAGACGTAGCGGAAGCAAACGAGTGAGGTGCTAGCGGGTATTGTACGAGTAGACCATATACGTAGACTATATACTATGTGCGCACCCACCGCCTCCTCCTAGGTCTTGTATCTGTTTTCAATTCAGTTTGTGAGGTAGGGAATTCGTAATAACAAATACCTTGTGCTCAACTTCACTTGAATTCCTCAATCCAGCCCAGAACCTTCTCTGAACGTTCATCTCCAACGTTTTTTTTTGCACAACTCACCCCACTTCTGGAATTCTATCTGTTCCAGATCTCGAAAGATGCCGTTGTAGTGATCAGCTTGGGTGTTGTCAAGGTGGGATCGATTTTGCCACACTCCAAGATATATATTGAGGAGGTCTTTTGCCGTGCCAAAATCGTCGAAACCCCATATCTTGAACCCAGTATGACAGCTTGTGGTGAAGGTTATGACTGCGTGAATCGTCCCTGATGGAATAATGAACCTCTTGCTATCTTCAACTAGAAGAAGCTCGAGGTTTTCAAACTCCTCGATGGCGGTCATCATCGAGAAGGTCAAGCTTGTGCCGGAAACGTATTTGTTGCAAAAGAGCTGAAGATTATGCGTCGTAGGCGGCCAGAAAAGCCATAACTTTCGTCCAGAAATATGCTGTACAATTTGGGAGCACCCACAGTAGTCAATATGAGGGTCGGTAATGGACCCCCTTGGGTTGATAGAGCTTAACCATGCAGGTTGCTTGTCCTTCTGACACTCATAAACGTGATCTGCGCTCCCTTCAAACGGCCCTGCGGTCAAGGAAAATTTTCCAAGACCTGCTTTTGTCGCCGGTATAGTCAAGGCTCCAAGGAGAGGACCTAGGTACCCGGGGTCTCCTGCCTGACACAAGGAAGACATAACCTCCTCGATGGAAAGGTGGTCTGCGGCACTTCCAAGCCCAAAATTAACCTTGCTTATATGGGTCTTTTTTCTCTGGACGAGATCGTATATTACGTGCACAAGTTCCGGTTTGGGAGTGACAGGCCCATGATCAAGCAGGCGCACATATTTCATAGCAGGGCCATGCGGGACATCCGGCAATTGAACTAATTTTGCAAGGATATCATACCCACGGTCGTACGTTTGATGAACATTAGATATAGGAGGGGCGTTCCAAAGGAGGTATTCCTGTAGTATCCAACCATTCCCTTCATGCGAAATGGTAGGGAGGTAATGCATGTTATCGACGATGGTAGGGAGCGAAAGTGGTACCGTCTCCATTCGTAAACGCTTTTCGCCTCCGACCTTTTCATGATCACTATACGTCGCTGTGACTCCCGCCAGGGTGCGCTTGTTACTCGAAGATGTGCCCCCAATTTGTCGATTATTCGAAGTGCTTGATTTGGGATCGGAGTATGACGTGGCCCTCCTCCATCGAAATACGTACTCCTCCAGCACGAATAGCGCTCTTAACTGTGGGTGAATGGTATACGGCTTGTTTCGGCGAGGGCATCGACGTTTCCCATCTCTACAATCTTCGTCGATAGAGCGCCACTCTGTGCAAGTCTTGTAATATATCGCATGGGCGTCATGATTATCCCGTATTACGGCATGAGCATATTTCGTCTTTGCTATTTCCATCACAACTTCCTGGAACGGGGTTTGAACGGCAATATCTCCAACGGAACCAATCGACTCGGCTGGAGCATGGGGTCCAACAAAGAGATTGTAGCATGTGTCCCTCTCCATGTAAGTGAACTTCATTTCCACCTTTTGAAAACCCTCTGCCGCCCGTGCAACTGTCAGCTACATTCAAAAGTAAGGAAATCACTCTTACCGACAGCTCCAGTTCCTATCTCTCTGTTGACACTGCAGCAGCTTGTTTCAGACATTCCTTTTCCTGAGTCCTGACTCTGTTCCGAGGCGCAAAGTCCGTTGATCAGAGCGACAAATAGATACAAATAGGACATAGCGGGGTAGAATGGTATACTACTTCGGATCGCATCTCGCCAATCTGCTCGGCTCTATGGTGCATACCGGTGACCCTTTGTGACCGCGACGTCCCAGCGGAAAAGTACCGTCACGGTTGGGCTTGCGGGTGAGGTATAGTTCTCCGGCATTGTCACCGCTGATTACTACAACGTCCTGTCCCCTCGATGTCGGCATCTGGGGGAACAGGAAGTATGATGGAATTATTATCGTCCGCTCCTTCGCGTTGACCTCAATCCCGCCCTCCATCTCGCCGGACAATATCAGCACTCTTTCCCCTTCGTAGAAGCCCCTCGCATACCCTCCGCCTTGTTCGAATGGGTTGGTTTTGCTGTTACGCACGTAGGCCCAAATGCGCTTCGCCACCAATCCGTGTTTCATCAGCCAGTTAGCAGGAAGGGCTTTGGGGATGACGTGAGTGTTTACTTATAAGCTTGACCATAACCGCTTACCTTGGTTTTCATGAGAAATCATGGGCTCAACCCTTTCAAGCCGAGGAGGATCAATGACAGCCGCTGGTTGAGAAGCCGTTGCTGGTGTTATTGGCGGGTCCTCCGGTCCACTTGCCCCAGGAGACGACGCCACGCGATCTCGTTGATCTACCTCAGGACCGCCCTCTGGCGTCACAGGTTCATCAGCCCCAGGCGTTGTCGGTCTTGCTGGTTTTGCGAGTTCCCTATGCAAACGGGGAGGTAATCGATGCCCCATGGTTGCTGGTGTTTGATGAAGCCCGACGTGATATCGGCGTAGATCCGGACCGCCTTCTTCTCTGTTGCCAAAGGAATTCACTCGTGAATGTACATTACACAACGTATCGCTTACCCATTGAGCAGGAAATCAACGTGGACAGCCACAGGGAGAGCCCCCGAGGTCGGTTCAATAGACAGCATCTGTTGGCCCAAATGGTCTCGAATCCTGCCGAATAACCCCTTGTATGCGTGATTCCCTGTAACAACTACCCACGTGTTGATCAGTTCCTTGTAACGGTCGTGGAAAGCCAGAGAGCAATCCTTCTGCTCAACGCCGCCTTCAGTTGTTGAAACTACATTTAGAAACCAATGCGGTTCCCAGAACTGATACAGTCATTCGTTTGTTAAGCGCTCACAACAACATAATTACCTTCGTATTGGGAGGCTTGTGTCCGATGACCTCAATGCCGAAATCGGCGATGCTGCATACCAGACCGTGTTCATGATAGTTTGGCGACTTGGGGTAAATTACTTGAACTGCGTCGCCGACTTGGATGCGACGAGCGAATCCATGTTCAACACTGTCGTGCGGAATAAGTTGCCAGCTTTTCACGTCAAGCTGTTTTCAATGTTAATTCCTGTTAGACCAAGAGAGAAGGGGCATTCATGGACATGCTCTTTTTGATTGCGATCGAATACTGCAAGTTTTTCATCCGAAACGTCCACCACCCACCCTTCACAGTCAAGGTTGGTTGGCACCACGGCCTTGACCTTGTCGCCCACCTCGTAGAACCTTCTGACGCGTCTTGCATCCACTTCCATTGCTTCTACACTATCGTTTAGCCGCACAACCGCATCTTCGAACCGAAGGTCCACGATCACTCCTCGTGCCATTCCTGCATCCAGTTTGATCTCCACTTTGTGACCAACTTCCAAAGGCGAAGCTATATGATTTTCGAATGACCATCGTATTAACTCTGCTTCGGATGCCGGAAAGTGTAAGCCCTTCGCTCCAATCGCCAACCCTTCCCCGAATAGCCTTAGTTCGCTGTGCTTGGGTACGACGCCGGTAGAATGCAATGCTCCAATTGGTACTGAAAAGTACGCAAACGGTGGCAGAAAGCTATCGCTGCTATCAATTGTTCTTTTGCCGTAACGTTTTGCCAGTCGATACGTGCCAGGTTCGCCCCGCACCAGCTCACGGGGAGTCTTTGGATCCCACCACACGGTTTGATCCATCGGATGGGCTAATTCTGGATATGCGCCAGGCTTGACCCACGCCAGCTGGTGGGGAGTCTTCGGATCCCACCACACGTTTGGATCTAGCAGATGGGCTACTGTGGCATCTTCTGGATTTCCCAGTGCTCTGGGATGTAAAAGTCGAGGGCACCGTTTTTTTTTTTCGACGTTTCTCCCTATCCCCATCTCTAGCAATGTTGCTCTCGATCGGGACCAAGAGGCGCGGGACAAGATGTATGGCGACTTGAGATTCGCTTATCCGCTTGGCCACATATCGAGGTCTTTACTGTCCCCCCCCTATTCCGATCGGAGTCCGATCGGAGTCCGAGGAGTCCTATAGGAGTCACATCGGAATTTATTACAAATAAGATTACATTAACATTACAAATTTTTTAACACTACATTTTTCAATCGGACTGGTATCGGATGAATAGGAAGCCTTCCGACGGACTCGAATAGGACATAGGACTCTAATAGGACTATTCCTATAGGACTCCGACAATTCTGCGCTTTTTAATGTAGTCTTTGTAGTCTCATTTGTAATACTACCATTTGCCAAGAGTACTGTGTGACCGTGGGAAAATTTGGAAAAAAAAATGTGAAAAATGCAGAAAAATCATGTAATCAGATTAGTGTGTAAATGAACATGCCAAACAATGCCAAACTCAAGTTATTTGCAAAATACTGTTTTAAACGCTTCATGTTAAAAAATTGAATGGCTGCCAAAAATCTTGAAAAATCTGGAAAAATCATGCGATCAGATTAGTGTGGAAATTAACATGCCAAACAATGCCAAACTCAAGATATTTGCAAAATACTGTTTTAAACACTTCATGTTGAAAAATTGAAAGGCTGCTAAAAATCTTGAAAAATCTGGAAAAATCATGTGATCAAGATGGTGCAAGAATCATGCTCTAGAACAGAGCCAAACCCAAGATATTTGTAATTTATTCTTCAGATATAATGGAGAGAAAATTGATAGGTTGCCAAAACATCTTGTGACTTTGTACAAGGGCCCCTGGTTATGTTGATAAGACAATTGAACCACTGGGGGTGTGGGGTCAGAGAAACTTCAAACATATTAGGTAAAACAATAGAATATCATAGTCTTAGGTTTGAGGCAATTCTGGAACAGAGCATGGACAACCATAAAGTTATAGTACTAGTAAAGGTGAGACTGACTGATATTGGCCTAGGCACTGTACTTAACTTCAAATTACTAATAGTACCTGTGATTGGAGGTAGCTGATAATGATCCATAGTAGGGCACTCAGTGTGGCAGGTCACAGGTGCCAGATGTCACTGCCACTGTGATTGGAACTTGAAGTTGATACTAGCCTATTACATGTCACTGAGCCACCATTCTGTTCTACTAATAGTATTGACTCCCACATTATGCATGCCTGATTAGTTTTGGAAGTGACAGACCCACTTATGTATCTCTACTTACTCATCATCAAATTATCTATCATTGTCCACACTCTGTTCAATTTCTATCATCACTGTTCTCTTAGTATTTGAGTTAACCATTGCTGAGTTAACTTTGCCACCGTATGCTTCTAGTGTGGAAGCTTAGTACATCAGCTAACACAGCAAAAGTCTGATCACAGACTTGTCTGATGTTATCTGATGCTTAAGTGTCTCTCACTGCTCAGATGGTTAGATAGTCTGAAGACAAGTCAGACAACTTATGAAACACTGTCTGTCAGACAGTCAGATAATCTGTGTGTCAGCATCTGTCAGTGCCTATTAGATAGTCAGACAACCAGACAATTAGTGTGTTAGCATCTGTCAGTGCCTGTCAGATAGTCAGACAGTCAGACAATTATTAATATGCTTCTAACAACCACAGCTCACTGTGCCATACCATCCGACCAAATAACCAAGAACTCATCTCCACCTGCTTTCACCCCTTGACTTCAATACATACATAATCACAAATCCCTCATATTTACATACCTATGACAAATTGACAATCATAGGTGATTGGTGGTGAGTCATTGGTTGTTGCTGGCAACAAACATGTGGGATTGTGGAACTAAAACTAGATCATCACTTCAACTGGCACTCTGCACTGCACCTCCAGCAGCCACTGCCATGTGCATGTTGCCAATGTCCTTGACCTCAGCAGCTACTCACCACTCAAGTCACATTACTGAAACTGACTTTCACCACTGCCAGCCCTTTCTAACTGATCACACATACTACATTGACTCATCATCACCAGCCAGACACACCCAAATTGTGTTGGGTTCAACTATGGCTTTGCAGGTGGTCACATGGAGTGGTGATACATTCCTTTACATTTACCTAGAATTTGGCTCAGATTTGTGTCCTAATTCTTGCATGACCTTGTGTGCATTTTTCAAGATCACACTTGCATCTGAAAAGTATTTTGCAAATATGTCAAGTTTGCCATTGTTTGGTTTTATAATTCTTATATAACCTGGATCACATGGATTTTCCGCATTTTTTCAGTATTTTTTTGAATTTATTCTGCAAGTTAAAGATACCTAATATAAATAAACATAAATAAACAATACCAAACATGGTTCCCTATTTTTAAGGATTTTGGATTTCTTTTGCAAGTTAAGATGCCTAATATAAACAAACATAAACAAACAAAGCCAAACATGTTTCCTATCATTTTACCTTTTTTTACATTTTATCAGAAAGTGATCAGAGTCCTATAGGAGTCCTATAGGAGTCCTAGGAGTCTGTCGGAGTCTAATCGGACTGGGGGGGGAGTGTAAAGTACTGCACATATCCCAGATCATTTGCGTATTTGATCAACCTCTCGTCAAGGTTCGGAACCAACCCCTCCAATTCCGACCTCCTCTTTAGTCTGACCCACGATCCAGGGTTTATAGACGGCATCATGCGACTCCCGTTGAGGGATTCTAAATGCTCCTCGACAGGTACAAAAAATATTTGGAGAGGATGAGGGAACGTGGATAAATTCTTGCACAGGTTCTTTACATAGTCCCGAGAAGCCGATTCAACATAGATCCACTGTCTGCTTCCAGGTGGCAAAAAGGTTGAAAAGGCCCATCGGGGTCGAGCTTTTAAACGATCCTGGAGAAGGAAGAAGCTTTCCTCTGCGGCACCGTCCTGCGACATTGAGGGGGCTCAGTAGAAAATTTCAAGCTATTTGAGCATAGACATACCAGTACACGAACCCTCCAAATGCCTGGATCATGCTCGTTTGGCATTCGCAAAGCGCGCTCAGCCAGCAAAGCAATCTCTTCAATCTCTCCCTCGTTCTCGATATCCGATTCAATGGCATCGTCTGCAGCAGCGGCTCGGGCTTCGTAACGATTGATCACGGCAGAAAGACGATCGTCCCTGGAGTAACCTTGCCTCTTGACAGACTGAACAGCTGTGGACGTACTGTGAGCTACTGAACCATACTCAGCGCATACTGCGATCCTACATTCAGATTGGTTTTGGTCCTCGTCGTTGTGCTCGTCCCTGGAGTAATTTTTTTGTCTATTGACAGACAGCATGGCTGTGAGGATACTGTGAGCTACTGCCAACCGCTTGACGCATACGGCGCTCTTACATTCAGATGGGTCCTCGTCTTCCTCTTCATCACCTTCGAAACCTCCGTCTCCTATGGCGTCAATATTGCCATCAATGAAGTCTGGGGCACACTTTAGAATCCTCGTTGGACAGAAATTCTGACATAGTAGAACTTACATTCATTGTCGGAACCCTGCCCTTCAGAGCTACCTTCTCCTGCCTCGATGTCAAGAAAATTGGAAACCCGAGTCTTCAGAGTCCAGGATCAGCGTGCATTTTCATGCTGAGCGTGTTCCATACCTCAAGCCTCCTTCTCTTTTGACCAATTTCATTCCTCGTGCCAGTACGTGTTCTTTTGCCAGGCTATGGAGCAGCATTGAGCGAGTTTTTACATGCAGAGGTATACGCTGTTACCTGAACGTCCATATTAACGTCTTAGTGGTTTGCTGAGGAAAAGATCAGTCAGGACACCTGCCACGGGGTTCGAGACTTCGTCATCTTCCGTGCAAGCTCTTTACTCATGATCCGCAAACAACAACTTACGCTCCAATGACTATGAAATGTCCAAACTAAGGTAGGCGAACTACACACTACGTGACACTGATGAACGCACAAAAGGGAAAAACCGCCCATCAAATCGCCAACTGTGATCATACAGGCCACAACAACCCCATATAACAACAAAGTGCTTCCCGCGAAGTTTGCCCACCCGCCGTCGTGGGAGGATATGTAGCACTAGAAGTAGATGGTGTAATTCATAGTCACAGCCTTGTTAGCTCCGAATACAGCTTTCTGACACAGCCAACAGGGGCACTCTCGACAAAATCTACTCGGCTGTGTAGCTGGCATGGTTATGGGCGCTATCAATGATTGGCAAATGGATGAAGTCAGGTAGATAATTGGTTGGGAGGTGTGCCCGGCCTATCCCATTTAGTCTTACAGCGGGCCCACCTTGGAAATTATTCTGAATAAAGGTAAGCTCCGAGTACACCTTTCTGACGCAGTGAGCAGGGAATGCTCTCAACAAAATCTATTTTGCTAGTATGTTTCTTAATCCAACAAATAACATACCACACTTGTTCTAAGAATAGTTACCTTGCGCAGCAAGGTCATCCCACAAGGTAAATTCACAAAACCTGCAAAATGTGGGAAACAATTACAAAGTAACGATAAGATAAGATTACATGTCTACAACCCTCTACTTTTTGCCGTTATCCTTGTGGTAGCATCTGGTGCCCCAAGCTGTCAACCGTTCGCTTTATTATTCAACTATCCTCTGCTTATTTGCCGTTATCCCCAAATCTTATATGTCCACCACTCTTTTCACCGGCTAAGTACAGAAGGATTGTGGGGTTAATTGATCGCGCCGACGGATCGCTTCTGTGGCAGTGACAATCTTACATGTAGGCGGTCTCTTTCGTTCATTAACATTTGGCCGATAATGTACAATGTAGGTACCACGTATTCTAAATATGGTGCTTGATAGCTTGATATGCCGGATGACTACGAGTGTCTGCAAAAAAAAAGGAGAGACGCAAGATGCGGGCGGGAAGGAGAATAATAACAAAAAAGCATGTTATTGGTACATGATACGACGGTATGATACATTCCACATTACATTTTGGTATATTGATAGCTAATGTTCGTTCATCATATTCTCCTATGCCATCGCATTCGTCTCCTCCTTCACCTTTTCTGCTCCTGCGTCCTGCTCCGACTGGCCTGATTCCCCGTCATTCTTCGGCCTCACCTGTTCTTTCCCATCGCCCTGTGTGTTCATCGAAGCTTGGTCCCCCGGTTTCCTCACCAGTTACGTCTAGGCGGCGACACTTGTGTTCAACATTAAACCCTTTGTTCCTCCCTTTACGGCCCTTCCAATCATGCCCACTGTGGCGCGAGAACTGATGCGCTGGGCCGACGTTCTCTACAAGAGGAAAGATTGTAGCGAACCTCTTGCTTGTTGATTCGGTAAATCCGTTGCCCTCCCTATAACCTTCTTCCCTCCAGGGACCAGCTTTTCATCGTCACGTTACCATGCCAGTTATCCTTCAAGGCCCCAGAATCACATATCCAGCATTTGAAGCCACCCCAATTCAATCTCGTATGCACTCCACAGCACAAAACTACATCCCTCAACAGTATTCTCACCCATCGTTCTTTTTACCGGTTTCAGCTGCCAATCTTCAACGACTCCGAGCAAACGCTCTTCTTGACAAGGCTGTAACACACAGTCATGATTGCATTTGCCCATCTCACTCAGTGTGCGCTTTATTATATTTCTCTTCATCCAACAATGGGAGCTACCCCAATTCAGAATTGATGCACTCGCAGATGTTCTCACTATATAATAATTGAGTTCCACTGCCAAGCGGCCATGGGCGTAATATTTGGTGCCTTGTAGATAGTTCCCTATAAGCAATACAGTAAATTAGTACCGAACCAACAAGTGGCAAGGAAGTGGAATTTTTTATGTCGCTTCTAGGAAATAATGTTCGGATGCATTGGCACGTACTAGATAGATAGAGTCCATAAGGCAACTCAGAAAGTGGGTTAAATACCATTCTAATTCACAATTCTAGTATTCTTTTCCAGCGCCATGATTCATCATGAGCTTGTGTGGGTGAGTTGTGATTCACGGGTGATCACGATGGACCAACAACTGATCACAAATGCACTTCGCACAGCCTTGACAGTTGTCCACCATAGCTCACAGTGGTTAATGAGTTTTCACGAAGAAATTGGAATATTGAAATTTTTTATTCATGATCACAACAACAACTGCTCACAGCCATTCACTCTGGATAACCATGAAACATTAATGATCATTCGTGATTCATTAGTGATCACTGCTTATAACGATTGTTCACGATGATCATTTCGTGGACAGTCAAGATCTGCAGTGATCATCGGTGATCACTGTGGATCAGCACGTTTTGTCCAACTTCGCGGAGCAAAACAGCCACTATTCCCTCAACAAGTACATCTCATCATAAACGAAAATTCGACATGTTCCGACCGACATAATCGTACGCTTTTCTTTTACAAATTCTTAAACCGAGCCACTCCCACTGCCTCAACCTTGGCATTCATGTCTGACACCTCAACAACTCACGCATCTACAAGTGCAACAAAAAATGAAGAAAAAGCTCATCAACCTAACACATTACAAGACACCAAACCATCTCCCTCACTTCAAACCAAAGAAAATCGCGGCCAAAACCGTTCTCCGACATTTTCTGCCAAATTGTTGGAAGAACCCGTCAGCAATGAAAAGAAAGTCAAACGAAGAATGTAATTACTAGCCTACTACGTATACGTCACTTTATAATTCATGTTACACTGCTTCATCATATGTATGCAATAAAAATAACTGCAACCAAGGTCGCGGCCATTGTAAGCCGACGCTTATCTAGTTGTTTACAGAGCCCGAGTCATATATAGCAGCACATGCACTCCTGTTCCTGCAGTCTTGCAAATTTAAATTACTGTTCAGTTCCAGTGTTCCATCCATTTCCATGTAGGCCTTTGTGCTCATACCATCATGAAACCATACAGCCCCATCATGTGATATAAAGCGTGATGTGAAATGGTTCTCTCCATAATATACAATACCTCGCAAGCTGTACTGTCTCCTTGTATTACCAATGGGAATCTCAACAGTGGTTTCAAGGTCTATTTTTCTGTCTGCAAAATGAAAAACAATAATTGGCATTGGTTGTATTATCTCATATACACAAAGCAGGCGTGTGTTACACAGGGGACATCTGCGATCTGTACCATGGTTAAACATGTTCATCCATTGCTGGACTGAGGTAACATTTGTGAAAGATGTGATGGGCAGAAGGCAACTGTTTATGGTGACTGTGTTGTTTCCATTGATTTCGTGGTTATCTGGACATACTAGGTCTGACTGATGTGTACTCTCTTCAGTTTCCAGGGTGTAGTTCATAAGATCATATAAAGAAGTGAAATCGCCCCATGAAAAATATGCTGGAAATTTGGCTGCCAAAACAAGTCTCAAGTTATCTCGTGCTGCATTGATGGGAATTGATCCATTGTCAACATACACAAAATAATCTGCAAGCTCTCCTAAAAATTCCTTATTAATCCATCCCAGTAAAAAACTCCATCGTGGTTTATCAGTGTGCCATAAGGCATATAAAATGCTAAAATATGCATCAAAGGCACAGCTATTGTCTGACCAGCTGAATTGCTCAGGAACTGGAGTGGCATGGTCTGCACACAATTTTTTTAGGGGTCTATCATTTTCTTCAAGACTGTCATTCTTTCTTTTAATGGTTGACTTCGCAGTAGGAGTTGGGGAGGTCTGCTCAGTGTGGCTCTCGGGTACCTTTTTTTTCCCAATAAGGTGCCACTCTAAGTTCTCACCAGAAGGTTTTAAAAAAGGGTCAGCAGAATTCCAGACAAGTGAGGGGTGTAAAGTTGCAGGAACATAGGCAAGACCTTTTTCTTCCCTATATGCATCTATCAATGAGTATCTAGTGCTGCCACACACACTGAGTGGTAACATATCATTATAATGGAGCTGTGTGATTTCATCAAGTAACTCTAATTCTCTGAACTCTTGACGAAGAGGGCCTGATGCTTTACCGGTCACTTTTTTCTCATCAAAATTTTGTAAAATTATTGTTCCATCAGCTGTTGATCCTCTAGATAGAACTGTGTAATAAGCTTGATGGGTGCGACAATCACGAAGGTCAACCACATTATATGTTCTTGTTTTGCCCTGTGATGCAAAATCAGTCATTGCAAAGTTGGGCAAAACCTCAACTTGAGATCGAGTGATTGATATGTTACTGTCATTTCGTAACTTGCAAGTTATGGCTCTTTCATTTCGAGTCAGAGGAATCACATTCAGTGGGAGTCCATCCAGTTGTACAGGAGTGGGAGGATTTGTGAGTTCCACAAACAATGTGTCCAATACCAATTGCTTCCAGGATCCAAGGCATGTTTGCCATCCCCTCACAATGCCTTCCTGTCCATTGGTGATACAAAGTTCTGTGGCTTCATTGTGTTTGATCATGATGGGCATTCCCACACAAAGGGATAGTTTTCCAGGTATATGTTTATCAGCAGTTGAGTGGGGTAATTCCCAAAGCTCCTTTTGCAAATCATAAGAAATAACAGCCAACTTCTGCACACCAAGACTTTTACTATTTTTATTCTCAGAAGGTCTTGTCTTTGCAGTATCCTCTGAAAAAAAATGAGTCAAGACTTGTCCTGTCATTTTTGCAAATTTTTCACACCCTAATCTATTGATCTCATCCTTCTGAATGTTTTTTGCAGTTATGATTGAGACACAGGAAAACTTTTCATCAGTCATGGAAGGCTTTCCCAATTCCAAAGAAGCAATTTTAGTCCTTAAAAAGGCAATATCATCTGCTGTACAATCTTTGAATCTCATGTTCATCAGAGCTGTTCTAAGTCTGTCATCATCAGCTGTGCAATTTTTTTGTCGCATATTTTTTCGTAATATGACAACAGTGATAAACTGATGCCACAGAGCTTTTCCCATAGATTCTTCTTGAGATTTCAATTGGCTTGCATATTTTCCTATCACATGGCTATACAGGGAGACATTCTCTCCACCAATTGCAGGCGGAAGCTGTCCAAAGTCACCTGACACAATCATGCTCTTTCCTCCAAATGCCTTATCATGGCAGTTAAATATGCGTGCCAGTTGAGCACTAATACGATATAGATCATGGCAAGAGAGCATGGAAACTTCATCTAGAAAGATATAGTCAACCCTTAGCAATTGTGCTCGTACAAGAGACAAAGACTTCTCACTGGTTTGTTTTTGGAAGTCATTAATTGCCAGTCTTGAGTGATAGGTTGATCCAGACAGTAATGCTGCAGCAGTTCCTGTTGGAGCAACGGTTATGAAGTGGTAGGGTTCACCACGCTCTGTAAAAAAACAAGTCAGCGCTTTTATTACTTGTGTTTTGCCAGTGCCTCCCATTCCTCCCACATACATCTTTAATGGTTCAGATGCTGGCATGACTGCATGGTGGCTGATTATTTTGAATGCCTGTTCCTGCTCCTCATTTAAAGAAAAAAAGGAGCATATGGAATTGATTGTATCTTCTTCACTAGTGAAGTAAAATTTTGATTGCAAGAAGTGTTTGGACACAATTTTTACATTGTTGGGCATAAAATATGCTATATGTGCTTCTGTTACTGATATCTGATTTTGCAATGCAGCAACACTATCCAATACCCTTTTTTTCTGTAGCTGAATTGTTGCTTTCCATTGAAGGCCTGTAAGTTTGCACGATGGAATAAAAGGATCTCTTCTTTCTTTGTTGGATGGAATCTCTGGAAGCATGTTCCATCCAGTACGAGTCAATACAGCATGGATTTCAGCAGCCTCCTTTTGGAGTCTCCGTTCCTTGATACCATAAACAGGAACTTTGGTGGAAGCCTCATAAATGTTATCAGAGTTAAGAAAACAATTTTCAGGATCATCATTGTTGATAGTATCTAATGGATCACAGAGGCTATCTTCTCCATACATAAATAATGTATTTTCAGCCCCCTTTTTAAGCTGAGCTCTATAATCATCACATGCATCAAGACATTCATATTTAACATTGAAGTTTTTCATGATCTGGTGCTGTCGGTCTGAAAATTTGTGTGATTGAAATGCCTCATCCCATGTTTGTGTATCTTTCTTTAAATCATGTCCTGATCTCCAAGGTTTAAATAGTGTAAGCATAGTGCAGCAATAAAATTCTCTATCTTCCTTGTCTGACCGAGGCAAAGGACTTCCTATAAAGTTAACCACTTTCTTGTCATCAGCCTTGGCAACCGAGATGGCATGTGTCTCATGGAATGGGTGGTTGGCTGAAAACATAAACAGTTTAAGGCGTTGCTTGGAGGAAAGACTATCATTGTTGACCATGTGGTCATCTGTGTTAATACCTTTTTTTAGTGACTGATCTTTGCCAATGCGATGCCTGGTACATTGCCTGTTCCAATCGTATAAGTTAAATTCCGCCAAACTTTCAGATCTGTACTTATAATCATCAACTGGAGGTACTTCATTAACAAAACTTTTCCAATAAAAAGGAATAAAGCTGTGTGAGGTGTAATGATCTGGATGATCTAAAAGATACATGGAGACCATTGGCCCCCCCATTTCAGTTTTTGTTGCTAATAAGTTTGCAATTTTGCATATCAATTGACGAGCTTTTTCTTCATCTGAAATGTTTTTGTTTAATATTTCTGATTTTTTGCTGAAAATGCTTTTTATCACATCAAATACCACATGAGTTTTCAAGCCAGTTTTAGTTATGTAATCAGAGATGTAAATTATGACAGCCTTGAGAGCGGTGCCTGACCACATGCATGTTACATCAGTATTGCAACGAAAGAGATATGTCAAAGCTGGGGACACACTGTTAATCCAAGGTTCCCTCTTCCTGATATTTATGGCTCCTGACTCAGGATCAATCTCAGTACAGTCAAAAGTGGGGCGGGGAAACCTTGCTTTGCAACTTTGATACTTGTTATCTCTACAACCTTTAAAGGTGATTGACTGGCGTTTAGATCCATTGCTGAGGGACCCATAGTTACAGTTATGGACATTTGATTTTAAAATCAAATCATCAGTTGTGTCTGTATATTGTTTCCACCAGTTATTCAGAGCATCACAATCTTCACACATTTTGCATGAGGATGGACAAGGCAATGGAGGACTTAATGGCAGGGTCTCTGTTGGGTTCTTGTAGTTTTTTGCAGATGATGCCACCTTGACCTTTTCAGCAATCTCATCATGTGTTCCTGTCAGAAACTCCCCTACCTGACAACTTTCAATCCATGCAACTATCCGTTGACGAAAATCTGAATTGCAGTCAATAAGTTGTTCACACATTTATTGTGGAGATAAATTACTCATTAACCACAGAAGTATGTGGAGGTGAAGAGTTAGCCGGCCCTGTTGTTCCACAGTGCCATAATATCCACTGATGTTCCCAAATAATCCAGGATGATTGCCTCCATAACCTAGAACAACCTCAATGAATGTTGTCACTACAAAATGGAAAAACCTTGCTCCAGCAACAGGATTTGAACATATGCGTCGGAGACACTCATCATAAGGCAGTATGTCTGGTTGGAATTTCTCATTGGTACTGGCAAAATAGATGCAGATTGGGTGCTTTATGTCTGCAGGAGATAAAGTGATGTACCAAAAAGGGGCTCCTAGGTGAGCAACCAGAGACCAAATTTCATTGCGCATCCATTTTTTGCTTGTAGCTGAGCCTTTTATGGTGCCAGAAACATGATCCAAATCAGATAATACTTTGAAACACTGTTTTTCAGCATCTGTTGAAGGCAGCACAAATTCATCTTTACTCATTCTGTCTAGAAGATTGTCTATTGTGTTCATATCTAAATGTAATAATCTATTAGTAACGTCTTGAAATAAATGTTTTTTGGTCAATAAAAAGCTGTTCGAAGTTGCGGTCTTTACCTGTTGATGACTGAAGGCAACAAAAGGAAAATTTGGATCAGTTTGAAAACGTTTATCATGATACATCAGTAGTCGTCTTTTATGTTCTTTATCAGATATTGAAGAAACAGATCCTATTCCACCTAAACCATAAGGAAATAACCATGGAAACATTTGTGGATATAGTTGGGGATTGTTCCATATAGACTCAGGATCCTCACTGTGCCCAATGGCCATCATCTTTCCTCCATTGTTTAGATGTTGTAAGGCCTTTGCTTTAACAGCATTTATAGACAACGTCTGAAGCTGATCACCTGTTAGTCCATGAACTGTAAATGCACAAGGACCTAGCTCTGTCCCATCTTCCTCTTCAACATCAAACACACTTGTGCCTTCCAGATCTTTGTTGCTATCCTTTACTTGATACTCAATGGACACAGGAGGAATGTGTTCAGGATACTCACGCAAGTTAGCTTCTGAAAATGTTACATATTCATAATCTTTATGATTGAGAATGAGCCACTGAAGTGCAAGTTTAACATGATTCCTTCTGACCAGAAGTGGAGTTCTAGCAAAATCACTTGTGGTGGGTTTGTAAGGGCCCGTGAATATTACTGCTAGGACCTCAGCCAGGTCTGATCGTGGAGGAGGCAAAACATCATATATCTTAGAGATTGGTGACTGAAATGCCACGGCATTTGCTTTCATCTTTCTCATCCCTGATGCTATTTTAATAGCACAGCATGAGTGACATATGCGTGCGACCAGCATTTTCTCTACAAAATGCAAAGAAGATAGTATAGGGGGAATGGAGCCTAGCCACAAGCCTGATGCCAATGAATGGGGGGGAATTTTTTTCTTCATTATAAATCCATGGCAGAAGTTACAAACATGGGTACAGGTGTGATCAATGACATAACTATGTTCCAAAACTGAGTCAGATGCCAATTGTCGCTCCTGTCGGGTCATACCAGACACATTTAGAATGGAAAGATAGTTCTGAATGCTACTCAACTCCAAAAGCACCTACCCAGCCGACCAAAAACCTCTAATTAGAGATGGACAGATCCCCTGTCTCCATCTCTAGTTAGAGGCTTTATTTGAAATCACAGGCTACCTCAGATAATTGTGGACATAAAATAAATATTTCTGAATTACAAGTCCATTTTCCCACACCAGACATATTGCCATTTCTGGAAGGTGGGGGATGTATTTGTACATGTTTTGACATGGGAATTTGACCACAACTTAGGAACAAGGCATAATTGCCTTATTTAGTTAAGATAGGCAGATTTCAAATAAGGTAAGCAAGTCAGGATACCATTTTTGGAAGGTGGTGAGGATATTTGTACATGTTTGTACATAATTTCCTTATTTGGAAAGAGAGAGCTAGATGCCAAATGAGGCAAAATAATTGATTTCAGGGTCGAATTTCCTAAAAAGGAAATGATGACATAATTTCAGGGTCAATCAATTGTGTAGCCTTGGTCAGTGGCTTTCTAGATGTGGTTGTATGACACTGTTTGGTGCTCATTTCATTGAGATATTTGCTGATTGATTTTCAGGGTCAAATTTCTAAAAAAGGAAATTGATAATGTAATGTGCACTTTAGGATCCTATGGCGCATTTCCTAAAATGGAAATAGCGCACTTCGGACTTGCCATTTTGGGAAATATCTGCTCACTGTTGGTGATGATGAGCAGCAAGAAATGGTGGTATCTCCCTTGATACTGACTATTTTTGTGGCGCGTTTTTTGGAATGTATTCCTTCTATATATATGCATGTATTCACTATGTTAGAATGTGAGAAATGCTAGTGGTTTATGTCAGAGTGCAACATGTCTTGCTCACTGTTGACAATGGTGAGGAGCAAGAAATGACAATATCTCCACCAATACTGGTTGTTTGTGTGGCGCTTTTTTTGGGATGTCCCCATTAGGCATATAGGAAGGTAGTTGGCATGTTAGAATGCAAATAGTATGCACCAATCATGCCAAAATAAAATTGGTGTGCTCACTGTCTGCCATGATGAGCAGCCATATCTCCACCAAAACAAGATCTTTCTATGGCGCTTTTTTGGATGTTGATTTCTTATGATAACAGAATGTCATTCAGGGTGTCTGGAAGCAGATTGCCCTGCTGATTAATGTGTAATTTTCAGTTTCATGATAAAAGTCTGAACATGATACAGAAACATAGGCTGACAAGTTGACATGTCAGGATAAATGGGACATTCCACTTGATCTTGCCTAAGGATCCTCTGTTGAGACCCTCCCAATGTTTATCTTTGTGTTATGTGATTGCAAATCAACAAAAGCGCCACAGGGAGATCTTGTTTTGGTGGAGATATGGCTGCTCATCATGGCAGACAGTGAGCACACCAATTTTATTTTGGCATGATTGGTGCATACTATTTGCATTCTAACATGCCAACTACCTTCCTATATGCCTAATGGGGACATCCCAAAAAAAGCGCCACACAAACAACCAGTATTGGTGGAGATATTGTCATTTCTTACTCCTCACCATTGTCAACAGTGAGCAAGACATGTTGCACTCTGACATAAACCACTAGCATTTCTCACATTCTAACATAGTGAATACATGCATATATATAGAAGGAATACATTCCAAAAAACGTGCCACAAAAATAGTCAGTATCAAGGGAGATACCACCATTTCTTGCTGCTCATCATCACCAACAGTGAGCAGATATTTCCCAAAATGGCAAGTCCGAAGTGCGCTATTTCCATTTTAGGAAATGCGCCATAGGATCCTAAAGTGCACATTACATTATCAATTTCCTTTTTTAGAAATTTGACCCTGAAAATCAATCAGCAAATATCTCAATGAAATGAGCACCAAACAGTGTCATACAACCACATCTAGAAAGCCACTGACCAAGGCTACACAATTGATTGACCCTGAAATTATGTCATCATTTCCTTTTTAGGAAATTCGACCCTGAAATCAATTATTTTGCCTCATTTGGCATCTAGCTCTCTCTTTCCAAATAAGGAAATTATGTACAAACATGTACAAATATCCTCACCACCTTCCAAAAATGGTATCCTGACTTGCTTACCTTATTTGAAATCTGCCTATCTTAACTAAATAAGGCAATTATGCCTTGTTCCTAAGTTGTGGTCAAATTCCCATGTCAAAACATGTACAAATACATCCCCCACCTTCCAGAAATGGCAATATGTCTGGTGTGGGAAAATGGACTTGTAATTCAGAAATATTTATTTTATGTCCACAATTATCTGAGGTAGCCTGTGATTTCAAATAAAGCCTCTAACTAGAGATGGAGACAGGGGATCTGTCCATCTCTAATTAGAGGTTTTTGGTCAGCTGGGTAGGTGTCCAAAAGCTGTCTGACAGGTGTGAGTTGTCCACAAACAGCACATCCAGCCTCCTCCAATACATTTGGTTGCATTCTTTTGCAAGCAGTTGATATTACATGATGAATGTTATGTGCAGTCAAAGGTAGAGGTGGAAATGAGGGAATAGAAGCCTCAATCTCTTGGGAGGGGGACAATTGGCACATAATATTGATGGACTTTTTCTCATTGTATTTATTTGTGCGTTGAATCTCCATGGCACGAAGTAAATCATAGTAAGAGACGACAAGGAATCGCGAGATATACCTGGCACAGTCAACACTACACAAATGAGATGAGAAAAGATCACGAATTTCTGATTTCCTAGTAACACGGGTAATGTTGATAGAATGAAGAAGAGCAATCTGTCAGCCTTCTTGCATAGTGATGAAGTCTAAAAGTTCTGGCAAAGGGAACTGCACAGACAATAAATTGTTTTCGGAAATACCGATGTTGAGGTCCACACTACTTGGAATAATATGATCACAGTACCGGAATTCACAAGATTCAAGTGGCTGGGTTGGGACCATTGAGGGAAGGTACCTCAACATGGTCAAAAATGGCACAATGCCTCTTTTCCCTCCACCAATGGGATGAAATAATACAGGACACACCACAGTCTCATGAGATTCAGCAGCACTAAAACACTGTCTACATGCTGTCAAATAAGACCTGATCCAATTACAAATTGCACCCTTTCTCAGGGCAATGAAGCAAGTTAAAAACATGTGGACATTGCAGTATGCACCCTTTTTTTGGGCAGGTCTATCACACAAAATATGATAGGCCAATATAGCACCCATCAAAAGGGCAGTCCATACAATGCAACTTGCATGGATATACAAATGATCAAAATCTGGGAGGAATGGCACACCCTCATAAAGGCGTAGAACAAAAACTAGGTCTTGCTAACATTTAACACACCGTATGAAGATTTAAAAAATGATGAACATACTTTGGGTAGTATAAAATCTTTCCTTAAAGATCTTCTGGGAGATGCAGCTGCATGAACCTTGAAGGTTTGCCTCCAAGATCAATATGATTGTCCTTTGAATCTTCAAAGTGATGTATCTAAACAGCACTGGATGAGTATATACATCGGAACAGAGAGAATGTAGAAGGCACCGGAAGATGGCAGAGAAACTTGTAAATCCAACATTCCATTTAAAGTCCATCCAAATCTGTGAAATTTCGTCTTGGTACAGTAGCTAGAATAAATGAGAGACGTGTAAAATGTACCATATCCAGCAGTCCCAAGAGTGATCTCTCTACATTCGTTGCAACCCAGAGTAAGATCTTCTCCAATTCCGTCGTGTATTGTATGTATGAGTTGATCGAGGATTCTAATATAACTAGACATTTGGGGCTTTGAAGCTTTGAGCTGTTCTGATGGAAATACGAAAGAGAGCACAGAGCGAAGGCAATACAAATATGAGACAGGGTAGCAGACTTCGGCCGTCACGTCACAACACATCCGGAAGACCCGGAGTGCACCAGTTGGCATTATTCTACCTACGGTCAGTGCCTCAACAAACCCACAATCACACTCGATTAAGCATATAACAATGTGTGATGACCGGAGAATGAAGTTATCTACAGTGACTCAAAAAATTGTCCCAATGTTTGGCACTTTTTGCTTCTGTGTATCATAGCATCACATCAAGGCCAAATAGAGCCAAAGTATAAGTGTACGTAAGGAAGGTCTACATCTTGGCTACGTGACGAATCAAAAATTATGTAATTGTATGCTGTTCCCATGATGTTACAGTCAATTCAATTTGGTGACTCATTGGGACAATTATTTGACTTGGTATCAGAAATACAGAAAATGCTCAATCCAGTGCTTTGTATTGCCCCCCTTGGTCTTGGTGACTGCTTTTGACCTTGTAGGCATACTTTCCATTGATATCTGACACACATCTGGCTCTATATCATCCCACATCTGCCACTCCCTCTCAAATCTCCCAATCTCCGGCTCATGGTTGCACACTGAGTGCAATTTGATGTGATGCCAGAGGATTAAGGTCTGGATACTATAGAAGTCAGTCCAGAAGAGTGATATTGTCCTCTTTCATCCAGTATCTAGCCTTTCTGAAGGTGTATTTGGGGTGATGGCCTTTCTTAAAAATGTGCTCCCCATCAGCAATCCCAGATTCCTCTATACTGAGTAGTCAGAGGTGGTCCAAATGGACACATACTGGTCAGCATCTATCCTCCCCTCAACTTCAGTAACTTTACCCACACCATTCCAGCCCATACAACCCCATACCATGATGTTCCCACCCTCCAATGTCACAGTTCCTTGGACCTCCCTATCAATCAACCTATCCACCACTTGCTTCCACATCAACTACTCCCCATATGACCCAATACTGTTAACCTTAGTCTCACCTGACCAAATTACCCTCTTCCAGCCCTCCACAGAACACTGGTTGTGCCTCAGAGCAAAGGCCTATTATTTCCCCCCTGTTCACATGGCTTTTCTTCTTTGTCACAGCCTTAAACAACTGCTACTTAAGCACAGTTCTGACTGTTTGTGGGTGGAGTGGATGGGAGTTGATGATGCCAACAAGTTTGGTGACCTGAACAGCATTAGCAGCCTTCCCAGTGGTGATTTGGGTGAGGATAGATAGGAGAGAGCTTGGAAGGATGACCAGCAAAGAAATTTGTTGATTAGGAAGGTGTTCCTGAATAATTGTGGAGATGGTATACTTGCCAGGACCAAGTATAGAGGCAATATGACAAGTGGGGAAACCATTGGAAACAAGGGAGAGGATGTTTTCCTGCTGAGCAGAGGAGATGGGACATGGCAGGTGTGTGGGATGATATAGAGCCAGATGTGTGTCAGATATCAATGGAAAGTATGCCTACAAGGTCAAAAGCATTTACCAAGACCAAGGGGGGCAATACAAAGCACTGGATTGAGCATTTTCTGTATTTCTGATACCAAGTCAAATAATTGTCTGTCATATCCCGTTCCAGACTCCACCCAAACTCCATGACCTCGGACCCCGATGGACTCCTGACTATACCCATGACCACTTTCCACCCATGTCGCATCTCATATCAAGCCTATGCCAAAACTCCGAAAACTCCGTGACAAACTCCGTCACAACTCCGTCACAACTCCGTGCATATTCGCTAAGTTCCTTTCTACATATTCTCCATACTTGTTTCACCTCTTGTTTCATCTCGGGTATCACTGGTATCATTATCCCTTCGTACCATATGCTCTACTCCACTTCCTGTTCCATATCTCTATGGTTTCCTCGCTTATCAGAACACGGCCATAGAACCCCTTGTCGGACTACGTATATAAGGCCTCACTTGTATTCATACAGTAGTCCGAATATCGACTTGGATTGTGCCCCAACTCGTATTGACTCCCTGTCTTTCATCGTCTCAGACCTCACCCAGACCGCTCGCCCTTCGGACTCTGGTCCCGGACTCCATCCCGGACTCCAGAGCGTTCTCCAGAAGTTTAGGCAAGACGTACGTTAGCACGGCGCAGCTTGCACGCTGAAGCCTAGCCTTTCCCCACTACGTCCCGGACTCCGTTATACTCCATCCTTCCCTGTCCGCGGCTTAGTTCCCGGGCTCCGTCCCAATTAGGATCACCGTCCTTACATTGTCCCAATGAGTCACCAAATTGAATTGGCTGTAACATCTTGGGAACAGCATCAAATTACATAATTTTTGATTCGTCACGTAGCCAAGATGTAGACCTTTCTTACGTACACTTATACTTTGGCTCTATTTGGCCTTGATGTGATGCTATGATACACAGAAGCAAAAAGTGCCAAACATTGGGACACACAGAAGCAAAAAGTGCCAAACATTGGGACAATTTTTTGAGTCACTGTAACATATTTAGCCATATTTAGTCAACCTGCTTCATCGCTCACATGGCCGAGTCATATCATCAAGTCGATGACATCGCGTAAGACGGGGCTTGTAACGACCTCGTAAAGGGACTCGGACGCACTGGACGACGGTGTGACGTTAGGCGAACAAGGTCAAAGGGCAAAGAGAGGCGAGATCTTGTGTTGACGAACATCTTAGCCGTGCGTATTTTACCACCCAGAACTACGTCTGTTGTTCTCAATCCGGCAACTTAGGACTTTAGGCTTGACATACTCGTTTGCCGGATTAAAAATGGTGCGTTGTTCGCCATATTTCGTTGACTCTCACCTTGACGAGTTTGTAGTCAAATGATTGGTTCCCGTTTCGCAACTAAGAACCAAGATTCACTGACCGACGGACGGTCACTATTGACCATTATTAGCACTTACAAACCATGGAAGTCAGGCATACAGTACCTTCAACTTCACTAAACGATGCGGATAGATTGGAAAACGAGAGATATGGGCGATGCAAGTGTGGATGATCCCATGTTTACAAAAAGTGCGTCTAACAGTTTCAGTAATAGAGAATGATGTTAACTAACCTGCTTTCACAGTCGACCGCATCACATTGATTCATACATCTTCCCCTTTGTATTTTTCACTTATCAGCGCCCATCATCCGATGATCCGCCCAGCCGATCAGCTGATCAGTATCGAATCTGGTCTCAATCAACAAAGTCATGCGGAAAATGTCATTGAGGGAACGATAAGGAGATTCTCGTCGGGTCGGGTATCGTTAGGAAGAACGATCAATACCGGTTGAGATGTCGACCATAATGAGTATCAACTTATCAACCAATAGTACGTATGTTCCCGAGCATTGCCTGAATAGAGTGTCTGATGTACCCTTGCACGAGTGTAGAAGACGAAGGTCATTTGAATGTATCTTTCATGAATAATATCAATACGTTGGACACTATTCTATCTACCGGCAATGGCACACCTAACATGCCAAGCAAGCCCGTACCGAATGTCTATCCGGAGACTTTGCAAGCGCACAATTGGATCCACAAATTGGAGAGTCAACTGGGCAGGAACGACGCCCTGGTCGGAGAAGCACTCAAAATGATGTTTCGGACAAAACGCCAAGAGGACGAGATTGATGACCTGTCGAAGAAACAGGAAGTCGCTCGAGGGATCGATGCTTTTTTCTGGTCGGTCGCAGTGTGAAAGATTGGGTTTAGGCTTACGGTTGGCAGGAGGTGACGATGAGACTGCTGAAGACGTGTGTGGGAAACTCCGAAAAGTATATGACATCGTTGTTGAATTGCGCATCATTCGCATGTACAGGCAAGTCAAATGAAATCAACAATACTCAAAAGATGGAAACAATGTTCAAATCGTTCGGTTTTTTTGGTCCCTCACGAGTCGGTTTGCAGTCAATTCAGTGCGAGTAACTTGAGACATCACCAGATTGGGGACAATCTAAAAACACGGAGACCGTCGTTTTCAAAGGTGTTGGTGATAGCTGTGACAGGTCTGCCATATTTTCCTACTAGTATTTGCCTCTGCGCACGAACGAGATGGGCGAGGATGTTGAGATATGGATGGAGAGAGACAGGACACGTAAAACTGGAGAAAAAGATATAGAAGGCCATCACTGACGTCGCTAAGGAGCTTGCGATCAATCGAAGGCAGTCATGACCGTGACAATAGTCTACATGGGAAAACAAGGTCAACTGAGGCGCTTGTTCGTCCGGATGTTGCTGAGAGTGAGGCGGACTAGTGTTAGACTAGTCACACATGTTCGTCTGAACGAGATCATAAAATCGTTCACAAAACATATCACAATCCAGCTGACAGTTATCACATTTCCTTATTCTATAAAACATTGAAGGGGAGAAACGAGGTACGAGAGTTAAATCAGTCACCATCTCCTGCCGTTCTTTCGCCCAAAAGAATCAAAAACAAGATATTCATAGAAACGCAGAATTGGTTTAGTCCCCGGTATGTCTTGGACCAGCTATTCAGAGAATAACCTACAGTTGCAATATATTTATTGTCCGAGGGGTCAACTTTGTCCTTCCGAAACCATGGTAATTGACTGAGAGTTTTCAAGAACGATGGCGTTATCCGAAAGTCAGGCTGATCTCGGACATCATAAATTGCAACTAGTTCAACAGCAAATGTCATGAACCAATGCAGCGCACGGCAATGAGAGACAGATCCCACCTTCATCGTTGAATCCAAGGGAGGCGGGGAAATTCGACGAGTGTTTCGATCCACTTGCGACGGTGGCGGGTCTTGCGGCATGAAGACTTGTACGGGCTTTGGACTCTATTAACAGCAATGTAGAACAGGTTACAGTGGTGTACGTCGAGCGGCGAGACTTACTGGATGGTACCGTAAACTTGTTATCGTTCCCTCCTTCTGGCCGCGTAGAAAAGACAAAGGACCCTTCCCTCAAAAGGCAATGATAGTCGTCCTGTTCAAAGACTGTTCCGATAAACGTGGCGGCGCATTCGAATTCACCAGTAAGAGGCGTTAACATAACTTGATGAACCTAATGCGACAATAGGTCAACAACGGAGAAGGTCAGGATCAGTTAAAACTTTACATTGTTAGTATTGTTGTAGCCACTCCCCGCTGACTTGCGCAATGAAGAATTTACTAAAAGTCCGGTCGTTAGAAAGACTGCAGTTTTGCTGCGACCTGTGGTGCTCGCAAGAGTGATTCGGCTCGAATCACGAGCGACCAGATGCAAGGATGCTCGAGAAGGGTTTATAAAAGGCCCCGAGTTGGCAAATTTGACAGCAGATTCAAAACGACTGAAGAAAGAAGAAGTGTTGGTGACGGGATGTAAAAAAAGTGAAACGTCAACATACGCCCAACTTCCATCTTTGCTATCCAATTCATTCATGGCGGTCGAGTATAAAATCATGGTGTGCTCTTCTTCCTCGGAACCGACGTACGAAATAAGTGTTGAATTCCTAGAACATTAATATATGAGATGCAGAGGGAGAATATAGATCGTTACCTTAACAACGGAAGTGTTGGATAATCCTGTATGAGTAAATCGTCTAGTATGACGTTCTCTGACATGGTAAACAAATTGGCTAAAATTGTCTTCATGTGTGCAGAGCCAGAGTTGGGAATGTCGGAGTAAGAATCAAGAGTCTTCACGTCTGCGGCTTTACGGGTTCCCTTGTCTCGAGCGCGTTCTCTCAAAGAGTGTTCGCTATGATTCTCGACTGCCAAGTCTTCTGAATTCGGGGACAAGTCCGAAAGGGATTCCACGATACTGAAATGTGTTAAACAAATGATCATATCCGACCGGATAGGGAGGTGTACGGTGCGGGTCGCTTCCGACCACGTTTTTTGACAGGCGGTGGAGACAGAGGCGAATCCTCACGATTATTGTTGCTTAATACGAGCTGAATGATAGTCTTTGTGAGATGAGGACAAAACATACCGTGAGTCGGAGTCAGACAAATTTCCACTCGTTCGCTTTCGTTTGAACTTTAACTTATTTGCGGGGGTGGAGGGTGGTTCCTCAGGCGTGGGTCGTGTAGTCCCAGGAGGGCACCTGCGAACAGGGTTGTTCAGTAAAGAAAAAAACACGGCAAAAAAGATCAAATGATACGTGCATTGTGACATCGTCGTCATTAATAACAAGCTCACTAACCGTTGAGCTGAAAAGGTTTCAGCATTTAGGGTGTCCAAAGGACAAGATAAAATGTACGCATTCGAATCCTTAGCATCGGCTGCCGACGATTTCCCGTCCCCAACAGGTGGCCCAAAATTTCTACAATTGTCTCAATGTCAATGGCAGCTGGAACGATAGTGGGAGTAATAAACG
Source organism: Amanita rubescens (assembly GCA_015039365.1). Taxonomy (NCBI): domain Eukaryota; kingdom Fungi; phylum Basidiomycota; class Agaricomycetes; order Agaricales; family Amanitaceae; genus Amanita; species Amanita rubescens. Next base: position 520 of record WION01000236.1, on the reverse strand, counting down.
CACGATTCGTCTTCGTCAGAAGAGGTGACTTTACGCCTGTGCTTCGACGGAGAGGTCACAAGATTTGGAGAGGTCGTGGGAGTGGCGCGAGCCGATTTGTTCCTTGAGACCGTCAGAACAAACGTCGAGCTCATAAAGTCAGACGAACTTTCGTGGCTGCGATGCTTCACCTCGGGAGACGCTGTAACATATTGATTCCGGCTATGCTGGAATCAATACTCAAACCTTGCCGAAACCCTCACTCAAGCTTCCGAGACTCGGAACCTCGGATCGGAGCTCCGAGACTCGGTATCGGATACGTTTCGGACCATATTACGCACGTAGCACATGAGGCATGTAGTTTTATACCCTGTCGTAGTTAGTTTTATAAATCTTCTTCTCCCCCGCACTTCGCATCTACGTTCCGAGAGTCAACGAGTGCGACCGAGCTCGGACGAGCACCTTTCGGTGCTGCCGAACTCGCCGGCCGCATCGCATCTCGGAGGCTGCACCCCAAGTCAGCCTCTCTTGCGTTGTTTCA
>WION01000235.1:0-82716 GCA_015039365.1 Amanita rubescens | reverse complement strand
TGTAAACTCAAGCTGTCGTTGCGCTTGTGGGCGGTGTTAGTGGTGCGACTGTGGCAACAGCAACCAGCATAGTAAGCGGTTCTCTCGTGGCCAATGCGATTCATTTTCACGCCTTTTCGTCGGCCTCGGAACTTGTACAGGCACCGGCATGCACGGGTGATTTTAACCCAGAAGACTCCATTAGTATTCATCAACTTGAAGGCGACTTGACTGAGAAATCTAGCGTGACTGCATCGGCAAATGCTTTTGTACTCTTTCACATCCACTTGGAGCCCGCGCTTACACCGGAAACGGCTTTATGAATCTTCTACTGAGAATTTGACGTGAAGAAACTATACTGCCAAACACTTTGTGCTCTTTATTTCGCTGGCGCCGGCTTTCATGGGCAATTTTATCCCAGAAGGCATTATTCATCAAGACAATTTGACAGAAATCCGACGTGAATGTACTGATCTTTATTCTGTCACCCACTTGGAGCCCGTGCTGCCATTGATTCAACCTCTGAAGACGTCGAATTTACTAAGGATCCTGACATCAAGAAACTGAACCGACAAAGTTACAAACACGCTCTGCGTAGTTGACTCAGATTCTGTCGTCAATTTGGAGCTCTGCTCTCGAGATAAACAATCTGCGTGAAGATGTGTCGTGAAGGGGTCATCTGGTCCTGTGCTCCCTTGCCGTGTGCCTGAAGACCACTCGTCATTGATGATCTGGTCGGACTGAACTTCAGCACGTTAAAACCTCCTACGCGTTGCATTACTGAACTTGTGTTTACATTGAACCTGTATAACAAAATGTAATCATTTTAGTGTAATCTTATCATCTTTTCCAGCCTGCGACAAACGGCTGCGGATGCAGATGAGTCACTAATATATCAGTCCTCAATTTCTCCGTCCCGAGAAGAACCCTTGTCAGGGAGATCATCTGTGGGCCATCACTGAGTCACGGTGCTGTGACGCCCAGTGATCGGGCTCCCTCACCGCGGCCTTGCAACTACCCGGCATGTTCTTGACACTGCTGGCAGTATCCCGGTTGACTTCCATGCAGAAGTGCTGCTTCCAGTTTTGAAAGACCGCCGCTATACATGTGGGGTTACGGAATCTTCAATTGGTGCCCATTACTCACTGCCGTCAACTTGGAATGGAATTGCTTTTTCCCTGACTATCCGTGTCGGTCCGGTACTACGCACATATATGCCCAGCTCTCGGCCCGTGATGTTGCAAAGACCTTCCAGAAACAACTGATTTCTATGAAGTGCCATTCTCACATATATATTGAGCTTCTGAATTCTAGCGCCCGTATATGCCGTCAAGATCACCTTCAGGGAACCGATTAGCCATCCGACGCAAATGGTAGGATCCGGTTCGCCAGGGATGCGAACAAGGACCCTTATTAACAATTATAAAGACCATCCTTCCATTTGCCGCGTGACCTGCACCATTCCAAAAGTTGCCTTCTCACTGTAAGTTAGCCCACCTGCGCCCACAACTCATTCCACTAACACCGAATACAGAAGCGACAATGCGTTTCTTTTCCAGAGGGAAGGCCAACACCACAGAGCAGGAGAAACTCTTTCATGGAGGGTTACCACCTTCGTTTCGGCCATCCATGATCACGCCGTCCATAGCCAACCCGTCCATCGCCAGTCAGGGTACATATCTTGCAAACGCATCCCAACATGCCAACGAGTACCTTGCCAACGCATCTCATGATGTCCATCAAGCCCTTGCCCACAAATTGTCCTCGATGCGGGACATGGCTCCCGTCAGGATAATTTGTCGCGATTGGGATGATGGAGTGATCTTTGACTGGTACGGGAGGCAGACGCATACCGCCATCACCAAGCTCGAGCTGCGGAAGGAGAGGGACCACTTCAAGCACGAATATATCGTGATATATCTGGACAACGGGTGGGTTCACCGCATCGACCGTAGACCAATCAAAGGCCCCAACTTCGAGCCTATCTCAAAAGAAGGGTGCGAGGCTGAAGATAGCCTGACGCCTGTCAGCAACGCTGATCTCGAGGTTATTCGTTCCGAGACGGATGCAGAGATCACTCTCGAATTCGGTTCAAACAAGCCAGACCTCTACAATGTTATTGCCGTCGCCGTCGCCATTCGTTTAGACCCCCGCACCAAGAACTACACTCTACAACAATACAACTGCTACTTTGTCGCCCGTTCCATTATCACGCTCGTCACTCGCCATTGTCTTCTCCAGTCATCTCCGACGAATGACTTACGTTGGGATAGAGTCACCGAGTCTACGATATTGACCCACGTTTTTGACGGAAATTGGAACAAGTTGGAAACGTTGCTAAAGGCGGCGATGATCCCTGTGCTCGGACATCTCATTTGGGATATTGTTAAAGAGGACGCGGGAACTCGAATAGAGAAGCGGAAGGACTGGGATCGCCTCAAGGACATTGTGAACAAGGTGATCCGCGATGAAGTGGAGAGATGCGACATTGTTCTGGCGGGTGACGAGATCCCGAAAGCAGTAACCGAATGGATTATCGAGGCGACACAGGTGACGCTATGGTATGGGAATCTCCAGCAAAGTTTCTCCGAACCCCAGTTTTCGAACAAGTACGAGACGACGGCCAGCTGTAGCTTGAACGAAACGGTCAAGCCCCAGTTAGAGGCGCACTTGCCTGGCAATATGATCCAAGGTGTCAGCGTTATCTTACCTGAGCGACTGATTAACCGCATTCCATCCTCCGCTCTGGCCCGTTTACCGCCTGAACTCTTGGCGCGTGTCCCGATCAAAGTGCTAGAGAAACTGCCGGACGATCTTCTCGCTAAACTGCCGAACGATCTTTTGCGAGGCGCTCCCAAAGAGTTTCTGCAGAACCTTCCTATTCACATATTCTCTCGGATGAGAGATGCTATGGTACTCACACTCCCGGACGACCTTGGACTCGTTCCGCCGACGTTACTTGAAGTGGCTTTCCTGCGGATGCAGAATCTGTTGGATAAACCAGACGATAATCCGGATCGAAAACATGCTCTCCAGTTATTGCGCCGCCTACCTGAGGATTACTCAGTCAAATTGTCTCCAGAGCATATTGCCATGTGCGAGGAAATTAAGGAAGAAGAGACCTCATCAGCGGAACCCACGATCCCCGTACAACATCAGGCGATGCCTGATGTCAAACGTCATACCTTATTCCGTCGCATCAAGAAGAAATGGGATAATCGTAGCTTTCTTGGGTTCTTGATTCGTATCGCTCCGTTGCCAGTCCTCAAAAGAGTACCACCATTTGTAATGGATTTACTACCATTATCTTCTATTCGCTCCATCCCCAAATCCGCTCTCGAGCGCATTCCAGCGGAGTACATGGCTAAAATGACCGATCACTGTTTTGAGAGGCTTCCTCGAGAACTCTTAGAGAGGTTACCTGAAACGCTTCTGTCGAAGTTGCCACGGCCGACACTCGAGCGACTTCCCACATCCCTTTTGGAGCGATTGCCGGTGGAGTTGGTTCGCAATATACCGTCGGACGTGCTTGAGAACATTCCGGAGGATCTTACCGATTTGCTTCGTCAAGCGATAAAGTCGAATGTGTTTGAGGGCGACGAGCTGAAGCAAGAACTTAGGGAACAAGTCAAGGTGATACTAAGACGGACCTTGATTGCTTCGTCTGGCGAGTTGCCTACGGGTTTGATTCGAGCTTTTATTAAGATCGACACGAAACAGGTAATGAGGGCATTTCTGGTCAGCATAACCGAATTGATGCATGTTGTTAGAAAAATGACGGGAAACTCGATAAGCACGAAGAGTTGCAGACGCATATTCTTGATATGGTCAGGGAACATAGCAAAAAGGTTGCCCAGGTTCAACCTCTGTTGGGGATGAGCGAGGAGACGGTTTACAACGGTCTTCGACATACGACGGAAGAAATATGGCGGGTCGTACGTTTACATCCATCTCCTTCACGGTCTTCATAAATTCAAGGGTCCAGAGGAGTATTATAACGTGTTGTACGTGCTGTATCTGGTTGGCCAAATTGAGAGGAATAGCGGATATGCTATTTCTGGACGGCGTCACTCTGAGTCACGCTCTTGTCACGTCCAGTGAACCCCAGCACGATGCTCTTGACATTTAATTTGCTGCCTCCGGTAGAGAAGGCCTGTTCAACAGTTTCGAAAGACCGCCGCTATCTATATGTGGGGACAAGGCAGTTACGAAATCCACTGCCGTCAACTTGAAATAGAATTGCTTTTTCCCTCACACGATCCCTGCTGGTCCTGTACTGCATGCCCAGCTTACAGCCCGTGACGTCCCAAAAGCCTCATTGATTTTGATGAAATCACCTTCGGGGAACCGAATAACCCAATGATATTAAGATTCAGTTAGCTGGTGATGCGAACAAAGGCTACATAACGCGCTTCTCAAACATGTTGAACACGAGGCAATTATAAATCTCGTTCATCCATTTCCTGCATCCATTCCAAACGCTGCCTTCTCACTGTAAGTTAGCCCACCTGCGCCTACAACTCTTTCCACTAACAGGACACAGAAGCGACGATGCATTTCTTTTCAAGAGGGAAGACTGACACCAAAGAGCAGGACAAACTCTTTCATGGAGGGTTACCACCTTCGTTTCGGCCATCCATGGCCACGCCGTCCATAGCCAACCCGTCTATAGCCAGTCAGGGTACATATCTTGCAAACGCATCCCAACATGCCAACGAGTACCTTGCCAACGCATCTCATGATGTCCATCAAGCCCTTGCCCACAAATTGTCCTCGATGCGGGACATGGCTCCCGTCAGGATAACTTGTCGCGATTGGGATGACGGAAGGATCTTTGACTGGTACAGGATGCAGACATATACCACCATCACCAAGCTCGAGCTACGGAAGGAGAGGGACCATTTCAAGCACGAATATATCGTGATATATCTGGACAACGGGTGGGTTCACCGCATCGACCGTAGACCAGTCAAAGGCCCCAACTTCGAGCCGATTTCGAAAGAAGGGTGCGAGGCTGAGGATAGCCTGACACCTGTCAGCAACGCTGATCTCGAGGTTATTCGTTCCGAGACGGATGCAGAGATCACTCTCGAATTCGATTCAGACAAGCCAGACCTCTACAATGTCATTGCCGTCGCCGTCGCCATTCATTTAGACCCCCGCACCAAGAACTACACTTTACAACAGTACAACTGCTACTTTGTCGCCCGTTCCATCATCGCGCTCGTCACTCGCCATTGTCTTCTCCGGTCATCTCCGACGAATTACTTGCGTTGGGATAGAGTCACCGAGTCTATGATACTGACCCACGTTTTTGACGGAGATTGGAACAAGTTGGGAACATTGCTCAAGGCGGCAATGATCCATGTGCTCGAAAATCTCATTTGGGATGTTGTCAAAGAGGATGCCGGAACTCGAATAGAGAAGCGGAAGGACTGGGATCGCCTCAAGGACATTGTGAACAAGGTGATCCGCGATGAAGTGGAGAGATGCAACATTGTTCTGGCGGGCAACGAGATCCCGAAAGCTGTAACCGAATGGATTATCGAGGCGACAGAGATGACGCTATGGCATGGGAATCTCCAGCAAAGTTTCTCCGAACCCCAGTTTTCGAACAAGTACGAGACGACGGCCAGCTGTAGGTTGAACGAGACGGTCAAGCCCCAGTTAGAGGCGCACTTGCCTGGCAATATGATCCAAGGTGTCAGCGTTATCTTACCTGAGCGACTGATTAACCGTATTCCACCCTCCGCTCTGGCCCGTTTACCGCCTGAACTCTTGGCGCGTGTCCCGATCAAAGTGCTAGAGAAACTGCCGGACGATCTTCTCGCTAAACTGCCGAACGATCTTTTGCGAGGCGCTCCCGAAGAGTTCCTGCAGAATCTTCCTATTCACATATTCTCTCGGATGAGAGATGCTATGGTACTCACACTCCCGGACGACCTTGAACTCGTTCCGCCGACGTTACTTGAAGTGGCTTTGCTGCGGATGCAGAATCTGTTGGATAAGCCAAACGATAATCCGGATCGAAAACATGCTCTCGAGTTGTTACGTCGCCTTCCTGAGGAACGCTTAGCACAATTGTCCCAGGAGTATATCGCCATGCGTGACGAAATTGAAGAAGGAATAACCTCCCCAGTAAACCCTACGCTTCCTGAACAACAGTCAGATCAGGGGGCACCTCACGTCAAATCCCCACCCCTGTTCCGTCATATCACAAAGAGATGGGATGAACATAGCATTCTTGGATTCTTGATCCGCATCTCTCCCATAGTAGTCCTCAAACATTTACCGATAATTGTAATGGATGCAGTACCAACGTCTTCGATCAAATCGCTTCCTGCGTCTGCAGTTGAACGCATTCCACCAGAGTACATTGGCAGAATGTCAAATCACTGTTTTGAAAGGCTTCCTCAGGAGCTTCTCGTAAAACTGCCCGCAAAAGTGCTGTCGAAGTTGCCACGGCCGACACTCGAGCGACTTCCCACATCCCTTTTGGAGCGATTGCCGGTGGAGTTGGTTCGTAATATACCCTCGGAGGTACTTGAGAACATTCCGGAGGATCTTACCGATTTGCTTCGTCAAGCGATAAAGTCGAATGTGTTTGAGGGCGACGAACTGAAGCAAGAACTCAGGGAACAAGTCAAGGTGATACTAAGACAAACCTTGATTGCTTCGTCTGGCGAGTTGCCTACGGGTTTGATTCGAGCTTTTATTAGGGTCGACGCGAAACAGGTAATGAGAGCATTTCTGGTCAACATAACCGAATTGATATGTTATTAGAAAAACGACGGGAGACTGAAGACGCACGAAGAGCTGCAGACGCGTATTCTTGATATGGTCAGGGAACATAGCAAAAAGGTTGCCCAGGTTCAACCTCTGTTGGGGATGAGCGAGGAGGCGGTCTACAATGGCCTTCGACATACGACGGAAGAAATATGGCGAGTTGTCCGTTTGCATCCATCTCCTTCAGGGTCTTCGTGAATGCAAGGGTCTAGAAGATTCCTATGCGATCTACTGTATGTATTTGGTTGGTAGTAATATCCCACTATGGTTAGGCATGAAACTATAATACGCTGCACTCAAACTTAATGTACATGCGGTCAAAATGACGAACCAGCGAGTCCCAACTTGTCCAGGCTAACGACACAATACTGTGCGCTACCTTATTCAGACTTGTAACACCGCTAACAGCAAAGCATGCTTCTCGACCTTACTCCCGAGATGGTGTTTTACATGTTACAGTTTTTCTCACTCCACAATTTATATTCTCTTTCGTGGTTGGATTTTTGCATGACGGACGGATATTTTTTGCTCAACCTTATTGGAACTTTGCTCACAGAACCAATGGCGACAAGGATTCAAAGTAATTGTTTATTTCTGAGCTGCTCGTGTGATCGATTGATCCGTGACGAGCATACAAGTAAGTTCTCTTGTAGACAACTAGAGGGGTTGCAAGACTCCGATTAATATGTGCGATGTGATGGGCCTGTCATACCATCTGACGCGAGCCGCTAATCTTCCGGTGATCTGCAAGAGGGAAGTGAAGTGAAGTGAAGTGGTCACGGTCCGCTTGTGGGCCTGCATTCGGAGCGATAAGTAGTTCTGAATGGCCGGAATTAGTTTTGGGGAAGTCACCGAAAGTTACGTAAATCCGGACCGATCATAGAAGTTCAATATCAATCGTAAAATGATGTTAAGAAGTTGTTGCGAGACGGCCGCATGATGTTTCTCACGATCACCGTGCAATGTGTTCATTATCTCCTTGTAACATTGCATATCAATCAGAAGATCAGAGCAGCGGCGCCAAGTTGTGTCACTTATCGTGCTTCTTGATATACAGTAGTTGAGGTGATAAGTAGTGATGAGTACGACTTGCACAGCAAGCATCACTCGTGGGAGTCTCCGAGGCGGTATCGGAGGCCCCGACTCCTAGGGATCGGCGGCATCGCTTCGGATTCCTTATCAGAACTCGAGGCGTACCGGGAGCATAGGTCCAGGGGCAGTGCCGTTGATCTCCGGATCCGTTCATAACGAATTGCCGCGAAGTGGAATTTGTAGGGGCACGTTTGAAGCGACCCTTATGTTCGTGCTGCGGTGCGTGTGTGATGAGATCGTATAAAGGCAGTTCCAAATACACGAGCGCTTACCGTACGTATATAACGTTAACAAAGACGTGGACAGAGATGGATAAGCCTGGTGAACGCGTGTAACCGACCGGCACGGCACGGTTCTCTTTGTAGGTCGACGCGCATGTTTTCTCTTTCCTTTTTCTCTGTCGGCCGGGGAACATCAATACTCTTATCAATGATATCATGTTTCTAAAATTATAAGCTTTTGAGTGCGTGGTGCTGTGCCAACGTGGCCGAAAGAGAGGCTGGGTATACCGGTGTCCTGTGAGTACGCAACGCAGATGAAGCGGATATTACTATCGCGTTTACTTTGTATTGAATGATGATGGCTCTATAGCAAGTACAAGGGATGAGGCCGAGGGAGTGGGAATCATCACTCCTTGCCCGTGATTAAGGGTTCGTTAGAAGTCTTTTACTCGCCACTTGAAGCCAGTTCCAGAACTCCTCTGCGAGCTGAGGTGGCAGAGGGTTCGCAGAGACGTGCCCATGGAACCAAATACTAAAATCGATGAATGAATTGTTGATAAGTTGTGATCTTGTCATCGCGTCGGGCTTGCATACACGTCTTTCCGTTCAAATCAACTGCTTCCGGCGCCGTTCACGCCTGAAGCTGGGGTCATAACATATCAGGTGCTGTAAAAAAGGTATATGCATCCGCGTTATGAAGAATCTTTTAGCAAGGGTCGCGAACTTACGTGAATCAGAGACTGAAACTACGATGTCGCCTTAGGGTTGGTAAATACTTCCGATTTGAGGGTGCCTGTTTTCAATTAAAGGAAAAGATTAGAAGAAAATGTGCGTGAACTGGCCGGTGTTCAAGGACACAGACAATCCCTTGAAGTATCGCTTTGCGTGCTCGTTTGAAATGATAACGGTTCCCTGTATCGATATCAGGGTTGCCCTGATCGACAAACGTCAAGCTTACCAATTTGCTTTGAAGGTGACGCGTAAATGAGATGCGTTGTGACGATGCGAGTATACTGGCCTGCCGAGTTCTTGGCCGCTTCGATGAGCGCGGGAAGAAGCAGTTTCGTCAAGAAAAATTGACCTGTGCGGAGAAAGTCAACATCAGAGTTTCGTAAAGGATGCTATTCTTGCCCAAGACTGCCAAATTCATAGTCGTAACCTTGCTCGGATCCGTGATGTAATCAAGAGGATATCGACGGTTCCCCTGCGAAATCCGATAAGATTCATCAATCAGAACCTGAAAAGTCACGCGCGCCGTTAAAAAGAATGTCGAGTTCCTTTTCTTGGCTATCATACATGATACATTGATTTCATAATCCCGCTGTTGTATCGGGACGCACGAGATAAACGTTTCAGCTGCGTCTTTGACGGAATGAAGGTCGAGGAAATGCCTTGTAATCCCGCGCAGTACCTCTATAACTTGCTGGCCCGGGCTCTATTTTCGTCCCGAGAAGCAAAGTAGACTTTGGCGCCGTGCCATTAATTCCTGTGCAGATGATGTATTCACACATGTTCAGCAGAGTGTTAACGTGGCATACGCACCTTTGCAATCGCCTTCCAGTGTTTGCGCCCGTTACGATTGGCACTACCTTCCAGACAAATCTGGTATGTTTTCGACTGTAAACATTGGCCACATTTGAAAGAAGACATTGAAAACTGCGTCCATGTTCGCTCGCTCACCGGCGGCCACAAGCAAACTCCGGATAATGCTGTCACTGTCAGCCTTGCAACATGCGAAGCGGTGATTGCCACTGCCAGACGCGGTGCATTCAGCGTCAAAAGGCAGGTATCCAGATTTGTCCAGTTGCGGTGCTTATCTCCATTCAGACACCCAGGATCGACCCGCCACAATTCCGTTGGATACCCTTTATTATGTCCCTTTCTTCTCACCCTCATCCATCCTCCCAATAGTATGCCCTACGATGCCTCTCAATTCAAACCCGCGCTCTACCCAGATTCAAGCGAAACCTCATCGTCATCACCGCCTCTCCCTCCAACACGTCTCACAAAGGCCAGCGGAACCATGTTCACTCGTAGCAGTAAAGCAAGCAGCACCTATCGCACAGAACGTGCAAAAGAACTCAAAAGAATGTCCACGGACGACATGATCAACCTCGTCCTCCTCGGAGAGTATAAAATCGAGAAGACGGAAGCCCGCCTGAGGAAGTACGCTCTCTTACTCAAGGAACAGGCAGAGAAGGAACGGCAAGCCATGGAAGAGGCAAAACACGTACGAGAAAAGATGACCCAGACCATTTTGGATACACAACAGGAGGCGTTGAAGGCGAGGCAGGATGTGGAGCAGTATAAGCTCAAGCTCGATAACGCTCAGCGTGAAATGTACGTTTCATTCTTTTTGGGGGGTATCCAAAGCTAACTTTGCTTTCCCCGTGTAGACGGAGGGGTATTGATGTCGTCAAAATTCTCGAAGATGACAAGGAAGAAATGGAGCGTGCTTTGCAGCGCGCTCGGGACAAGGCCCGCGATTTGAAGGAAAAGTCCGCCGTCCAGCTGGCCCGCGAGCAAGGGAGACGCATTGGATTTGAAGAGGGCTTGGAACAGGGCAGACTTGTAGTCCGGCTCTCGCAGGTGCAAGCTCTAGCGGCAGGCAGGATCCAAGACACTTCCAGCCTTCAAGAAGCCAAGGTGGCAACGGCGACCTTGAGACGTGCGTTGACGCAAGGCCCCAACGATAGCACCAGCCATCGTCATCGTCCATCACACACACGGCGCAGCTCTTTGGACCAACATACTACAAGAAGCCCCGTGGATACGGAGATCCTACCCCGACAAAGTACCAGGCGCTCATCCGTCGCGTCAGCCGCCCAGGATCATCAGACTACGGGCGCTGCTCCTAGCCGACGCGTTGCTCCCACAACCTCACGAGAACAAGTACCTCCTGAATCCCTTCAGCAAGTCCCGAGCGATAGAAGTGGTAGATCCACCAGGTCGAGAGATGACGCTGCGACGCGTTGTAACACGACTGCTGCAGCTGAAATACCACAACCGTCTCAACCCGTCCATCCAGAGGTGTTTATGCAAGCTAGGAGCGACGAAAGCCAGTCGAGTGGCTCAGGGTCTGGCTCGGTCACTTCTCATCGCACATCAGGGTCTGCTCGTCGTGCATCTGTGTCTGCAACTACAACACAACATCAGAACCGAAATGATCGAGCGGCGGAACAGATCGATCCTGCCCATCCATCTCGCCCCTTGGAAACAGCGCCCATCGAACTGCGACATCATTCCCGTCAGGGTCCAAGCAACGCATTCCCATCTACTTCATCAGCGCCTCAGCCTCGGCGACGCGTTCCGGCTCCCCCACCAGTGCCTCCTGTACAACAGTTCCCAGGGGGTATACCCAGAGATGACAGCTCAGAGGCGTCAACCGAGTCGGCCGCTAGTTCCGTGGGCGAACTCGGGATCGTTACGTTCCCTCCTGTACCTCGTTCGCCTTCGGCGGTTGCCACTCCTCAACCTCCTTCAGTCCCTGCCGCTCCTCAACTTCCAGTCCCTCGACCTCCTTCAGTCCCTGCCGCTCCTCAATATTCAGTTCCTCGTCCTCCTTCGGTCCCTGCCACTCCTCAATATTCAGTTCCTCGTCCTCCTTCAGTTCCTCCCGCTTCTCGGTCTCCCCAGCCTCTTTTTGCTGTACCTGTGCATCAACCGCAGTTGGTTGTGGAAAACAGCGGAAGCAACAGAAGAACGCGAGAGCAACCACCCAAAGACGACGCATTACACGTTATACACAAAAATGTTCAGGCTAGACCCCCCAGTAGGACTGGAGGACCTAGTCTCGTCCCTCCCCCTGGCACGCATCACAACCGTGACCCTACGCAGCCTCCTCCATCAATGGCGCCACCTCCACACATACCAGCTCCGCAATGGTTTGTCCACCCTCCTCCGGATCTGAGTGCTCCTCCTAGTCCCATTGGCGGCACTAGCACCCCAGTTCATCGTCACCAAAACCCGCATAACTTCCTTAGTCCCCTCAGCCCTGTCAGTCCGGCATTCACGAGCGGAACCGGTAGCAACCGTAGTTCGATATCAATCGAATTCACCCTTGTGCCTCCCGTAAGTCTCTTCCTCTTGTTTTTGTTTTGAGTTTTTGCTGATCATGTTTACATCAGTCTCGACCTGAAACACCTATTTTTGAACCAAGGGAGCATTTATCGAACGAAGATCCGAGCCACCTCAGCCCGAACAGCCGACCAATAAGCCTTCCACCTGTACAATCTCATCCCACCACTCCGCCACCAACGTTCCCCCCTCCACACCACAATGGACACTTGGACTCGACACCTGTGGTGCCCGTGTTGCCTGTACTACCCCGAGTGGTCCCTCAACCAACGATGTATGGTACCCCATCAATGAGAACCGTTGATTTGGGCAGCATCCGCCCTGGGTCAACCCCGCCAGCACCACCGGTGTATGAAGAAGCACCCGCACCCTTCGAGTATCCAGCACCATTGGGCTTTTCAATCGGATCTCAAGGAGGAGCAAGCACGAGCACGACGGAGACAGCGGGACCCACAACGACAGGTAAAGGAAAAGGCAAAAAGAAGGGAAAACGAAAAAGCGTGACCCTTCAACAACCTTTGGAATCGGTGACGCCTCCGGTTATTCCGGTCATCCCTAGTAATACTATTTTACCGGTTGCGCCGCCTACGATTTCACCGGTTTTGCCTCCTGTGGTTATCCCTGTGCCTCCCTCGCCTTCGGGTAGCACTGGAGGTGGAGGTATCTACCGTCACCGAGATGTGGAAGATGAGATTAGTGAAACTTCGTTTGATTCGGCGACGAAGCGGAATACGCATAGGAATGCTCAGATGTATGGCCAGGGGAATTGGTGATTTCGAGTTTGCGTAAATTTAAAGTGATTTTTTTTGATTTTTTGGTTATGGTATTATTATGTAGAGTATATAGGTATGGATTTTTAGTGTAAACTATAATGCTGTTGTTACGTGCATATACCCTCTTATGATTATTGTTGTTTTTTGTTCAATGGACTGCGGATATGGATTCGACGCACATTTTTTTGTGGCCAGGTCAATGCATTCGCCAAGCCAGGAACGTGAATTTTTGATGCGACTTGGAAGTTTCCCCTGGTTGTCAATGTTACATAAACTCCCAGGACAGTCTTGATGCGACGCAGTGCGACGCCCGCTCAATCGACGCGCCATCCTCATCAGATATTTATACTTGACGTGCGGTAATGTACCTTGGCGCTGATTGTTCAGATTCATTAATTCCCGGCCCGGGTGCTATTTCAGAGCTCATTATCATCGAGCGCACTCTGTCCACGTTTTGACCCGACAGATTCTGAAAGGACGCGCAACAAAACGAGAACTAACTCTATTGCATGACAAGAGCCCTAAGCACAAACACAGTCTCTCTTCAGCGCGATATCCCCTAGTTCATCTATCATCATCATCTATGACAGCCGTCAGACAAGAATACAGGAGAGGTGGCAGTACTTACGTGGTATTCCCAGCTACTAGTTTTTTTATTTACTTGAGCTTGGAAAATAGTTTTGGAGCAGCACATTCCTGAAACGGTGTCAGTTTTGACAGCAAAATAGACGTGATGAGATGCATACGTCTACGCAGTGCATCATACTGTCAAAGAGAAATGAGAAATGAAACGAGGAAACAAACGCAGGCAACGTACTGGACTAGCAGGGGATACGTCGCGCAGGGTGAATGCACTCTGTTAGGACAAATATAGTAACAAAGTTTGGTAACATACATCTAGCCTCCGAGTCAGACAATGCTCACAAAGAGAGACATAAATAAAAACACGTACAATTCCTCGACGCAGTCTTCTCCGTGGAACCCCTTGCCGGCCTGCACTTTCTCCTGGCAGTGCTCGAAATGCTTCGTCAGAGCGGCGCATTTCGCAGATTCCTTGCATTCTTCACGAATGGCTGGATGAGGCTACATTCCTCCATCTCAACAAAAAAGTGGGATTTTGCAATACTACTGAAAAACTCACGTCTTCCGGCTCTTCTTCTTCCTCCTCACTGGCAGCTTCCTCAGCCTTACTCTCCTCAACAGCGCTCTCTTGTTCCTCCTCGACCTTGCTTACCGTACCCTCTGATGGCTCTTGAGTATCTGCATAAACCGTCGGAAGGAAAGACGAAAAGAAGGAGGTAATACTTGGGCTCATCGCGTGCGTTCCGAGCTTTCGGGCGAGTGACGGTTCAAAACGCGGCGTGGTCCCGTGCTCCGGATATTTCCGGAATGCGAATCGTGGGAAGTCCGTAGTATTGCGCTTGATAGCCTCTGATAGCAGTATGATACTATTACATTGTCTACTACATTGTAACATTTGCGGCATTGAATATACTTCATAGATGACGAGCGCCACATACATAGAAAGTATAGATGGGTCTCAAGTAGGTGGAATCAATGCCTTCACTATTTGTTCTATTGTCGGTCGTTTAGAAGGAACGGGCTCCCAACAGCACTGAATGAGATTCCATGTATCGTCTTCCATTCCCGGCGGCCGATCTGGGCGCATACCATCCATGACAAGTCGCACAATTTGAAAGTAGTTTTTATCATGAAAAGGAATGTCATCGAAGAATGTCTGTGCAGGTCCTTGCTCAATGAGCTGGTTAAGTTGGGGAAAAATTCGAACGCACTGAATAACAAATGCCACCAAAAGCAAATATGTCAGTTTCCATTGTTTTACTTCTATTCTGAGCGCCATGGTGGCATTCGGGCAAGCCGCACGCGGTGCACGTGCCAAATAGTTCAGGTGCAGCGAAATTTAAAAAAACTGTAGTGGGTTGTGTAACCGTGGATTCAAAATGTTGAATTGTTCCAAAATCAGTGATTTGGCAGTGGAATTCGGAATCAAGGAGGATATTCCCCTGGAAAATAATTGGATCAACTGATTTGAAAGTACAGACTCAAGTTTACTCACTCCGTGTAAGTCGCCGTGAACGATTCCTCCAGAATGAAGATATTGAATGCCTTCGGCTACCTCTAGCATCTTTACGATGTTAGTGAATCAGTTCTACACCGACAAGCACAGGAGTCTAACCAGTCTGCGTATCTCAACTACGTCCCGCTTTTGCTTACTTCTCCACCGAGTTAACGTCCCATTTTCCATGAATGGCGATACGAGGATTAGCTGTGAATTCTCTTCAAATATTCCCAGAAGAGGGAGGATGAAACGGTGTGAGAGAGATCTCCACGTTATGGCCTCCCGGCAGAAGTCTTTGGTGAGCGAATCCTTATCAAATGAATGAATATCGTCCAAAAGAAAACCTGACAATGCACTAACGTCATGTACACCCTGGTCCACCACTTTCAGTGCTACTTGTTGCCCTTTATGTTCGCCTCTGAAAATACGTCCATAGCCTCCCATACTAATCATGGTCGCGACGAGATGCGTCTCAGTCTTGACGCCGAAAATGAATAGAGACTTTGGTATGACATTTGTAATGGATATTAGTTTGAACATCAGCTTCCTAGCTTTCCGATTTGCATCATGGACGCCTAAATCTGACAGGCTACCGATGTTTGGAAGTAGCTGAAGGGAGTAAATTTTACACAAATTAGCTGCGAAGAAAACAAAACAAAACATACATACATGGAGGAGAAAATCAATCAATAACTCGACGTCTGCAGTATTCACCTCAGAGGCAGCGATGGTATACTCAGGTAGATCCAACAATTTACATGTAAGGTCAAGGGTAAGCTTGTTAACCGTTGACTCGCCGCGTGTCGTTGACTAGCTGTTATTAGTTGCAGTGCATTAATGCCTCAAAAGTACATACTGTACCTCATTGAGGCTTGCGAACAGTGAAGGGAAGATCCCCGGCAGCGATGTCGCGGTTGCACTTGCAGGTGACGACGAGGGGGTTGTCGAAAACGAATGGGGTATTACAGGTAATGAAGAAGTGGCGGCGGGCGGTGGGCCAGGGTAGGTTTCTGCTGATGGTGGAATAATTTGCGTCTTTGTCAGATGCTCAGAAGGACTGGATTCCGAACGGATCCGGATGAGATCTCGAGCATCGCCTACCCTTTTCGCGTTTACTAATGACTTCACTATTTGCTGGATTGTTGGACGCTCAGAAGGTTTACTTAGCCAAGACCTCTGGATGATATCCCATATATCGTCTTCGATTATTGGATCGCTCAATCGATCTGGACGTGCTCCTCTTGCGACCAGTCGAAGAACTTGATACTCGTCCTTTCCTTGAAAGGGATAAGTATTGAAAAATATCTACACGAGTTATCATCAAGCACGCTAGATGGGTTGAGGTACTCACTAAGTAATAAAGGCAGCCGAATGCGCATACGTCTATCGCCTTCGTTGTCGTTGCCTTTGACGTCTCGTGATCCTCGCGACATCCGTTGCAGTCGGGCTCGCCACATTTGTCGCAATTACCAAGCAGCTCGGGGGCGGGAAAATAAAAGAGCCAAGAAAGGAGGGCGGATGGACTAACGGTGGCATCGAAATGTCGTGCCATTCCAAAACCAGCAATTCGGCAGTGGAAATCAGAGTCGAGGAGGACGTTCTCCTAGTAGACGACAAATAAATCAGATGTATTGATAAAGTACGATATCAAAACACGCACTCCACACAAATCGCCGTGTACAATTCCTTCTGAGTGAATATACTGTAAGCCCTGGGCTACCTCCAGCATCTAAAGGATAGAAATAATTCTATTTGTATATTCTGATGAGCGCCAAAACCTTACCATCCTTTGTACATCAGGTATAACTGATGACGGCTTGTTCTTTCTCCATTGAGTTAACGTGCCGTTCGACATGAACGGCGACACAAGGAATTGCTGTGGTGCCTCTCCAAAGATTCCCACTAGAGGGAGGATAGACTTATGTACGAGCGATCGCCACGCTAGGGCTTGCCGACAGAAATCCTTCTTGCGTGAAATCTTGCAGAATGATTCGAGCATTAATGCTAGGAGCGGGGAAGCGAAAAAATAGTAATGCCAACCTCTTGGTCTAGCATTTTCAGCGCAACTTGTTGTCCTCTGTATTCGCCTTTGTACACCCGTGCAAACTCTCCCATACCATGATGCGAGTGAATCTCAACGTCGGTGATAGATAGGAATTTTAGCGTGACATCTGTCTTGTTTATTAGTTTGAACATCAGTCTCCCGGCTCTTCGGTTGGCATCTGGAATGCCAGAATCTGAAAGGCTGTCATTACGAAGCGCCTACAGGTAGTAAGCAATAACGCCAAACAAGTAGATCGAAGGTTAACGAACGTAGAGGATGAAATCGATCAACGTCTCGACATCGTTCAAAGGATCTACCATTTCGTCGACAACAGTGCCATAGTCGGGTAAATCTAGCACTTTGTGCAGAATGCCAAGAATAGCCTTGTTCACCACCGGGCCGTTTGCACTTTGCTAGCACTCGTCAGCGATAGCCTGGTATGCACCAAAAGCACAAACCTCGAATCTAAGGATTGAAAGTAACAGTGGAATGGTAGGTCTCATTTCGTCAAGTTGGCTATCACTATCCGTCATCTATAGCGCAGCAAAGCTGTACGATTAGCAATGGATTGACGCCGGAATAAGAAACTTCGCACTTCATTTTCCTTTATTAATGACTTGATTTGTTCTACCACGCTATCGTTTGCAACCAGGTGCTGGGCGCCGACAATTGCGTCATGAATAAGTTTCTTCTTTTCTGACAAATGAAACTCATAGACGATTTCGGATACGCGGTCTTGTGTTGCTTTCCCTTCGGCTCGGTCGTGAAGTGAAACTTGAAACACGGCTTGTAGGATAAGCGTGAGGTCCACTGCGTATCCCATGAGGGAATGAATTTGCTCGGGTCTGTATAAAAGCTCAAGATATCTGTCTTGGTAACAAGTGGTACATGCTCACAAATCCGGGTAATTAGCGCTCGTCAACTTGCTCAGTGGACTAGGCGATCCCATCGCTACCGTTTTTTGCCTTAAATAGAGCATCAGCGGTTCCTTTGTTCAATGTACCAAGTCGACTTACATTGCACTGACGAGCCCTTGATTCCCACGACTGAGATCGCCAACAACGACAGCCATTCGATGACAAAATTCATCACTGAGAAAATACTATCGAAACGCGATGAATCCAAAGGAATGCTGAGATGTACTTTTGCACATACCTCATTAAGGTCTCGGATGTTCCAGACGGTAATAATATCTTTATGCATTGCATATAGGCACGTTTGAAGGCTAAAACCGTAGAAGCCTATGCCAGATCCTATTGCACTCCAATACTCTTGGAATTAATGAGGATACAGAACGTTAACATCAAGCTGTGGCTTCGACCTACTCTCTTCTCCGACTCTGTTATAATACCAAACGTCAGGTCTATTCTATGCTGGTCAAAATGCTTACTTTATCGATGCGGCAATTTTGGCATGCATATCAACAGATTGCGCCGTTGCTGAAGGGATTCGTGCCGAATTTGATAGATCCTTGTCCGATCCTGCCACTAGTTAACTATTCTTCATTGTCCGATTTTATAAATGATTCTGTCCCTACCGCGCGTGACCCCTCTCGATGGGCTCGGCGTCTCGACTATACTTTTCATCGTGACTATAGGGTCTATCTCTGTAGGAGCGACAGATATCGGCGGGGAATGCACGTTGTTTGGCAGACTCCTGCCCAATCCCTCGGTGTGCGCTTGACGATGTCGTTGTCACGATTCGTAACGCTCACTGACGAGCCTTTCGCCGTGTGATAGCTTACATAACATCGTCAAGCACACCGATTAGGAGTCTGGTTGTTTGGACGATTCAACGATTCAACGCCCATGTAGTATTACTATTAGCAAGCGTTCTTGCTTTTTTTATTCTGATAGCTATCTACATCAAACTTACGGCCTCGGATCTGCTGCACGCAGAAGTCAGACTCACATGCATGTAACACGTGCGCGTGCAAACTAACGTTCTCCACGGTCTACACCTTTGTTTTGCCAGCACCGCAACTACCTTCAGCAATGAACCTTGCTGTCGAGCCTACTAGTGACCTTCACAATCAAGGAACAATATGCCTTCTTTCTTTTACATACAACAGCGTGTAACAAAGTGTCCTTGGGTCATAGCTCACTCGTGCTCTATCCTCTCGAATATGTAAGCAGTCACATAGATATCACACTTAGCACGAGGAGAAGTCCACCCGAGCGCACGGAACGTCTGTGACAGTTTCCATCCTGCGGGAGGGGGGTTGCAAAATGCCTTCTCCATCTCGGCCTTATGGTTACGCCCTATCATATTCGAATCGTCCCTCTCCCTCAACCACTCGTTATACACATCTGGGATCTCGTCAATTGTCACCGCAATGGACTTCCGTGCTAGCTGGAACGACCTCGTCATGATCAGCGAGAAATCCTCCGGCGACACGTAATATAGTGTCATGAAGCTGACGATATGGTCGAATGGACCGACTGATGGTAATATCGTCTGAATTGACCCATGGTAGACTTCCTTATATAACCCTGTTTCCTGGCACTTCTCGATCATACCATTGGATAGCTCGATGCCTGTCAGAGTGGTCTCGTGGGAAGATATTTTCTTTTCCAGAAGACGACCAAGCGCGCCTGTTCCAGGGCCCAGCTCAAGAATGGACCCAGAGAAGTCCAATGATGAGACTATTCTCTCATAGATGGAAGATACCGTGAAGCGTTCAAGATCCTCGTCGTATGTGCTGCTGTACCTTGGTAAATATGTCCGCAATGCAGGACTGGCGGTGTTCTTCGACTTTCTGTCGGATTAAATGGCTGGCGATCAAGACATTGATGAGCGCCCGGTGGCCTCCTGGGAAAGATTCACGGATGGCGGTATCCTCCCACTTCTCATCGGCGAGGAAGACGGCCGGCATGGGGTTCACTTCAAGAACGATGGGCTCGCCATTGGCCTGCACCCTGAAATCGACGTTGGCCCAACTTTGTCCGGCCATCTGATTCGCGTTCCATGCCTGCAAAGCCATCTCTTGGAGCTTCGTAAAAAGCTCCGGCTCTTCCTTCCGATTGAGGAGTTTAATACTTGGTTTCGTCGTGAAATTTGATGTCGAATCGCAGGAAGTCATCATACGGGACGAAATCTTTGGGGTAGACATATCGATTGGGAGTCAAAGCAACGGGGCAGTCACCGATCTCGATGACAACGACGGAATGGTCCCATCCTTGGACGAATTCCTGGACAACGATATCATCGGGGATGGCGATGCCGTCCACCACAGTCGATGTGGACACAGGCTGACCTGAGCGGCCAGCAATCTTGCGGCCAGGTTCCAGAGCCTGGTTGAGATCTTTGAGGGATTCGAGAAGCTCGTCACGACTGCGACAGAGTGATTTGTCGGAGATAAACTGGCTGGCAGCAGCTCTGGGATGGTTTGACGAAGAAGGGATAATTAGAAGTGCCTGGAACGCGAGGGGCCCCTAGAGTTCGGGCATTCCGGTAGAAATCGTTT
This sequence comes from Amanita rubescens, assembly GCA_015039365.1. Classification (NCBI taxonomy): domain Eukaryota; kingdom Fungi; phylum Basidiomycota; class Agaricomycetes; order Agaricales; family Amanitaceae; genus Amanita; species Amanita rubescens. The sequence continues at coordinate 62,198 of WION01000235.1, read as the reverse complement.
TTGGATCGCTTCAGGAGCTCGCTGCGCTGGCCGATGGATAGCAACCCAAAGCTCTCGAAGTATTCGATGGCCTCGATGCCTGCAACCTCATCCTCGAGTTGCCCCCACATGAAGTTGAAGTAGAAGTCGAATTTTTCGGACATGGCGGCATCGATCTGTTCTTTGGCATTGTCTTTGCGAATCCATCGGTGCTCGAATGTATGTTGTTCTGTAAATCTGGACGGATCTGCGCCGGAATCATGCTCGGCAAGTTCATGTTGGTCGGAGTAGGCGGATTGCAAGACGCAGATTCTCATGATTGATAATGAGTGGGGGACTGCCTGAGTTCATCTGGATATCGTGGTTTATTTATCATGCTGCGACCTGTGGAAAAATACTAAATTAACATAGATCATGTCAGATAGCTTGTCAGATGTCTATTATAAACTCACGAATGTACGTACACACTCCCCAAAACGTGCGACGGATGGCGCAACATCAATTACCTGCCGAAAATGCATATAGTCTCTTAATATTACTTACTCCCGCCAGGCGTGCTCCCTTGCCCCCTCATCTAATCCAAAAGAGTACGGAGATAAGCAACCAGCATATGACGACTCGGAGGACTCGCGTCGTTGGCCTTGTTAACAGAAGTTGTAGAACCGTTGAAACCTACGCTGCCTACCGGAGACGGCACCGCAAAGTCACCAAAAAGTCAAGTCATGTTGGTATAACCGACGTACACTGAATACACTAGTATACACCACCTGACATGTGTTGGGTATTAATAACACCAAACCCTTGTGACCGTTCCTTGATGGTTACTTGTCACGTCAGCCTGATGCGGAAGGAGACTATACTTGGTTCTATCTCGTGAAATGCCATCTCTATGGTACTTATGTTCCCTTTATAGGATTGCCACAGGGCAGTGGCCGATGTTTCATGATTTCATCCACAATTCAAATGCCTCGGCACGCGCCGGGCGTTATCATCTTCAACAGTGCTTCCCATCTTAACTGCTCTCCCCTTGGCCATGACGACTGATCAAAGCATCAGAGACGAGGAAACTCCTCTCTTATACGCTGAGCGAGCTCGTGAGCAGGTTCACCAAACGCCCTTTCCATGGTTCCAGTTTTCAATACTCTTCGCGCTGCAAACTGCGACACATATACCATTTTATGTCACGCGCCCCTTCATTCCGGATGTACGGTCTTCCTTACTGTTTTGACATTTGCGGTCCCAAAACGTAACTTTCAGTTAATTCGAAGTATTGGGATAGCAGAAGGAGAGAAGGATGTAGGACTTTATGTCGGGTTGCTGGTACGTGTCGTGCACGCGTTCCTTCAATATCCGAATGAGACTAACTTAACAACAGATATCCACGATAGCTGCTTCTGAAACGGCCACAACGTTTCATCTGTCTCAGCTTTCCGATCACATAGGCCGAAAAATTGTTTTCCTCGCCTGCACAATAGGCTTGTCGGTATTTATCAGCGGCTTTGGGCTTTCAATAACGTTTGGGGGTCTTATCTTTTGGTTCGTGCGACACTTGAATTAAAACCACGTTCTTGATTACCCGATGTGCAGTCAAGCTTTAATGGGCGCATTCCGTAAGTCCGTCATAAATGCTACCGTACGTAACGTGTAACGTCTATATAGGGGGAACTCATGGAGTGACAAGAAGGTTAGATGACCGTGGAGAAGCGCACAATTCACCCTTCTGACTTGTTGATGCAGCATGTTGGCTAGGATGACTGATTCAACGGATACTGTGCGAGTATGTTTTTGATTATGGATCATGACTTTTTCTTGATTAGCGAAAGTAGGCAATAGCCTACTATGAGACCTCGGTATACGTTGCGGGAACTGTGAGTTTTATCTTCTTTGTAAAGCGTGCACATTCGAAAGTATCCACCATAGATTGGGTCCAGGATCGGGGGATCTCTCTCAAGACCTGTCGACCAATTTCCACAATTATTTGGTTCTAGCAAATTTCTTAAAGAATACCCCTACTTCCTGCCCTGCGCCATTTGCTCCATACTATTGCTTACTGGCTGGCTAGTTGGAACCATCTTTCTGAAAGAAATGGTGAGGGAACCACTGTCACTGTTTTCCAGCTTATTTAAGAAAAAGACACAGAAAGATAAGTGCGTGATGGGAGAAGGAGTTGAAAGCACCGGAAGCCCACTATCGTTACGCATCATCTTCGTTCCCGGAATCATCGTTGCTGCCATCAATTTGTCGTCGATTTGTCTTCTACAGACATTCTACTCGGAAACCGAAGTATTGTACCTCTCCACGTCTATAAGAGATGGAGGACTTGGTCTTTCGCCACAAGCTATCGGCATCTTGTCATCCATTTCTTCAACAGTCACAGGCATATCCCAGCTGTTCATCTTCCCCCGCGTGCATGATAAATGGGGCTCGAGATATACGTATGTACTCGGTTTATTCGCATCGGTCCCGCTATTCGTGCTGTGGCCTTTGATGAACTGGATTGCGAGGAAAAATGGATATAATGGTTTGGTGTGGTTTGCGCTTGCCACTCAGATGTGCTGTTCGGTTTTGAATCAATTTGGTTGGCGTAAGTACATTTGCAATGCTGATGAATTATGTCACAAATGTGTGTGTAGTCGCAATTTCGGTTTTTATTACCCAAGCGTATGGAAGTCGTGCCGCAGCACTCGGCTTTTGTGAGGTGTGTTGCCTGGTTTCTTCAGTCAAATGCCGTACACAGAGCTTATTGCGGGTAACAGATGGTGGCGGGTGTATTGGTGATGATGGCTCCTGCAATTTCCAACTCGCTCTTTTCATGGTCAATAAACAAGGGGTATCTCGGCGGATATATGGTCTACTTCGTTTTCGTTTGTACTGCGGTAATGGCGTTGTGTGCGTCATCTTTACTGCCTAGATGTGATACCAAACCGGGAGGAATACGGTCGATAGAATGACAGATGTCAACATGGACTTGTAATTAGGAAACTGTACGATACGTTTTGAAGTTACCGAAGGCAGCGGAACGGTGTGTCAGATGACCGTGCCAGGACACAAGACTTGAGAGTGCGCAAGTATACTGTGTAGCACGGGTACAAATGAAATCGAATGGTGGGGACGACGACACGGCGATACACGGATGATAAAGTTAAGTCGTCCAGCGTGAGTTTTGCTGGGAACGTCGCTTCTCCGTTCATACCCGATGAGAAGGTCGACCCGAAAGAATTCATCTTGCGAGTCAGTGTTCAGCGGTTTCAGCCAGGAGAGTTACCTGGGGGCTAGTTGGACCATGCGCGTTAGGTCTCACCCAGTCTTCGGGCCAATCTAGCTCTTTCTCGAAACTACAGTGACGCACTGACAATACGGACGGGCCCTTCCATTCTCCGCCAGCACATCGCAACCTATATATATATAATCTTATAACCAAGCCAACAAACATATGAAAAAGACGAGGGTACTAGAGGACTGGTGGATCACTGCCAACGTTGTGACTTGTCTACTGAGGCCTCTTTCACCAGATATCTGCACCACGGCCTGGCAATATGCGCTAAACGAGAAACCACTTCGCTAGCACCGCGATTTCGGCTCTGAAGACCCCTTCTCATTATCCTCGATGAATGTGTCTACTACATGGCGTCCTACCAAGCAAAGGATGGGGCATGTGGGCTGTTCAGGCTATACGGCGCAAGGGTGGAAAACGACAGAGACGGACAGATCATGGGTCCACCACTTACGAAGTTCATCTCTTTCTGTATGTACCTTTACTGATCCTCTTCCGCAGGCCTTAGATCCTTCATTCAGGCTGCCAACATCCTTGATCCACACCCGGCGCCCATCCACCTGGATCTTGATGATACAAGAAAACAGACGGAGATCCTCATTTGGCGTATCATATCGATATTCCGCAGTACGGCGCAAAACAAATAGACATCGTTGAATGTCCACCCGGCCTCGGAACGGATCTAGAGCACCAATCAGCATCTACATGAGAGATGCATATACACACACACTGAATCCTTGCGTTTGATTCAAAGGGGGACGGCGAATGGCAAACGGGCGAATCCCATACTGTCACTTCGGCACGTTCCTACTTATCGACGAATGAGGACTCCAGCCTTTACAGGGTCCCGGGGCACACGGGGCTTAAAGCTTAAAGCTTAAAGCTTCAAGTTTCGCAGGCACTGCCGATAACAACTTTCCGTTGTCGGCCCTACTTACTAGTAGGTTCTCCGAGTCGTCCAGCTCGCGTCCGCGCGACAAGTCATCTCTCCCGATAGATGACGACATCTACCAACATTATTCCAACTTTCCCATTCGGAAGCTCATACTTATGAAAGAGAGAGATCAGCACCAACGACGACCATTAGTATCTCATTGAACGGCGACCACTAAAAGGAACGGATCTTGATTCCAAGTTGCAGGGATGCACGGCAGAGGATACCATTACTCGCCTAGAACGGGATCAGTGACTGGGACAGAGTCGAGAAGCGCACGGATGGCAAGATCTCCGTGTCATTAGCGCACTTATTTTAATCTGGCGATATCTGGCGTACCCTGCAGAGCGATCAACGTTTCATCAACCCCCATCCTTCCGTGACTTTCATTTCCACTGGCCCGTTCTTTCCGCCGGGGCTCTCAGGTGAATTCTGAGTTGCAAAGTAATCCAAGCGTGGTCTTCTTCCCTCCTCCCGGCGTTGGTGACGATGTAAAAGGCCTCCACAGAGCGCTTGGTGACGAAGGTATCATCGATAATGCCTCCTTGTGGATCGAGCAGGACAGAAAGGGTAGATGTATACGCGGGCAAGGATGTGAGTGAGGATGGAGTAGGTTGGACCTCGAAAGTGTCATGCCAGCTTGGGATATAACGAAGAACGAACGTGGTTTTAACCATGTGCTCGACATCGAAAAGTCTTGCTTGGCTTCGAACATGTGCATGCGCGCCCAGGCCAAATAAGGCCAAACAGCGCTTCCGCCGCTCGTTTTGGCACGATGACCGCATCGGCTCCGGCAGCCGAGAGCCGAAAATTGGGCGTCCACATGTGGGGAGGGGTTCGGGCCGTGTTGGGGCAGACAAGCGTGGAAAGCTAGGAAGCAACCGCCGGCTACGCAGCTCACAGCTAACTGCGGTATACATATTCAAACCAACGGTTCATCTCATTATAATAGTTCGGGCATTTAGTTTCAAAAGATCGAATCGCATAATAATTTCGTTAGCGACATTACTCGTTACTAACATCCATATCATACTGCACGTCCATACAACACGAGACAAATGAACCAAAAATTGCAGGCCGAAACAACTTGTACACAAGCGCCATCCCAAATCCCGACTACGCATTCTAAATGGTACCCCAAGGAGAGACTCCGTCGAGGCCCTCTTGTACGGCATGGGGCCAGCTAGCATCATTGTAACTGGCAAGTTGGAAGCCAGAGGGCACAGCGAGATTATACTTCCAGCTACTGTCCGTGACATAGACGAAATTGGAGCACCCGGCATTGAGCTGGAGGGCGGCAATGACACCGGCAGGTCCTGCAAAATTTGTAGCCGCAACTGCGACAACGATGTGTTGGGTAGGGATTGTAAGAGTGAATGGATAAGTCTGAGAGTGCGTCCAGTCCGCATGAGTCCCGATCAGTTGACCATTGATGTAAAGCGTATACTGGTTATCCGTGCTTATGACAATCGTGCCACCGGTGGCCGGTAGAATACCGGGTATCGTGATGTCCTTGCGGAACGCGCGGCTCCCGGCAGGTGCGTTTCCACCAGGACCGCTAATCTCGTTTGTCCAAATCCATTCTGATTTGGCGAGGGTTGGGGGAGGGGGAGGGCCTGGTAAGGAGGGTGTATGCCAGGGCAAAGTGTTGGCAGTACCCAACTCAACAGCGCGGGTCCAAGAATGATCATTGTAAATGGGGCTTTGGAATCCAGGTGAAGGACCCCTATGTGCGAGCCAGCTACGGTCGCTCACGATCGTTTTGGTACTCCCATCAGAGTAAAAGACCTCGACAGCGGCAAGCAATGCAGCAGGGTTGGGCGGGGCACCAGGAGCGTTAACAACCTGGGCAGCAAAGACATTATGCAGCGGATTGAGGACAACGCAGTATTTTTGAGCTATCGTCCAGTCGGTACCCTTCCCAATGACATTGCCATTAACCCAGAGGGTATAGTCATTATCCCCGGCAATGATAATTTCTGCGGAGACAGGGTGTGGTCCGCCGGAATGCTTAAGGTCGTAGCGGAAATCGCCAACGGCGTAGACTGGTACTGTAGTAGCATATTTGTACCAAATCCAATGGGAATTGCTGAAGTCTAGCGCGACCGCACGACAGATGAATAGGGCAAGTAAAGTACTGAAAAGAGCTAGGACAAGAGGTTAGACGATGGGACATGCGAGCAGATACGAGGTTGTACCTTTGAGGGCCATTGTTCGAGCTGAAGTTCGAAGTCAAAATTGGGTGGCCTTATATACGCCAATAAGGGTCAACGTTCAAACCAATTGCGGTATCATTTGAACGCCAGACAACAGCGAAAAGCTGTTGCAGCTGCCGCCTATTAGTAATTACTACGTATATGTTTCCGTGATCAGACTGCTAAAAAGGTTAGGTCAAACCTAATCAGTGATCGTTAGGTCGGTAAGTCATGCAAAATGAAAAAGGGTCTCGCAACATCAGTGAAAGCCAGTGCTTCAGGCACTCAGCTCAGGAACACTACGGAACAATCCGGAGTGCCTAAAGTGCCCCCAGAGTTTGCTGATGAATATCTCATGAGTCCAGAAAAGCTGGCGCGTCTTGAAATTTTGTGAGTTTTTGTAACATTCTCCGCAGACAGGTCTGGATATCGATGGTGGCCGTTTGCTCTGGGTCACCATGTCCGGCGAGCAAGCCTGCGTTTCAAGTTCCGTGCATTTACTTCACTTCGCGTTTCAGGACGCATCAAAGCAGGACACCTTACATGCGCCGTTAGGGATCCTGTTCGAGCCAATTGCGGCCTCATTTTAACGTGGGCCACAGACAGGTGGCTGTTAACCGAACAACGTTGGAAGGCATTCTTTTGACAGGTGCAATTAAAATTCAATATGTGGCAGTAACGCCCAACAGGTCTCCACGTGGAGGGACGTATCCAATTTACAATGGCAGATTGAATCAAAGAACTATTCCAGACCGTGGCGAGAAGAGACCGGAACCTTTTTATACCTATAAGTTTATGTCATCCGGAGGTTGGGCCAAACCTAATTGACCATTGCAGACGGAATTAGGTCGATATGAAGGGTCTCGTAATGCGGTTATGCCATGAACCATGTCTTGGACACTGCTTTTTCCCCTCGCATTCTGAATCCGCGTTCTGAGATGACGCTAGGTAACCAAGGTCACTCCCAATTTGCAATTTGTGTTGAATTTCAAAAGTCAAGCTGACGTGTCGGACACAGCAAGCATGACTCAGCGACTCCTGCTGAACCCACAAAGAATACCGGTTCACCAGCGTGTCAAACAAATACACATTCTGTATGATCCGTATGTAAACGCCGTCTTCGCTTCTTGTCCAAGTCGCCAGTAACTTATGGTGCCCTGAAGTTCGGGTGACCTCGATTTCCTTTGTGGCGAGTTGGAACTCCGCCGTCAACCCTGGATTACGTTCAGTGGTTTGCGCTAACCTTCATGGGGCTCATTAGGACAGTCATAGACATCGTTTATGCAACTAACCACTTTCCGATTCGACGCGGAATGAGAATTTTGTGGCAGTATCATTTCGTTACTGTTGCCTGCGGCCGCAACTGAGTCCCATGTAAGGCGAACTGTTCGTGTAAACTTGAGGGTTCCCGTTGCAACGTGTGCAAGTATCTAGATGGTGATAGCGACTGGTTTCGAATCGTCTTTCTTTCGGGCAGCCTCTGCTTCCTCGACAGCTTTCTCTGCCTTATTCTTCTCTCCCAGACCTTTCTCATCGGTTACTTTTCCTTCGCACCTGCTCCCGGACAGAGAGTGTTGAACACCACGCTCTTGTGCGGGCCAGCTCCGTCCATCGATCCGGTCACTGGTATTTGAACGGTTATCAGGGGTGCGTTCGTAGACAAGCCACGGTGGAATGTTGAAGGTAACGTACGACCTTCAGGATGTTGACATGGGCAAATCGCGCGAGCGCAAGCAGCACCGAATTTCCATGGCTGCACATAATGTGTTCGTGATGGATGGGCGAAGGTGCAAATTGGTTTCGTACAAGCAGCTCCAAATTTACAAGGTATTGGAGACGCGTGCGAGTTCGGAGCATGCGGGGGTTATGAAAGTGACTGAATAGCCTATGCCCTACGTGGTGGGTGTAGAGCAGCACGGCTGACGTGGGTTTTGACGCAATCCCTGTCTTTGTTCATTTCCGAGGACAATACCGCCAGAGGATGAGAATATCGGCAATGGGGATCAGTATATTTGAGCGTATAAGTAGCAGAATATAGCGTTCCGATACCGCACAAGTTATTCGCTGTCGAGATGTGGCAGTAATGATAGCGCAACTGGCGGGATGGGATTGCTGCAGTAAAAGAGCTGCCATATTTGCTACCGCTATCTCATTCAGTGACGGGGAAGTCACCTCCCGTCACCAGGTTAGTTCCAGGCGTGCTATTAACGATATTGTCGATTCTCGTCATGTTTCCGATTTTCACCTGAAATTGTTGTATTCCGGCCCCCGACTGAGTCCAACAAGCTCCTTGAGATCATCCACCCGAATCATACTGCGAGGCAAGAGGTCCGGTCGGTAGGTCCATCCGTCTCGATCTGTTTGGGAGACTGGGTGACAGAGACAGACCGTCAGCTCGTCTTTTCTGACAGTCAATCGCCTGAGAAATAGTTTGCTGGTAGCGGGCTGTGGTTGACGTTCGAAACGATGAATTAGATGTATACAGTGGCACTTCTGTTGGCACGCTGCCTTCGGTCGCGATCGGTTTGTAGCCTGAGCAGGCACACCAGATCCTTGAGCTCCGCTGCTTCAAGAAATGGCCAATCAGTAAAACTCTACAGAAATGGTTAGGTCATTCCATAACGATCGTTCAACGTATCATACATACCTCATACGCATCTCTAACTGATAGACTCTCTTCTCATCTCCTCCTCTAGTCCTTGTGGACAGCGGATTGAAGCTGTAGAGTCATGACTTATCAGCAAAGAACGAGGAAAAGGAAAAGAAGAACTTACCCTCTCCTGAAACCACCATTTCCAGTCCCCCCTTTCATCGATTCCATTTGATGGGCTGTCCGTTAGAGATCGAATAAGCATCTACATTTAGATGCTCGGTCAGTTAAATCGACGAACCGAAGTACCAGGACCTTACCTTCTCAGCTATTCAAGAACGACACCTCTTCTCCCTGGGGCATGCTCTGTTGGGCAGAATATTAAACTGCTCAGATGCGAGTGCCTGCGTCTGATGATCGAGCGTCCAGCGTGTATGGGTGCTTCCTTCAAGTTGCCTCAGCGAATTTCATCAGGGGAGCCACATTGATATGGCGTACCCGCACCCTTCCTGGCTACTTTCTCCGAAGAGAACGGCTCTTGAATCCTCGATTAGCCAAAACGAAGAATTGGAGAGGGGGCGACTCACTTTGCTCCCGGGTCGCCCTCGGTAGGCGACAGTTCCTTTCACCCTGTCGTTCCCTCGTATTAGCCATTGGTGCAAGAAGAAATCAAATGGGTTTCGAGGCGCTCCCGGATACGCGTGTTTATTTATGCGGCCACTAGTGGTGGGAAGCCAGAGTCACAAGCCACGTCCTGTGACACTTGTCACATGCTTCGCAGCGCTGAGCGCGCCATGAGGCGTTGCTCACCTAGAGATTCATCTCAAAAGTGGGACCTTGCAATACATTACTACTGAAAAACTGTCTTCCGGCTCTTCTTCTTCCTCCTCACTAGCAGCTTCCTCAGCCTTACTCTCCTCAACAGCGGACGCTTCTTCCTCTTCGACCTTGCTTACAGTACCTTCTGATGGCCCTTGAGTATCTGCATAAACCGTCGGAAGGAAAGACGAAAAGAAGGAGGTAATACTTGGGCTCATCGCGTGCGTTCCGAAACGCGGCGTGGTCCCGTGCCCCGGATATTTCCGGAATGCGAATCGTGGGAAGTCCGGCAAGAGTAGCCGATATCGCTCACGCTCATCCGAACGATGACGGGCTCTTCGCTGACCGACCTTCACGATGATATCCTGATATTCACTCTATCCTGGATAGAACCCTCGGACCTGCTCTCTATCAGGAAGGTCACTATCGCAAGGGATCACGTTTCTACCTCGACGCCTTGCTAATTCACAGGTCAGACATGCAAGCGACTATACAGCTTGACCCATACTCGAATCGTATGGACCAATGCCTGTATAAGATACATTTTAGCACAGGGATATCCGTTTCCGAATGTTCCTCTTGATTCCCTGTCCATCGCAAACCTGGAACGGTTAACACGTCATGCCTATCAGCTCGGACAAAAATGGCGATCCAAAAGCCTTCGACCACGTTCAATTTTGTTTAACGATTCAGTTTCCGGCGCCAACATTTCAGATGTCCGGTTTCTGCCTGGTCACGACGACAGATGGCTCATCACCGCTTCTAAAAGCGTTTGGTCCGTCTTAACTTTGTGGGATATATCAAGCTTAGGTTCAGGTCGTCAACTGCAAACTTGCAAATGGTCACCAAAGGGTGGTATTTTCAAGAAATTTTGCCTCAATTCGGACCCCACGTCCACGGCCACTCTTGCAATAGCCCTGCTTCATGAAGCGTCTGTCATTGTTATCGATTGTACTGCATCCTGATTCTGAGATTAGCCTAGGAAAGAAATGTTGTATATTCTCTCTGTTATTACGGAAGGAGAGACAGTATCCTTCAATATTGTTACGTCATTCCCTACAAACTTCGTCCCGGTATCGCTGCAAGGAGACATTGTCGGATTAAGCGACGAACGATCTCAGATTAGTATATGGAACTGGAGAGATAACAAACATGCAACCTTGAGCTGTCAAGACGATGAAGGAACTCCATTTCAGGTCAAACTTCCGTTCTATAACAGCTATCTTTGAATTGACCATGATCTTCCGGCAGCATAACGTCTGCAGCCAAATCATATTCTCTCGCTCTACCAACAGTATTCTTGCCGTTCGCGACGTGTCGATATCTCTCTTCCCATTTCCGGAGCTCAAGGCGAAGGACGAATCTCCGGTAACCTACGCCCCCATCGCACAATACCATTTCGGTTGGATCGATGGGATCACAGCTACACCTGTTCAACCCATATTCAATGGCACAACCCGTAACGGAGAATCCCCACAATCCATCTCGTTGCTCCTCAGACGAAAGAACAATGACCCATGGCACTCTGCCGCGCACAGCATTGAGCATCACGTTCTTCTTCCAAATCCTTCGTACGACCCAGAAGCCCCAATCCACCCTCTTACGCCTTCATCAATACATGAGTCGACAATACAAACAGGACGCAAACCATCCTCTAATCTCCCATATCTCTTCCCTCCCGTGCCGCGATCCCAAATCCCCAACCTCCGGGGATCCCTTGGACGACTTCTCCACAGATCAAACATGATCCTAGGCAGGAGCGGCACCGCAGTCTGGATAAACCCACAAGACCTTTCCGTAGGCGGACTCTACTTTAGCGACGACGAATCACCGTTGCAGATCGTTCCGTATATCGAACGGTCAGACCAGCGACTCATGGCTGCTGTGTTCCATGGTCCGTTATCTCCAGATGGGGTTGGGGCAGGAAACGGTGCCCCAGATGGTAATACTGATATTGATATATCGACGATTTATGTTAACGATAGTAACAATTGGACTGCGTTGGATTACGATGAGATTACAGGTCGAATTGCTATTGGTTCGGCGAGTGGAGATTTGCTTGTCTTCGTGTTATAGTTGCTGGTGTACGTGTAAATTACGAGGTGTCATTGTTGTATTCGTCTGTAATAATAACTCAGTTGAATTCGACTTCATGCTATTGGAGATGATCAGACTCCAGACGTGTTTCTAGGTTGCGCACATGCAGAACACCGCTCAATGTCAACGTCACGTCGTTTTGTTCATCATTCCTTGATATCGATAATCGAGATTTCTGAATATAGCTATGAGCCACACCTTCAGTCTATGTAGGACATGATGAATTTTGATGAGAGAGCCTACTATTTCAAGCGAAACATGATGAAACGTACCGCAAATGGTCAAGTGCCCTATGCTAGATTCAAGTCTATCGAGCAGCACCATCGCGGGTCGTCTATGGTAGTGCAGGAAAGATCTATGTGGCTGCGGAGGCACTTGGGTGGCATCCATGACGATCATAAATATAAATAATCACGCGCGTGGATGATTTTATGCACCACGACAGACCACGACGCTGCCATTGGAAAGCCGAACTTTGGGTGGCAATGCGAGATCGGTTGCGAAGGCGACGCGCCCCACACAAAAATAAACATCGCGTTTGGGTCAGAGACTCAAATTTATAAAACTCGCAAGTGACAGCGTGCGTATTTGTCACGCTATACATAGAAGATGGCCAAAGCGACAGTAGTGACAGTTCGCTTGGCCTATTCGAACAGCGTAAAACCCATTTCAGAGGTTGTCAATTCGGCCGTTGACTGCCGATTCCAAAAGGCGTCGGACAACAGATCAGATTGCAATTGATCACAACTGATTACCCTCTGCATCGATAGCACAGAACAGATGACCCGCGATCAGAAGGAAGGTCGTCTTCTTTTTTCTACCTAATGGAGGATCTTGCATCGCTTTCTCTGTTCAGAATTGCGCCACATGATTATACCGCCAATGCCCGCAGCAATATATAAATGCTGAAATCCCAAAAACCAATCCTTACCTCTCTTATCTCAACTTAACAAACATGGGCTTACTCGACGCTTTCTCGCAAGACAGCCACCAGCAGGTAAACGCTGTTCTTTGGCCACACTTTGACGTCTGCTGATGGAATGTTCCCAGGTGACCGATGGCCACAAGGGCAACATCACCTTCGATCTCCTTGCTGCAGCTGCAGCCTACGAGGCATGTGTCCGATTCTTATATTTGAATGTTCTTTGACTTGGAGATCCAACCAGGGTGCCAAAGTATATGAAAAGCACTGTGAAGCAAACGGTAAACCCGACAACCATGCGAAGGCTAAAGAGATCGCGTACGTTTGCTCCCGCATTAAGCTGTTCTCGTGGCTTATACATTGTTTAAGCGCTGCTGGCGCTGCTGCCTTCATCACCCACATGGTCTCAACCAAGGGTTTAGATTTCATTGACCAACAGAAGGCGAAGCACGCAGGTAAATTCTCGCCTCAGCTCCATTCACTTCGGGTACTGAGATAACAAATTACTATTTCAGCATCCAAACAGGTGGAGGAGGTGATCGTGGTCGAGAATTGATCGTAAATCATATCATACCCGGAGGATATGTACAGTATTGTAACAAGCATTGAAATGCAGTGTGTTGTGATACGGTAGCCGTTTGTTTAGGTTAGTTCAACGCAAAGACAGTTCACTGGAAGGCCATACTGCCGCACTGCTTCGGTAACATGCGCTATGTCTTTTTTGTTAGTCTCTTCTGGACCGATGGAAGATGGCACTTTTCATGTCATCATTCTTTGCCACAACCTCTTCCATCAGGGGTAGTGACAACGTACGGGAACAAGGTTCACAATACCCCATCCACCCTCTTGGCAAGAACTAACAACTGGATTAGACTTGCGAGCATCTTGGAACGTCGAAAGGCTCGCTTACATTAAAAGATTTATTGCAGGATCTGCCGCAATCTTGGAAGGAATACCAGACAATGACAGGAAAATGGATTTCGCGCGCAAAACTTCGCCAATTCTTGCGCTTCTTGATTCCGTCATTGTCACCGATCGCTATCTCTAGCTGGAGAATCCGGCCTTGCACCCAATTCGAGAAATTTGGTGAGTTAGGGTACTACTATAAGAATAACGCGATACGCTCTAGATAGTAAATTGGTCAGAGGCATGGCATACCTCGGTGAAAACTCTGATAATTTTCAGATCCGGCAAAAATACCGCCATGGAGTTCAATGTCTTGGGGTAGTTCCACGAGCTTCCGTTAATATTAGTGAGTTCACCGTCAAGAACTAGAGACTTACGCGATGATAAGAACTGTGCCCTTCTGAGCGCCGCAGATCGTCGACTTCCGCAGCTGGGAAACTTGCATCACCTGTTCCACTTTCGCCACTTCTCAAGCTTCTCAGCCAAAATATAATGGAACATTCCACCATCGGCTATAGATACCAAGTTTAAGGTTTGCCCAAGCTGGATGGATGGCAGCCGAAAACGTATTTAGTTGTCTTCGCGAGCGAAACATCGAAGAGATGCTTACGATACCATCTGAAGGAAGACAGTAAATTTACTATGGCCCTGGGGATCGTCACAACGCGGTCCACACACCCTGAAAGTGAAACCTTCTGACGGTTTCCATTCCGCTGGAGAAATACCCTTAGGCTTGGTTATCATAATATTTGCCGCAACTTGCGGTTTTCACCTCGTTGACCATTGTCGAATTCATGTGTTTGTCGTCATGGATACTGGAAGTCTGGAGGAAAATAGTTTGTCCGCCGCTTAGTAAGCGCTTATTTGTCGGTAATTGTAGGTGCTTGTCTGTCCCGATGCTTTCAAAGGAATGTTCAAGAGTGTTCAAGACTCTGACGCTCAAGTCCGGCTCCAATAGGAAAAAAACGAGTAGCTGCCATTGTGCGGCTCGAGTGCCTCCGATGAGAAAAACTCCAGTCGTCGAACAACATTTCTTCCTCTCTTCAGCAAAAACATTTTTCTTCAGAAAACTCTCCGAAGCAGGTGATCATAGAATAAGGAAGCCAGCGGACAACAAGCTACTAGCTATGGTATAAGGTACTACAAAATCCACCTAGTCACTATAGTCATGCTAAATATTATCACGTCTCATCGGGCTCATTCCGGAAACGCGGCATCCGGACAATCAACCTGAATCGCACAACCGCACCCAAGCCACTCCAGCCACTCCGCAGCATGACATGTCACTCTCTTTCGAGGCCACTGCTCCATCTGTAACAAGACACCCTCTTGCGTTCCTCCGATGACAGAGTGGCCAGGGCCACTGAGATCCCCAAGTCCTCTCAGATGTCTCTCCACCGTCCAATAGTTGTTCTCCACACGTATCACACGTACCATGGGAAAACCACGCTCAACAATGAGTGCCACATTCTGCACTAAGAACTGCGATAGATTGATATACCGCAGGTCGGGAGGTATGCCCGGCCGAAGTTGCTATAATATGAGGTGTCAGTTGACGCAGCAACACTGTTGAGACTAATACGCACGTCGAGGAACGAGATCGGGTCCCTCGCATTAGTCGTGCCCCCACTCGACGCATTTGTAAAATCCAGCGTCAAAGCCAACCCTCTAACGCTACGTGGAATCAACCAAGAAGCCAATCCAGGCGCTAGATCCGAGGGATAAGAAATTTTGAGCGTTTTCAGATTCACGAGTGACGGCAAGACACCCCATACGGCCGCGTCGAACCCGACGGAAGATTGTATAGTTCCATTTTGAACGACGAGACTCAGGGTTTTCAGTTGTTGACGTCCGCGCAGAAATTCTGCGATGGCTGGGAACAAGTCGGGGTCTCTCGCTCGCCTACTCACGTTATGCACTGTGAACGAAAAGTGGCGAAGGAAAGGGAGCGCTTTGGGCATGCTTCGGAAGATGTGAGATGTGGAGGTACAGTCGATGCCGCAGCTCAGCAAGAGCGATTCCAGTTGCCGTCCGTGCGTGAGGATGTCTTCGATGGCTTGGCTGTTTGGAGGGAGGTGACCGTGGAAGTCGATGTGAGTCAGATTTCGAATGGAGAGAACGGTCGAGGGGAAAGTCCAGCTTTGGTTTCGAATGGAGACAGTTCGAAGGGACTGTTGATTTTGATAAATGAAATTGTATACGGCGTTAGAATTCCCGCCGTCTGTCTGGTACGAAAAGTGAGAGAGGTGCTCGAACGTGAAGAGAAAGAGATCTGCGGGACCGTCGGGCGAACTGAGGTGGATGAGGATATGTGCATATGACGCAGGTGAAAAAAACCAACCACAGTGAGAGGCTCTTTAGACGAGGCGTGGTCGCTTGCAGCACAAGTAAAATCGGAGTCAAGCATCCGTTACCAGCAGAGATGTGCACATTGCGCAAATTTGTCAATTTCGGCAAGGCATTTGTGAGCATTCCTGATTTTCTGTTAGATGGCAGGCATACAGATGCGAGGTTCATCCCGTTTACCTGTTTGGAATGCCATTGTACCATCCTTATCATGCGTAGGCACATATAACCTCAACGTCCGCACAACCCCTGCAAAGCTATCGTCAACGATGATCCGTGTCAGGATATCGGCGCTACGAAGCGCATGTCGAACATCTTCGCCCTTGCTGTCAGAGGATGAAGTTTGATTCCAGGAATCAACATCTTCATCGCCGTCACATATGTTCCCGAAGTAAAGATCTAACTCTCTGAAAAGGAGCTGACTCGCAACACGTGAAACCGCATGTGGCACAAATAACAGGGATTTGAGGTCTTTTCTTGGCAGATACGAAACAATCTCTCGCCATATCTCATTTGAGAGGCGTTCCCTACTCCTGGGAAGGGGAGACAGTAGCTGTTCAAAGGCACCCTTTAAATAGCAAGAACGAATCAGAGCTCGTTAGACACGTGCCTTCTCGACAGCTACAGATCGATGGTGAAGGAGTGCCGTTGCTTCGGGGTTGCCCGGCTCTGCGATTAGCGCCGCTTCCAAGTCTGAGCAAAAAATGCGAATGATTGGCAAAAGGACCAAATCACGCAGAGGAGAGAGAACACCTTCGTTTGCACTAAATTGTAGCCCCGCCGCCAGTCTGGCCCTTGCACGAAGAATTCGAGCCTTTGCAATCTTTTCTGAACACAAAGTTGAGATTTGTAGGCAAGATTGCATGGCATTCTCGACTATGGTGCGAGTATCGCTTGGAAGATGAAAGAATTGAGGAGCATCCTCTCGGTTACACAGAACAAGCATACCTGTTGATGCGTATACTACGCACAGCGTAAAGCAACAAATCTGCCTTCTGGTTGTCGGTGAGGCAGGATGCAACGTCACGAATGCATGCGTCGAGGATTTTGGGGTTAAAAAGGTCCATGAAGTCTGTTTGTTCCTGTCAAGGGTTTCCAGGGGATTAAGAGGTAACATGGTATGCGGTTCTATTTCAGCTGAATGGCCTGGGTAGTGTCCAGGCACGACGCGACCGTTCGAACTAGCTTTACATGATTAGGTAAGCAGGAATAGGCAACCAACATCAAACGATTCTGAAGCCTAGACATTTTCTCGAATGACCTGATTCTACCAAGTCCCCCCATCTCCAGCCGGCAATACCGCAGTCTGAGGGCTAGGTTCTCGTAAATGCATCGAGGCTCCGGGTGGCCTTTGCAATTCAAAAATTCTGGACTAATCTTATAATCTTTTCTATCATATGGGAACCCCGCCACGTGGCACGGGGTACACTGGTGGAATGCGGACCGAAACATTCTTTGATTCTGTCGCAGCTGGCTCTCATGAACGAATATGATTTCACGTAAGCGCTAAACCCCAAAGTGCTTGGGGATCCACAGACAACGAAACAAAGCTACCATCACCATCTCGATCTCACTGTTCCCAAGCACCTACTACGATCCACCAAGATACAATGGCGAATGCCATTGCGGCTTCGATTGCAAAACTATCTAAGGTCCAGATAGCGACCTTCTTTTGCAATAACGCCCCCGCGACGCAGAAACTATGCGACCAAGAGGCTAAACGACTTATGGACATGCGTCCACCCAGAATCCGTACAAGGTGGAACCAGCTACACCGTCGTCCAGTTCCGTTCCGGCCTATAGCGCGCTTGACTTGAATACGTTTGACCTAAGATCAGCTTCCGGCGGAAATAGCCCACTATCTGCGTTTGACTGGAATACGTTATCTCCGTTTGACCTAAGATCAGCTTCTAGTAGAAAATAGCCCGGAGGTAAGAGAGAACGCACGGAGAACTTTGCATCCACTGCTGCACTTTCACTCGACTAGCCTCCTTCGCACGCAACTCTTCCGCCTCCTCTCGTCTCTGTCTTTCTGCGGCCATCAATTCAGGAGTGGTTCCCTTGACCAACATGGAGAGCGCAAGGACCTTGTCCATCGCACGAAGCATTTCATCTGACATTTTCGTACTATGATTTCTCCCTCTCGGTCGTCTATCGGGTATATAATCGCCGTCGTTGGGATGATCAGGTTCTGAAAAACCATCGCTGTCACTTGAGTGCGGAGGGGCTGGTGGTATAGGTATAGATTTATAGTACTCGGCAAAACGTTGCACCATCACTTCCTCGATGTCCCGTCCACTGCCCCAGCGTTGATAGGCAGCAACACCATATATGTAGTCAAGGATGACAGTAGATGGCAGTGATGTGCCCGTACCGGTGATGCGCGCGTCATATTGCCGAATCGGATTGAAGCCAATGTCTGGTACCAAATCATGCAATGTGATGCGACTGGATGGCATTGGACCTGCCTCAACCCTAGGGATGTCGGCGGGGTCCAAAGCAAAGTTGGGCGTCTAGAGATCACCAGATTCAGAAATTTGGGAATTTATGTCTACTTCACGTACCTTCAGGAAAGCGCTGCGCCCGAGCGCGAACGACGCATGTAGAGTCTTGTTCAAAAACATCCCGTTCTCAACAGAGTTGATGTCTAGATTCCTAGGTTCTAGAGCGGCGTCGTACGAATTGAGACGATCTTGGAGAACAACCGCAATGTACTAGAAGGGTGTTTAGCACGGTGGTGACACGGAAAAATGACGACGGATACATACCTCATCGCCCTTGGTTTTGGGGAGTAGGTGTGCTGCATCGCAATCATCGGCAAGGGACCCTGTGAAGACGCACACAGGGCCATCGCGCGCCATGACATCACGGCGGAAATGTGAAGAGCGTGTCGTTTGCTCAGAGGAGGTGATTCGATCGTTCATTGTTTTGTGGTCGATGAGATGATAATCCCCTATAGGGGCGTGAACCAAAATATTAGCGATAAGCGACAGATATTACCCTCAGGAATATAATAGTAAGCTTCGGCAATATTATCAAAGGAGATACTCTCATAGTCGACAGGGGTGCCATTGGGGATTGCAGACTCGGAAAGATGTCCACGGACTCCACAAATGGCGAATGTAACAAATCGAAGCCATTTGACAGGGCGGACGGAGAGCCTCTCTATGTCACTGAAGGGGATGGATAGTGCTAGAACTTGTCCGCGGTCGGTGGGCAGATAAATGTTCACCATGGTGGCGTGGTGCTGGCTTGACGAACTGGCACGCAAGTAACATTAGCAAACAAAGGTGTTAACCGAGTTATTAGATGGAATATCCGGCACCGACTCATTTGAATTGATCCACCATGTTTTTCGACCTAAACCTGCCCATCGACGGGCCACCACCTACCACAGGAAAATCGAAAGGAAAGTACCATCACCATCTTGATCTCACTGTTCCCAAGCATCTACTACGATCCACCTTCTTTTACAATAACGCCCCCGCGACGCAGAAACTATGCGACCAAGAGGCTGAACGACTTATGGACATGTCTGTCCACCCAGCATCCGTACAAGGTGGAACCAGCTACACCGTCGTGTCCGACGCTGACACTTGCGTCGTCCAGTTCCGTTCCGGCCGCTCTGCCCTAGATATGTCTTTTCTCGAGTGCGTCGAGCGAGCTTACGAAGGATTCATGCCACGTCACGAGTTTGTCGCTAACGTCGGCGGGCTCCGTGACATCTACACGATGGGCAATGTGCGCGGGATCTCGATGTATCTTGCCCGTGGCGAGCTGCACAAGGGCAACTTCCGCCTTCTTCGGCAAACGCTTCCAGACTTTGCCAGGTACGTCGTCGCCACCAACATCCCACGTCCTCTCCACCCACGTTAAGGAATTCGCGCAGCTGACTTTACCCATACAGGTTTTTCGCCTCGGCATGGGACGAGACACCGAGGTCGATGCAGTGTCCCGACCGCGCCACGCTGTATGACGAGTACTTGTCGGACCTCAAGGCGCTCCAGCAAGGGCTGCCCGAGCGCTTTCGCCCGATGCTGGACTATCTCATCTCGAAGCTCCTGGGCCTCTTCAACAGCAGTTGGCGGCTGGTTCCCAACCACGCCGAAAGTGTGATCCGAGCGAGGACATGTGCATAAATGAGGGCAATTCTGCAGTGACCAGTTAGCAATTGTGAATGTTTGGCCAGGCAACTTCGTTTGTCCCATACCAAACGTAGGCATTACCTACTAGTATTACCCATGCCAGTCGTAAAACTTCGCCTCAAGTCACCCATTGCACAACCAATACAAGATGACAAGAAGCCGGAGCTAGACGTAGATACGATCAAGCGACGCGTAAAACGGCATAATGAACAAGAGGAAGAATTCCTCAACTCGCGTGGTGACGCTGAAGAAGCGAGAACTATCGCAGAGTATGCCTACGCTCCTCATTGGCCTGGTGTATGTTTTGTCTCTCTCTCTCTCTCTCTTTCGCGCGCATACATCCTCTCAACTCTATTTCAAAGGAACGGAAACCATCCTGGTGGATTGTCCTTGCTGACAAAAAAAATTAAAATCACCGATATACCCAAAGCTCGATTACCCCATATCTCCGTTTGACCTAAGATCAGCTTCTAATGGGAAATAGCCCGGAGGTAAGAGAGAACGCACGGAGAACTTTGCATCCACTGCTGCACTTTCACTCGACTAGCTTCCTTCGCACGCAACTCTTCCGCCTCCTCTCGTCCTCTGTCTTTCTGCGGCCATCAATTCAGGAGTCGTTCCCTTGACCAACATGGAGAGTGCAAGGACCTTGTCCATCGCACGAAGCATTTCATCTGACATTTTGGTACTATGATTTCTCCCTCTCGGTCGTCGATCGGGTATATAATTGCCGTCGTTGGGATGATCAGGTTCTGAAAAACCTATCGCTGTCACTTGAGTGCGGAGGGGCTGGTGGTATAGGTATAGATTTATAGTACTCGGCAAAACGTTGCACCATCACTTCCTCGATGTCCCGTCCACTGCCCCAGCGTTGATAGGCAGCAACACCATATATGTAGTCAAGGATGACAGTCGATGGCAGTGATGTGCCCGTACCGGTGATGCGCGCGTCATATTGCGGAATCGGATCGAGGCCTAGTGTCTGGTACCAAATTATGCAATGTGATGCGACTGGATGGCATTGGACCTGCCTCAACCCTAGGGATGTCGGCGGGGTCCAAAGCAAAGTTGGGCGTCTAGAGATCACCAGATTCAGAAAATTTGGGAATTTATGTCTACTTCACGTACCTTCAGGAAAGCGCTGCGCCCGAGCGCGAACGACGCATGTAGAGTCTTGTTCAAAAACATCCCGTTCTCAACAGAGTTAATGCCTAGAACACGAGGTTCTAGAGCGGGGTCGTACGAATTGAGACGATCTTGGAGAACAACCCCGATGTACTAAAAGGGCGTTTAGCGAGGCGGTGACATGGAACAATGACAACGGATACATACCTCATCGCCCTTGCTTTTGGCGAGTAGGTGCGCTGCATCGCACATACCGCCAAATGTCCCTGTGAAGACGCACACAGGGCCATCGCGCGCCATGACATCACTGCGGAAACGTGAAGAGCATAGCGTTTGCTCAGAGGAGGTAATTCGATCGTTTAACGCATTGTGGTCGATGAGATGATAATCCCCTATAGGGGCGTAAACCAAAATATTAGCAAGTGATCTGTGAATATTACCCTCGGGAGTATAATAGTAAGCTTCGGCAATATTATCAAGGGAGATACTGTCATAGTCGACAGGGGTGCCATTGGGCATCGCAGACTCGGAAAGATGTCCACGGACTCCGCAAATGGCGAACGTAACAAATCGAAACCATTTGACAGGGCGGACGGAGAGCCTCTCGATGTCACTGAAAGGGATGGAGAGTGCTAGAACTTGTCCGCGGTCGGTGGGCAGATAAATGTTCACCATGGTGGCGTGGTCTGGCTTGGCCCACGAGCTTAAGTAAGCCTGAACCCACTCAGGGCACGCCGCAAGTAACATTAGCAAACAATTTACAAACCGCATTGATGGCCGTTTGCATGGTCGGACTGGACTGGGCAGCTAGTCTGGCGTCGCGCTAGGGACGCCCGGGCACGAAGGGCAGAGATCTCGCGTTCAATCGGCGTTTCGCTGGGATGAGCTCGGAGTCGGAATCAATAGATGTGATGTCGAATGCTGCGTGCTTCAGTTTGGGCGCCCGTTCGTCATTGCCGTTGCCTTGAATATTTCGTCTGAATTGGACGAAGCGCTGACGCTGAGCACACGGCGAAGCATGGCGTTTTCTATCTGAAGCGTCGCTTGAATCTTCGAATAGCTGCGTGATGAAGTCGGTGCATATGAAGCCTACAGCGCTGCCGTGCTTTGTGCCCGAATGATTGAACGATGGCTTGTATGACTTTACACGTCAAATCCCCGCCGTGCCTAGTTCTTGAGAGGTGCCAGAGACGGCCGAATCCGGGACAAGCGGATGGCTCTTTTAAAACTCCGACGCACAAGGCATATTTGTTCCGTTTCGGCCTGCTCGGACGCGTAAGCTGACATTTCTATCATATGCGCCATTGACGTATGTAAAGCGAGACTCCGTCCTGATCGTGAATCATTTACAATATATGCTTACTCTCACTGCAGGTCGCAATGATATTTATCAGCAAGCCGCCTGCCAACGTATGCATGAGGCCGGAACACGAAATAACACACACACAAAATCATGTGTTTATTTCCATAGTATCCGAATTGACGCAATCATCTCGGCAGGGAGAAGTGGTTAGGCCGAAGTTCGAACGGTTTCATGCTTCAAATACCGCTTGGGTTGCGAACATACTTTCAATCCCACTCCCGAAGTCCTTTCCACCAAAGCGAATACATATTATGCGACTCGTTTCAGTGTTTCACTCATTTTTTCACTCAATATTTCCCTCCCGCGCCATTATTTGCGGTAGACGACATACCAGATCTCTCTGGGAAAGTGATGATTGTGACGGGTGCAAATACGGGTATAGGCAAAGAGACTGCAAAGGTGGGTACATTCCATCGTTCAACTTCTCCAACCCTCAGAGGACGACTGCGATTTTTAGGCGTTGTTGTCACATAACGCCAAGGTATACTTCGCGTGTCGAAACGAAACAAAGGCGCGTGAAGCCATATCGGAGTTAAGGGAGGCGACGGGCAAAGAGGGTATTTTTCTACCGCTTGACTTGGCAGACCTTTGTTCTGTCAAGGCTGCCGCCTGAAAACTTCATGAGGCGTGTTTCCACTTGAAGGGGTTTTGATTGGCGTTCTTACCATTTATCATTTACAGCCAAGAAAAGGAATTGCACGTCCTATTTAACAACGGGTAAGCTTGACGACTTCCTTGGCCAAGTGGAAGGCTCTAACCTTATACAGTGGTGTAATGACGTGCCCCATCGAGCTTCTGAGTGCCCAGGGTTATGATCTACAATTCGGAGTAAACGTCTTAGGTATAGTTTACTGTATTTCGAGACAAAGCCAGCAGTCGAAGTATCTGTTCCAGGTCACTTTTACTTCACGAAGCTGCTTCTTCCCGTCCTGGAACAGGCCGCGAAGAACTCACCGGACGGACATTCCAGAGTCGTCAACACGTCCTCCAGTGGACACGAATTTGTCTCAACCATCAACTTTGATACGTTGAAGGACAGTCCCGATCGAAAAAAACTAGGCCAATGGAATTTTTACTCCCAAAGCAAGTTGGTTAGTCAAGAATGCCCCGCATTACTAAGTTATGGACTCAATAATATTTCAACAGGCCAACGTGGTTGTCGCCAACGAGTTCGCCAAGCGATACCACAACCTGGGAATTGTATCGACATCCCTGAATCCAGGTAAGTCATCATCCTTCAGTAGCTTCCGTGTTAATCTGTGTGCAGGGAACCTCAAATCGGATCTTCAACGCCATCTTTCATTAGTGGAGAGGGTTTTCGCGGTACGGGCATATTCCTTGTTCTGGATTAAGAATGTTTGTGATGCTTTCGCAGCGAGCTATATGTTACGACGTTAGCTATGGCGCGCTGACACAGCTCTACGCGGGGACGATGCCAGAAGCGGTTAATTATAATGGGAAAGTAGGTTCAATTAATTCTTCATATGATCCCGGCTGACCATGCAACGATACAAGTATCTATACCCGTGGGCGCGCCTTGGAGAATCGACCCCAGCGTCACGAGACCCAGAGTTGGGAGGAAAGTTGTGGACGTGGCTGGAGGAACAGGTAAAATATTTGTAAGGATCTCCTGATGTGATTTGGGCTGTTGAACTTGTAACCCCTTCGCCGTTGAAATTAAACATCTTGGCCAATGCCCAACAATTTTCGTGCGTAATTCCCTGAGATGCGCAGTAAACTTTAAGCAGAGACTGCGTCGGACCTATCTGGTTTCTTGTGAAATCGAGTCTAATCCATTGCTTGAAATGAGTGGAACTCCGCTTTTACGATTGGGCGGCAATAACGGCGGTAAGCTAGGACCTAATGCATTTAGAAGGAGCGACATATCATTATTCCCATCAGCATGACCAGTCAGGAGCACTGAGTGGAGCGAGGTGGAGTGTTGCAGTGCCGATTGCCCAATTAGACTAATATTTTGATGCGGATGATCGTGGGGACAGTTTCCCACGGCGGCAATTAGTATGATCAGAAACTCTCTCGCTCAACCGTCAGCGCCCAGCCCGGACATGTGCATAAATGAGGGTAATTCTGACAAGCTAACAATTGTAGGCAACTTCGTTTGTCCTATACCGAGCGTAGGAATTACCTACTGCTATTGAATAAATTCTAATCATGCATCAGACCTCGGGCATCATGCATCATGCATCATCTGCAATCAAGTACATACTTACATATGTAATCGAAATATCATGTTGCTATAGCGTTCATCCACATCAATCCCATGATCGCAAAGGCTATCCTAGCATCATTTTTTCGCTTTAAGACCCCCTTTTCATCATTTGCCTTACTTCGATCCGCAACTTCTACATGGTGCTCGCTACCAACCTCAATATCCTCATCTTCTTACTATCCCTCCTCGTCATTCAATGTCATTCTGAAAGATATGTACTCTTCGTAAGCCATTCTATTCCTGAGAGTCTGACTCTGTCCGACCAAAAAAGCCTAATAAATTGGCTCGCAATCTTTGTCTGGGCTGTCACCATCTCTGCGGCTCAGAACAGGCCAAGGCTCACTTCAAAGAAAAAAAAATACCGTATAACAGTCACACGTGCACGCTGAGCTGCGCCAAATTCAAAATGATCAGCGAAGTTGGCAGATACCCCTTGCATGTGATATACGGACCGGACGGTTTAATCTACAGCACTATCTCATTCGCTGCCTCGCAAGATGTGAGTCTTTCCATGTACAACACAAAGCTCCATATTTCTCAATCCCTAAAGAAACTTGGTTATTGCGGTTCCGCTCTTTCGCAGTACTGTACTGCTTTATATACCTATGGTATCAAGCCTCATGAAAGGGTGTTCACTGTGTCCGAATGCGAGGATTACTGGATGTCAGGATGTCACGGTACAGATGGAACATATAGTGCTCCCCCTCTTGTGAAACCAAATCATTAAACAATGCGACGGTGTATGTGCCTGTGGCCGCTCCCCGACTGCCGTGGCACAAGATTCGAACTGTGGGCGAAAAGTTGTGGACGTGGATGGAAAAGCAGATGAAGGATTTGATCATCCAGGAGAATTAAGCCGGTAGTAGCGGCATGGGTAGGCGCATATGTAGAAGGTTGAGCCTAGTCCTGCTTCGCAAATTGGGGATTTTGGATTTATTTTGGTGCTCAATGTCCTACTGGTTGTGCCACGGTCTTCGTTTGCCAAACGCTGCAGGGTGCGGTTTCTTGTGGGAACTAATGAGGAACTAACCAATGGCGCGTGCGGAGAAGAGCTGGCCAGCGTAGACGAGAGTCTGGCGAATTGCGATCCAAGCTTGATTTGCATCTTCCGATTGGTTCTGATCGGCTAGGGGAGCCTGGTCCCGCTCACAGCTAGTTGCCCTTGTTTAACCTGAACCACGAATCTACACCACTGAAGAACCATGGCCTCATGACGTGAGTCGTTCCGTGTTGCCTATCTACCCATTGTCTCAATCGGACCATAAAGTACCTTGATTACTGGACTTCTTCTCTTTCACAGTATTCGCCGGAAAGATCCCGATATGCTCCGTTTCCTGTTGGAAGACTGCGAAATTTTTTGAATGTCGGGATGTGTGGAGAATGGCATCATCCCAAATCCGTAGCTGGATAATACTGGGACTGATGGGGCTCTGTGATGTCATATATATATATTCGTAAACGTTCTTGTACCCGCCTTGAAGCTTGAAGAATCGACCGAAGTGTCAATTGCACATTGTTCTTTGTTTGTCCATGTTGAATTGATCCGCCATGTTTTTCGACCTAAACCTGCCCATCGACGGGCCACCGCCTACCACAGGAAAATCAAAAGGAAAGGCACCTCAGGCTGATTTTCAATATAGTCCTGCACAAATATCTGCAATAGAGGCTAGAATCGATCTCCTGGTTCATTGTACGTCTTAACTTCCTTGTCTGTTGACCACGCGTTGATCGAATTCAGTAGGATACTCTGTTCTCGCCTTCACGCAAACAATTCTGAAAAAGTTCGACGCAAAAACGCACATCAATACGCTTGACATTCTTGTTCCCCAATTACGTCCTAGATCTGGTATTCTCTACCTCAAACGCCTAAACATTATCCTTGATGAAGACTCTGAGAAGGGTTTCGGACTCGTGCGTATCGGTTTGACATCTTTTTGGAACTTTCTTCTGATGTACGAAAAGATCAATGCCAACACAAATCGTTTTTCGTCTTACGACATCCTTTCGCTAACCCCTACCAACGTAACGACATTCTCGCTGGCTTGCTTAACGCACACTGTCCCCTCCCCATTAACAACACACATCATCTCCCTTCCGCTCACCCTCCCAAGGTTCAACTTCCATCTAAAGCACACCTTCATTCGAACCGCACTCAAAAACGGTGCAGCGTTCGAAATCACCTATGCCGGTGCCTTGGGCGGTCAGCCAGACGCACTTTTGGCAGATTCAGGGTTTGCGGAAACAGGACAAAACTCAAAACGAAACTGGTGGGCGAACGCTAGGGAAATTGTTAGGGTAACAAAAGGGAAGGGAATTGTGCTTGGAAGTGGGACAACGAACGAGGCGGACTTGCGTGCTCCGAGAGATGTACAGAATTTGTACGTGATGCGACGATCTTTCTTTGCTTGGTGTTTATAATACGGGGTGTCTAGAGTGACGTTGCTCAATATCCCACAAGACCTTGCACATCACGCTCTGACGACGACACCAAAGTCAATAACGATACGAGCTCGTGCGTTTGTCTATCTTGCCCTCCCTTCTTTGATTACTGAACCGGCGTACTAGAAACAAGACGAACCTACCGAGCTGTCTTTTCCGAGCCAAAGGTTGTTGTGCCGGAAGGTTCTATGGATCTCCTCCTCTCTATGCCCAAGCCTCAGTCGACGAGCGCAGTTGTGGAGGAAGAAGAAGCTCAAGTAGGCACGAAACGGGCTCGAGCCCGAGACGACGAGGCGGGCGATGATGTCACCGCTTCTCCCCAAAGGAGCGATGGTTTGCAAACGATGGCGAAATCTGGACAGCAACAGGATAATCTGAAGAGCTTAGGGATGGAACGCGGACAGGGGCAGAGGCAGGGGCAAGGATCGAAAGATGGGGAAAGAGAAGGACTGGCGAAGAAAAAGAAACGTAAAAAGAACAATAAACCGTTGGAAAGCACTGTCGGTTCATGACGGTAATATTGATGTTCTTTGTTCGAGGCACAAAATAGCGTCAAGCGCCAGGCATAGTACAAAATAGGCTTATAGACCTCGCATGTTGTGGAAGCCTCTTTGAGTGGTATCGTGCCAATTCCTCTCGGAGTTTTCGGACCTATCGCTGATGATAAATTGGCTCCATCTGCTGTCGTCTCAGTCATCACAACCTAGGCTCGCATAACCTATGAGTTAAAGAACTGCAAGTGTAGTGAGCGATCGTGCTTCAGAGGGGCTCGCCATTCATTTGTGACGCGGTTATGAAAATTGGGGAATTGAACATGCCGATATCATTGTGTCTTCGGGTAGAAGAGTGCGCAGCGTGTACCAGAAGATTCTTTTCGATGAACCGTTATCCAAGGCTGACTGGTTTGGCTCGTCATCTGGCCGGGCTGCAGAAAACATTGAACACCCACGTCAAATAGACTACAACAACCGAAAGCACTTGCACCGCCACATTCCTCAGAGTCAAGAGTATTTTCCTCTAATCAAGAATTTAACACCATCAGTACAACGTCCAGTAGCGGATCCGCTTATATAAATGGCGCGTGCATCGAGCATAAGGTAAGAAACTGGAAGCGTGGACCATCGGTGCTTTCTCCAGTTGTCAGATACGGGGTCAACTTGAAGAATGTAAGCGATAGTGGAGACTTGTTACTAATGCTGAAACGCTGACTCGTCATTGACAGCGATTACATGCCTGCGGACCGCTCGAGTCTATATCTGTACGACAGGATGCTCCCGAGTCGGAGATGCGTACCATCCAGATGATGAACGTGCGCATCTTATCACACCCCAAGTGAATGGCAAGGCTGCCTGAAGCACTGGCTCGCAACACTCGATCTCCTCTGCCCATCTCCTGTTCACAGAGCATGTGAACCTATGCTGTGCTATTTAATACGGGAGCGCGGAAAAGCTAGGCCGCTTTCTATTGAGCGCTTTGAGCACTCACAAGCCTGTTGACCAACTTCACCCTGCCGCCTTTTCTAACCATAACTTACGTGGACAAACGTTTATGGCTATCCTCTCCGACTATTGGTCTCCACGAAACGGCAGTTTATGGCAAAAAACTCCACTTTGAATAACACGGTAATTTCGAGTCTTCGCTGAATCATCACTGACTCCACTCACGTATCCTGTCAGTGCTTTTTGGTGATCCGATGCGCATTGAGTCTATTTTGAACCTTGTTCTGAATTCATGATGGCGCGATCCAGAATTAACTTTGGCTGTTAAAGACGGTCATGACTTGAGCTTTGGCCGTTTGAATGCGGTGTGCTCGCAAAGCAGAATCGACAGAAATAACCTCTTCAGTCTCCCCTCTACTGGTGCCAAGTACGATGGCTTGACATTCTAGGGTGCTTTTTATTTTTATTTCAACGGCATTCTCACGTTATAAGAACGGTTTCCATTAACTCGGCGAAAGCCTAGAGCGTTGATGTGGCGACTTGTGACGGTTGGAGCGGCGAATAAAGTCGTGGGGTTACCAAACGCGGAAAGATTATTACCTCGGAGTGCGCAAATGAGCGACTTTCACACGGCATCGGGAGAACTCTGATGCATTCCAGGAGGTCGCGCTCGGTAAGGGCGATAGTTTTGATGTCGAAAGGTAGATTATTTTCCGAATGTTTACACAGTTAATCGTAGGCCGAACCGAAATGCCTTCCGAACCTCTTACTTATCTACTTCAGCCTCGGCCTTCGATGTTCTTAGCGCACTTTTCCAACTGTTCAGAGGTATGACGATCAATTGGACTCAAAATGCCGTCGATAATGATACATTGTCGTCAACCAGACAGGTCTGATGCGGCCCGATTCGCCGAAGAGTATCGCATGACATGGCAGCAAATCGAAGTACTGTCAACCTTCGCTGTACTCAGAAGACGGCGGTGCGTGTGGGCAGAGAGTGGGGTACATGGGCGCTGGGCGCTGAGCTCCCGATTGGCTCGGCAGTGGCAAGACTGCCGTGGAGTGGAATTCAAACTGCACACATGATTTGTTTCCATTCGCAAGAAGAACTCTGCTATTTCTATCCGCTACATGAAAGGAATGGCTCACGTAACTACCAGATGTATAAAGGTGCAGCGAGAAGGACTGAAGTCTTCAGCACCTCAACCTCAGAGCTTGCTTCGTCAATCATGGCAGAGTTCATCGTTAGCAGCGTCCAAACCAAATTCATCATCGTCAGCACTGGCAAGGAAAAGCCGGGCGACAGAGTCCAAACTGTCCCTGATTCTGACAAGGACCTTAATACAATCGTAAGATATCCCAGCATCATGCTACTGTAACGCTGCTGAAGCTTCTGGTGTAGGTTGTCACAATTACGCCGCCCCCGGTCGGTCCCAATGATGTGTCTACCGTGAAAGGCAGGAACGGATTATTCATCGCAGTCAACAGCGTGGGTCCACGTTCGCGTTGATCTATTTAGTAGTCCTTGACGTTTGTTTTAGGATGAAGCTGGCCAATTCCTAGTTTGGAGCTCGAAGCCATCTGAGTGGCGCTTCGCGCCTAATGGGCCGCCAGGCTCTCTTTCGTAAGCGTTTGCATTTCTAATTCCATCGTGTGTGTCTAACAGTCCTTGGCGCTGCAGGATCAGCGTCCCGGGTGTTGATCTCTACTGGTTCGACAAGGTTGGGATTGGACGCAATGTACGTTCAGTCCATGTCGGAACTGGTAACAAAGAAAGAAAGCTAACATGAAATAGATCATTCTCAAGCACGGGAAAGATGCTCAGGAGGATGAAATCTTCTTCAACGTCAATCGATTGTTCCCTCAGTAGATGAAATGTAGGATGAGTGAATTTCTTGTCTGTTAAATAAGTAATGTGAAATGTGATGTATCTTGTATGCAAATGTATGATATTTGCCCCAAGTTCTATTCGCTTGCCATTGACTCTTGCATAAACCCTGATTCGAAAGTTTGCCTGCTTACCCAACTCGTGTCTAGTGTCGTAGACGCGAAGTTTTCACCAATTGTCACGGTCACCTGGTCGTGTCACACCGCGTTACGCTCCGCCATCATGGGCGTTGCAGGGCTTTGGGAGGTACGTAGGAAAGCACAATCCAGGACATTCTGCTGAAAACACCCAGGTACTAAAGCCGGCCGCAGAAACACGCTCGATGACAGAGTTGGCGGTCACGGAGGGTTTTATCGCCAATCCACAGGGACTTCGCGGGTTTCGGATTGGAATAGACGCGAGTATATGGTTCTTTCATGCCGAATACGGGAAGGAGGGTGAAAATCCGGTGCTCCGTACGCTTTTCTTTCGTTGCGCTACTCTGATGCGGACGACATTCTTGCCATTGTTCGTTTTCGATGGTCCGAAAAGGCCCGACTTCAAACGCGGCAAAAAGATTAACAAGACCAGTCATAAACTTATTCCCGGTATGAAGGCTATCATCGAGGCTTTTGGATTTGAATGGAGAATGGTGCGTTTCCGTTTCTTTCGATTATTTCCGTTTCTGATCAGTCTGCAGGCTCCAGCTGAGGCTGAGGCCGAGTTAGCGTACCTCAATAGTGCCGGCATCATTGACGCTGTACTCTCAGATGACGTTGATAATTTCCTTTTTGGCGCCACTACCGTAATCCGCAAGTGCGCCTTCCAGCCGCGACGTGATAGTCCGACTCATACCCCTTTCCAGTTTAAGCAATAATCTCTCTGGTAACAGAGCAAATCCCATCTTGAACAGCCAAGGCAGGGACGACAAGAACCATACAAGGTTATATCGAGCATCGAAGATTCGCAGCCATTCCTCCATTTTACTTACCAGGGGCGGCCTTATACTTATAGGCCTCTTGTCGGGTGGTGATTACGCTCAAGCTGGTTTACCTGGGTGCGGTATTACCACCGCTCACGCGCTCGCACGTTGCGGTTTCGGCGACTCTTTGTACGAAGCAGCTACTACCCTACCCCCTGATGCCCTCCCCGATTTCCTGACGCAATGGCGCCGAGACTTGCGAGAAGAACTTCGAACAAATTCTCGGGGAATCATATGTCGTAAGCTGGGTAAACTAGCCAAAGAGGTCCCCGACTCTTTTCCCAACATCGACATCCTCCTATCCTACACGAGCCCCATAACCTCCGAGAGTCTCGGACGCGCGGCCGAAAAAAATTTGAAGCTGACGTGGGGGAAAGAGCCAGATGTCGGCAAACTGGCGGCTTTATGTGAATTTTACTTTGAGTGGGGATATAAAGAGGCGATCATCAAGCGTTTTAGGACGTTGCTATGGCACTCGATCGTGCTACGAGTGTTGAGGCGAGCCGTGATCAACGCGGAAGCATCTGACCATGCCTCGTCATCAACCACCATGCCCTCTACGCCGCATAAAGGCAAGGACCGGGCACATCCTCGCATTATTAACACGCCATCAAAAATGGTTGCGAAGCATTTTGCTTCGATGGGTCTCAACTCACCAGGTTCTCAACCGCGCGGAGACGCAAACTCAGACGCTGATGATGAAGAACCTCTAATTATGAAGATCCACTCTTCGCGAAACCACGCGAGCACGGATGAACTTCTAGAATATCGTCTCGAGGTTGCGCCCGCTCAGCTAGTGCGATTGGCAGAATCAGGCATCAAGGGAACGAGGGAGCCTCCGGAAACAGACGAATGGGCATCCGAGGAGGATGTTGGAGGGGACGATGACGATTCCGACGCTGGGAAAAAGACCAAGGGACCAAAGCCACCTCCAGATCCAACAAGTCATTTGCGGTTGTGGATGCCAGCATGTATGGTGGAAATGGCAGAACCAGAGATCGTCGAAGAGTATAAAGAGCGGAAGTCGAAGAAGGCTTCGAAGAAGAGCGGAAAAGCTAGACAAGAGTCGGGCGCTACAAAGCAGTCAAAGAAGAAAGCATTAAAGTCGCAGAAATCGTTGCGCGACTCGGACACAGATCAACGGCAAACCATTGAAGACATGCTTGCGAAGAGAAAGGCGACGATACAGTCGACTCCTAGTCGTAGAGCCAATGGTCGGAAGATGGCGCTACAACCTATGTTTGAAGAGAGCGAGGAAAGCGGATCCGACGCATTGCTTTCGATGCCCGCTTTTACGGCACAGTCACGAGCCGAATCTTCCAAGACAGCCGCCGAACGCGAGAAACGGAGAAATTCCGGTTTCAGCTATCTCTCGTTATCAGATGAAGACGAGCAATCTGAACATGTCCAACCATCCCGCGCCATGTCTACCAATACACACAAGAAGCCAATTGTCCCAGCACCGTTTCCAATTTCGTTCAACAAGGAGGATGACGTGTTGTCGTCGAGCGATACCCACGGCCGGCTAAGACCCACGAAGATGAGTCTGAGGGGTGCTCCATCACAGACGTCGGATTCCGAGCAACACCAGTCGCCACGGAAATCTCTGAAGTACACTTTGGTGGAAAGCCAAGCACGGTCAACCTCTCCTTCGCGTACACGACCCGCTGACGCGAAGGCGACCAATACGTCCGTCATCGAGATATCTTCGGACGACTCGGATGATTCCGACGCTCGTCCAGCTGCTGTCTCTGTGCAACGATCCGTTATTCCGCCATTAATGCTTGCCAAGGCGAGGTCGCGGAACAAGAACCAAGGTACTGCCTTGGGTACAAACCCACCAACGAAACAGACATTTAGGGAAGACGTGATTGATCTAACGTGATCGTATTATTGTACCCCAAGCAGTGCATATATTAAACTCTATGTAAAATGGATTATTAGACAGGCATCTTGAAAGCGTAAGAATGCGAAGATAGCAATACTAATGCCATACGATATGATAACGCTACTGGGAATCAAATACATTAGGCAACTCCAGTCACCGCCTGTGCGGTCCCATTATCTTTGTCTTCCTTATCCGTCGCAGTACGATGCTTCTTGACCTTTCTAGCCTTCGATTCTCCACCTTTGGAACTGCGATTCCTTTTCTTCAAACTCGCAGTTGCGCCAATCCCAGATGCCCCGCCCGCAGAGCTCGTCCCAGGACTATCAACGACTGGTTGAATTGTTTGTTGCGGCTCCACAACTTGTGCCTGCCCAGGTTGAGCTGGCCGCAGTATTGGTTGACCAGGTGAGATTAGTCCCGGATACATTGCTGGATGCCCGTACGGGGCAGCATACGGCGGGAACGCAGGTAAAAAGTACGGCACCATGGGCGGAGCACCATTCGCAGGTCCGGAGCCATCTTGAGGGGGAACCTCGGCAGGCAAAGGGACGTAAATCCCGTAATAACCCTCCGGCGAAGCAAACTGAGTAACGGCTGGCTGCGCAACGGGCATATATTCAGGCTCTGTTATTTCGAATCAACAACCGGCGTAATATTTCACAAAAAGTTGGACTCACCGTTCTTGTTTCTACGTTTATACGACCCGCGTTTGATTCCTTTCTTTCTTTGCTTCCGTTCGCCGTCTCGACAAGATTCGGTAATCCCATATTTCTGGCAACGACCGCAAGGGCGGTCGTCATCGCAGCGTTTACAGGCGGCAGCACAATTGGTACACGCCATTTTGACTTGTTTTCGTTTTGGCTTGGTCAAGGCGGGCGGTGTTGGAGTTGACATCCCAGGCGGAACTGTCATGAGAGATGAGGACATGTGTGATGTCCCACGGGTGAGCTTACCTTGTCCTTGTGGAGGTGGAAACGCATATACCATCCCCGGCGGAGGAAGTGGTATCATGTAAGGCGGAATATGGTTCGGGACGCCATTTGGACCATTCTCGGTGTTGTTTCCATCTTGGGGATGTGCATAGGCAAAGAAATGTGGCGGGTAGGCGCCGATCGGGGGAACTGTGACGTGTGTAGCCCCACCAAGTAGTTGGGGAGAAAAATTAACCACGGATGGTGGATATGAGTGATCTTGTGCAGCAGACTCGGCCTGACTCGTATTGGACTGCTCATCTGACGACATTTCAGGTCAAATTGCGTGGGCCGGGGATTACTGTAAAAAATGGGAAATTTTCTGCGCGGCAGCCAGAGGGAACATCGTATGCATGGTCAGTATAGTTCTCAAAGCTAGAACGTTAGGAGGAAGAAGAAAAGAAAAGATGCTCACTCCGATTCAGTTTCCGCTCAGACTCAGAACGAGGTTAGGGAGAGTTTGGAATAAAAGTAAACGTGAGAATCTAGTCTTTGAACCGTGGTCCGTGCGCACTTGTCATCTACATTTGGCCTCGCTGTCGGGGAGGGCTTGGAAGGATGCTTGAGATGCGCAAAGACGACTGTGCTGCGTATGTTTTCAGCACTCGTGGTTGTCCGACTTTCTCCGCCTCAACTCGTGATCTCCGCTTACAACATGACATTGATGGTACAGAAGACGAATTACAACAGGCATGATACTCGTGATGTGTCGTAAATATCCAAAACATGAACATTATACATGCTCATATGTATTCAACGCCTCGCGCTCCTTGCTGGTGATTTTTTTCAAATGGTCCCGAACCGAAGTCCTCATTTTGTGAGAGAAGAGACCGATGAAGAAAGCCATGAACGCCACGGCGATGACGGAACCGGAGAAAGCAAGGGAGATGATACCAGCAGTTTCGACGACAGTGAAAGCACCTTCGTGCAAACGGAGTTGGAAAATGGTTATGTTTACGATGACGATGGCACCGACGACCATTACTGTTGCAATGAAAAGGGCAAGACTGGCATTATATTCAATATTACCATCGTTAAAGGTTGGGTTTAGCGGGACACCTACAATGTGGCGTAGGTCCAGAACCTCTGGCTTGCAAAAGTCATTCCCTTGGGAACACTTGCGGCCCAGCCTATCCCAATATACACAAAGCCTGGAATCAGAAATCCGACTGTGAAGAGTGGAAATGTGAGAGTCATGAGGGACACCTCTCCATTTCCGCTGGGAATATGATTAGCACCATAAACCCAACAAAAAGACACGCGCGTACCTAAATATCGTGGAATATACCAAGCCAGCACCTGCGATGGAAAGTGTTCCCAGACCTGTTGCATAGTTGCCCGTGAATTGCCGCATTGCCTGGTCAAACGTGTCAAACAAAAGGGCTGCGAATACCGATATATCGCACCTCTCCCCAATCATGAAGTCCACGATAATTGGTGAGCTCTGCGACGGCTTGGGTGTCGACCGTATACTTGAATTCCTCCAGATCCCCATCGATATCGCGAAGCTTCATTGAAGGAATATCAATAGGACAGCAACATTGAAAGCGACGTGAACCGTACATGTTCTCTCAATAAACGAGTCGTCTTGACGTGCTCCAAATACGCTTTCAACAGATCTTCTTGATCAGCAGTGAGAGGATCCATGTCGGGCTGAAGCGTCGAAAGACGTGGCACTTTTTCGTTCAGTAAGTTCTCCGATACGCTCTAGAACCTGATTTAAACACATCGCGGAGGACAGCTTGGCGGGAACTACGAACCGGGCCAGCGATCTCTGTACCATACTTTTCCCTGATAGCGAGGTCCGGCAGTGTGCTGCGCAGCTCATCCAGCATTTCCGTCCGCTTGTTACGTGACGCCAGCACCTAATTCCAAAGTTAGAAAGGTAAGAAAGCGGAGGGCGGAAGAAATCACCAGGTATTTCAACGTGTTTCGATCCCTCCTCAAAGTTTCAATATCATGCTCATAACACCGCTTTATGTCCCCCTTATTTAACAACGTTAACAAGTGCTTGACCGTTATCGACGATACACACCTCGATTTCTTTGAATTGTTCGGTGGACGTTGGAAGCAAGAAACCTTTGATTCTTTCGATGACTTGATACGTTGAGCCCAATAATCAAAAAAACCAGATTTGAAGGACGTACTTTGCTTTACCTTTGAGAGCTGTCGCCGCATGTTGGAGAAGGGGAGGTGTGGGGCACGAATGTCACATTCATCAAAAGAGCCTTTTATACTATGTGCTGCGTGTCAAGAATGACATGAAAACCTAATCAAAGTCTGCCGTAACTTGGACGTTCGGAAGCGATGTGCTCATCGATCATTTTGGTGAATTGAAGTTTGAACAAAGGACAACGTACGTACCACAGCTTGGCCTGCGCACAGTGAAATAGTGCGATAGAGTATGTATAGCATGTAGCCGTTGCAAAATGGCATGAGTGTAGATGGTGAATCCAAAGGAACGCGGAACTAATATCATTCCGATCATGCCTGCTGTCCAGCTAAATTTGGAACACTGCCGTTGACAGGGTTGATGGCCCCCGAACAACATAAGATTACACATCTCCGCATTCTGAGCGAATGTCGAAGCAGCACAGCCACCGAGGTCCGATACCAGTAGCACCAATGCACAGTGAATTGTATCCTAAACTGCCAGTGCAGGTTCCATTGAGCACTACGGATATTTCAAGGTCCCAGTGGCGGGCAGATCTGTTCGAACATGCGATGGCTTTTCCATATTTAGGGTGCCCTCCGACCCTTAATTTTACTACTTTCTACTGCCTTATGTAACGTAGGTATTTCTCTGGCACAAAATAACCGCAATTCGGATCTATCTCAAACGGTTCTGGCGGATTTTTATAACCTTCATAGCCGTCTTCTCTGGTGAAGCACTCCCAGTCGATCAGTTCTGCTCGCCACTCGCCGCCAGCTTTCCTGTACACCCAGTTCTTCGTGTCTTTGCCATGGTCGCTATAATCAATTGTGTAAAGTGATTGGTTCCAACTGAATAGCAACACTCTTACTCGTGCCGTAAATGGTAGTGTGAGAGGTAGAATTCTTCCGCTTTGCGCTGGAGTTTCCGGACCTGCCGGTAATCATTTGCGAACGTCGTCTGCGATAATGGAACACCCATATTTTTCATAAAGAGATAGTACAACTTTTTGTCGGGCGTGTGTGCCCAGCCGAGCAACTGCTTCACGTTCTCAAGAGCCCATGCTTCATCTTTGATCTCCTCTTCCTCCCCCATTCCATTGTGGATCACTTTCAGGATCACATTCTCATTGTCAACTTTCGTGGTCAGAGGGTAGACGATGCAGTCCTTGTCTGTGGGGAACTGACGTTCGGTGTCAGCTGTACTCAGGGCCTTGATGAGCTCGTTAGGTGTCGCACGCTTGCACTTGGTCTCCATTGTAGAGCCATTTCCACCCTTTTGGAGTGAGGTAGTAGTACGGGTCTTGGGAGTAGCGACCTTGCCAGGTGTATCATGTTCGTTCGGAGATCGCCTCTGATGATGAAAGCAGTTCAGAATATTCGGGGATGATTTATCCAACAACATACTCTCAATGCCACGACGTTGCCACGTAAGGGGTTGATTGGCGTCGCGAGGACGTTGATAAGGAAGAGGAATGCAAGAGCGATGGATGTAAGGCGCATTGTAGATCGAATATGAGGAACACCCAGCGTTGAGAAGATGTGGAGGAACCAGCCTGGGGATTCATCAGCAACACTTGGCAGTGTTTTATATCGGCTGGAGTGAGATTATGATAATGTTGGACATCACAACGCGACGATACGGGCAACGAGCTCGGAACCGAGCTGATCCGGAGCTTGAGGCGATTGTGATCAAGAGGTGACTGTAATTTCGGTACATTACGAAAATTTTCTAACACGAGCTTACTCTCAGGTCAGCTCTAGCTAGCTCGACTGGACACTACGCTGGCTGCTGCCTCTTTCAAACCTTCGTAACCCCACTGGCCACTAGTCTGTTTGTTATGGCAGGCTCGAACCGGTGTTCGATAATTTCCCACACTGAGTAGCTTACAAATCATAGATAAGGTCACATGTACTGAGCATTGCTTACCTAACACGCTAATTTGACGCGCCGCCGACGCGCCGTCGCGCCACCCTGATATGGCGAGCGAAGCCTTTCGCTTTAGCACACCCGAGGGATTTGCCCTCTGCCGGTCAATACTGAAGATCATGAATCTACCCTTTGATCCCCTTTCTCTTGCGGGTAGAAGCCGAAGGGGATTGGTATGGCTGTATACATGGTCCGTTGAGGTTCGCATTGGCCAAAACGGGTGGTCGCAGAGGCGTCAAAGGTACAGGACACGACAGATCCATCCTCAATGGTGCCAGCGCGTCGAGCATTCAACAATCTAAGCGAGGGACGCGCTTACACGTGACTATAGATAAGCCCGATTTGGAAACAGGCGTGCGAAAAAAGGGAACACCGGTTAGAGACCGTCCATTGCTATCAGACCATATATGAGTGTCGTCGTGCATCACGTCAAAAAAGACCGAATTTATTGGTCTGACTACGGGAGACTAACTGGCCACTCACGCCGACACGAGTTGGACGGTGATCAGCCGAGCAAGAGTTGTTACCATCACTACAAATTCGTGATGAAAGCACCGTGAGTAGTAGCATCAACGCGCGCACAGTTCGTATCCCTTACAGCCAAGATTAACCAGTGCAGGTCCCATTGGAGCGCTACATATTTTCAAGGTCCTAGCAGACAAATCTGTTGGAATATGCGAGGCGGTCGCCAGTTTTGAGTGTACGGCTTTTCCACATTAAGGCGCCCAATTCATTCCGACGCCTCATTTTACTACTTTCTACTGCCCTACTCTAATATATGTATCTCTCCATCATCGGAGGCACAAAATAGCCGCATGCCGGATCTATTTCAAACGGTGCTGGCGGATCTTTGTAACCTTTATAGCCGCTTTCCAGCTTGAAGAACTCCCAGTCTACCAGTTCTGCTCGCCATTCGCCGCCAACTTTCCTGAACGCCCAGTTTCTCGGGCTTTCGTCATGGTCGCTACAATCAACTGTATGTCATTAGTTCCAACTGAATAGTAACACTCTTACTCGTGTTCTAAATGGTAGCGTGACAAGTAGGTTTTTTCCGCTTCGCGCTGTAGTTTCTCGACCTGCTGGTGATCATTTGCGAACGTCGCCCCAGTCTGCGATAATGGAACGCCCATATTTTTCATAAAGAGATAGAACAATTTTTCGTTGGGCGTGTATCCCCAGCCGAGCAACTGCTGGACGTTTTCAAGAGCCCATGCTTCACCTGCCTTCATCCTTTCTATGCCCGTTCCACGGACCACCTTCAGGATTACATCCTCATTGTCAACTCTCGTAGTCAGGTGGTAGACGCTGGAGGCCTTGCTTTCCTGGAGTTTGCTGCCAACTTTACCTTTCCTCACGGCCTCGAGGAGCTCGTTAGGCGTCGCACGCTTGCACTTGGCCGCTGCTTTCTCCGTTGTAGAGCCATTTCCCCCCTTTTGGAGTGAGGTAGTAGTACGGGTCTTGGGAGCAGCGACCTTGCCAGGTGTATCATGTTCGTTTGGAGATCGTCTCTGATAATACAAACAGTTCAGAATATTCGGAGACAATTTATCCAACAACATACTCTCAATCCCACGGCATTGCCATGCGGGAGGTTGATTGGCGTCGCGAGGACGTTGATAAGGAAGAGGAATGCAAGAGCGATGGATGTAAGGCGCATTGTAGATCAAATACGAGGAACGCCCAGCGTTGAGAAGATGTGGAGGAACCAGCCTGGGGATTCATAGCAACACTTGGCAGTGTTTTATACTGTTTTATATCGGCTGGAGCGAGATCATGTTGGACATCACAACGCGATGTTACGGGCTCGGAACCGAGCTGAGCCGAGCTTATTCTACCACGACTAAATTGATATGAACGCGTTTTCCTGGTGCCAACACTTTGTTTAGTACTGATTATTATGCGTACTACGAGTGGTCACTGGTGGTAGATATTGAGCTGTTAGTCAAAGGCGAACTCGAAACGCTCGATGGATTTATACCGGTTAAAAAAGCCAATGTCACAAGTAAATCGACAGCTATGAAACTACTTAGTCCCGTCTCTTGAGATACCCGAGAAACTTCTTCATCTTCGGAGGCACAAAAACGCAGTCCGGATCTATTATAAACGGTGCCGGCGGATCTTTGTAACCGTTATAGTCGCTTTCTCTCGTGAAGAACTCCCAGTCGATCAGTTCTGCTCGCCATTCGCCGCCAGCTTCTTGCCTGAACACCCAGTTTTGCGGGATTTCAACGTCATGGTCACTATAATCAACTGTATGTCATAAGTTGCAACTGAATAGTAGCACTCTTACTCGTGGTCTAAATGGTATTGTGAGCGGTAGACTTTTTCGGCTTTGAGCTGGAGTTCTCGGAGCTGCTGGGGATCCTTTGCGAACGGCATCTGCGGCGACAACGGAACGCCCATATCTTTTATAAAGAGATAGTATAACCTTCCGTTGGGCGTGTGGGCCCAGCCGAGCAACTGCTCGACGTTATGAAGAGCCCACGCTTCGTCTACGATCATCTTTTTCAACCTCATTCCATTCTGGATCACCTTCACGATCACATTCTCGTTGTCAACTTTCTCTTTCAGGCGATAGACGCTGCAGTCCGGCTCCGAAAGGAGTGGATTTTGTCCGTCAAATATCCTCAGGGCCTCGATGAGCTCGTTAGGCGTCGCACGCTTGCACTTGACCGCTGCTTTCTCCATTGTAGAGTGATTTCCCCCTTTTTGAGTGGAGGTATGGGCTTTGGGAGCAGCGACCTTTCCAGGCGTATCATGTTCGTTTGGAGATCGTCTCTGATAATGCAAACAGTTCAGAATATTCAGAGACGATTTATCCAACAACATACTCTCAATGCCACGGCATTGCCATGCGAGAGGTTGATTGGCGTCGCGAGGACGTTGATAAGGAAGAGGAATGCAAGAGCGATGGATGTAAGGTGCATTGTAGATCGAATACGAGGAACGCCCAGCGTTGAGAAGATGTGGAGGAACCAGCCTGGGGATTCATCAGCAACACTTGGCAGTGTTTTATACTGTTTTATATCGGCTGGGAGCGAGATCATGTTGGACATCACAACGCGATGATACGGGCAACGGGCTCAGAACCGAGCTGAGCCGAGCTTGACTAAATCGATATAAACGCGTTTTCCTACTTTGTTTAGTGCTGATTATTACGAGTGGTGGTAGATATTGAGCTGCTAGTCAAAGGCGAACTTGAAATACTCGATGGACTTGTACCGGTTAAAAAAGCCAAAGTCGTAAGTAAATCGACAGCTATGAAACTACTTAGTCCCGAGATACCTCTCCATCTTCGGAGGCACAAAAACGCAGTCCGGATCTATTATAAACGGTGCCGGCGGATCTTTGTAATCTTTATGGCCGCTTTCTCTCTTGAAGAACTCCCAGTCGATCAGTTCTGCTCGCCATTCGCCGCCAGCTTCTTGCCTGAACACCCAGTTG
The DNA here is from genome assembly GCA_015039365.1 of Amanita rubescens. Lineage (NCBI taxonomy): Eukaryota > Fungi > Basidiomycota > Agaricomycetes > Agaricales > Amanitaceae > Amanita > Amanita rubescens. The sequence goes on along the minus strand of WION01000235.1, from coordinate 20,162 downwards.
GCCGGGCTTTCGTTATGGTCGCTATAATCAACTGTATGTCATTAGTTCCAACTGAATAGTAGCACTCTTACTCGTGTTCTAAATGGTATTGTGAGTGGTAGACTTTTTCGGCTTTGAGCTGGAGTTCTCGGAGCTGCTGGGGATCCTTTGCGAACGGCATCTGCGGCGACAACGGAACGCCCATATCTTTTATAAAGAGATAGTATAACCTTCCGTTGGGCGTGTGGGCCCAGCCGAGCAACTGCTCGACGTTATGAAGAGCCCACGCTTCGTCTACGATCGTCTTTTTCGACCTCATTCCATTCAGGATCACCTTCACGATCACATTCTCGTTGTCAACTTTCTCTTTCAGGCGATAGACGCTGCAGCCCGCCTCAGAAAGGAGTGGATTTTGTCCGTCAAATATTCTCAGGGCCTCGATGAGCTCGTTAGGCGTCGCACGCTTGCACTTGGCCGCTGCTTTCTTCATTGTAGAGTCATTTCCCCCTTTTGGAGTGGAGGTACGGGCTTTGGGAGCAGCGACCTTGCCAGGTGTATCACGTTCGTTTGGAGATCGTCTCTGATAATGCAAACAGTTCAGAATATTCAGAGACGATTTATCCAACAACATACTCTCAATGCCACGGCATTGCCACGTGATGGGTTGATTGGCGTCGCGAGGACGTTGATGAAGAAGAATGCAAGAGCGATGAATGTAAGGCGCATTATAGATCGAATATGAGGCCTTGAGGAACGCTCAGCGTTGGGAAGATGTGGAGGAACCAGCCTGGAGATTCATCAGCAACACCCGGCAGTGTTTTATATCAGCTGGAGCGACAACACCTGGAACGAGATCATGTTGCAAACATCAGATTCACAACGCGACGATAGATTGTGTCAGGCTCGGAGCCGGAGCTGATCCGAGCTTACGTTTCCGCAACTATCAGATCGCTCCCCGCGCCGTTGCCATGATGCATCATGTTGCTATCCTACTAGGCGCGCCGCTTCCTCGTAGCTGCCGTTTGCGTCCGCCGTCCGAGTCGTTCAACCGCGGACTCGGGTGATAACCAACGCTGCACAGTGCACTCGCATGTACCCCGTCAGATTCCCGTCGTCTGGTTAACAGCTCGGTCTCTCCTCCGTCCAATCGTCATGATTTCTCATACGGAAATGTCGAGGTAAGTTTTACCATCAAAGGCCGGCGTGAGTCAAAGGGCATGACGTTCTATTTACATATATTTACTTACGGCTTGTCTTCGGCATGCAATTTACTTACGCTCAACCTGTAGCCAGCCAACATGCACGCAGCTAGCGACTTCATGTTCCCCCCTGAGCTTCTCGATGAATTAATCGATCAACTTGACGAGACATCGACATTACTTTCCTGTGGCCTCGTATCTAAGCGAGCCCTTCTCAAAACCCGGCGTCGTCTTTTTTCCACCCTCGAGTTCACGTTAGACGAGGATTTTGACCGGTTTTTGGACCTAGCTGGTGCGCCGTGGACCAGCTTTAAATCAGCTGTCCGGGAGATCCACCTCCAAGACTTGTTCCTTCGGTATTACGACTATGGCAATGCGAGAGACACTAAAACAGTTGCATCAAACCTCTGTAATGTCAAGACACTAAGCATATTCGTACATCTCTGTCATTTTGGAGGGGGAACACTGCCGCGCTCCATCCTAGATATTGTTTGTGAATTGAAGATACACGATTTGCAGTTGGACGGCGTGGGCATGACGACGACGGAAGAGATGGTGATATTATTCAGCAGACTTTCGCCCACTCTGAAAATTCTGGCTTTTCGGGCGGTGCGGGCATATGCAGTAGAAGATTTGCACCCCTTGCGTCATCTATCCATATTTCGTCGTCCCCTCCACTTCAGAATACTCGACAACCTCTCCCTCACCACGTTTCTTAAAGATGTACTTGATCCAACAGCTAACCCCGGCCTTGACGTTACTGTCCATACTTTCCACATACGGGAATCCATTTTCCTGGGCGACAATGCCTTGACCTGGCGATTTTTAGAACACATCGGTCATGGCGTCGTGCAGCTTGTCATCTCCTTTACTTTGCCTTCTCGTATTGCGTCACCGGGTAAGCTTCCTCTTATGCGCTAAATACGACACCTTAGCAAGTCAATTCTGACAGATGAATCAATGAAATATTTGGAGCCAACCCAAGTTGTGCAACTCATCAACCTTCGGTCGCTATTTATCGGTTTTTGCGGGGTCCAAATGCATATACCCTTACTCGTATCGGCTATGTGGAAGATGCTGTCCGCTCTTCCCTCGCCACATCTTCTCGAGGAGTTGAAATTCAAGTTTACTCTATTTGACGAACCATTGGTAGACGATCATTGCTGCATGTCCGAGTTGGAATTTTTCGAGTCTCCAAATTGCCTCGATAAATTTCGGAGCATGTTCCCAAATCTGACATTGATCAAGATTATATTGAATAATCGCAAACCAGAAAAAACTGATATGTTTTTTGAAACATTGCGTCGCCGGGTGAAGGGTTTGAGAGAGTTGGAAGAGATCGGTATTGTAAAACTTACCGTGTTCCATATGGAAGGACACGTCGCATGTCATTCTGTCCTAGAGACCTGTATGTGATTGCAGGTTTGTACTAAGGTATAGATTGGGTTATGACGCAGTTTATATGCAACTAAAAAGTAACGAATAAAATAACAGCGCAAAGTAAAAGGCAACCCCTATGCCTCGTTCTCCATTGCCTCCTTTTCAAATTTCTTCTTCATTGATCTCACTAAAACGTGAGAAGGACATTAGCAAAAACGGGCTTGGAAACGCTCAGAAAACAGGTTGCTGGATGTACAAACAATTCGATAGAGACCCGGAATTGACCAGCAGCAGACGTTATGTGAAAATATTGTTGCGGAACTGAGGTGTCTTGCAAGCATTTGCTCACAAATTGGCAAGGCTACGTATCTTGGCCCATTACCATTCTCCGTCTGATGCCCGCTCACCTCCTTTTTGAATCTTGTCGTGTGACGGAGCGCTGATGGGAAAGCCAATTTCCATTTTAGGATTACTTTAGTAACGCACCGATTGATCACACTCCTCGATCTGCGGCCAGCCAACATGAACCCAGCTAGCGACTTCACGTTTCCCCTAGAGCTTCTCGACGAATTCATCGATCAACTCGACGAGACATCGGCGTTATTTTCCTTCGGCCTAGTCTCTAAACGGGCCCTTGTCAAAACCCGGCGTCGTCTTTTTTCCACCCTTGGGTTCATGTTAGACGAGGATTTTGACCGGTTTTTGGACCTCGCTGGTGCGCCTTGGACCAGCTTTACATCAGCTGTCCAGCAGATTCACCTCCAAGACTTGTTCCTTCTGGATTACACCTATGGCAATGCGAGAGACCCTAAAACGGTTGCGTCAAACCTCTGTAATGTCAAGACACTAAGCATATTCTTACATTCGCCCTCCAATTATGGATGGAGACGAGTACCGTGCTCCGTCCTAGATGTTATCTCCAAATTGGAGATACACAATTTGCAGTTGGAAGGCGTGGACATGGAAAAGACGGGAGATATGGTGATGTTATTCGGCCGGCTTTCACCCACTCTGAAGACGCTTGCTTTCCGGGGGCTGACCCTTAAAATGGAAGATTCGGACCTCTCGCGGAGTCACCTATCCATATTTCGTCGTCCCCTCCACTTCAGAATACTCGACAACATCTCCCTCGCGTGTCTTAAAGATGTACTTGATCCATTGGCTAACCCCGGTCTTGATGTTACTGTTCATACCTTCCATATACGAAGCCTTAGTTCCCCGGCTGACAATCCCTTGACCTGGCGATTTTTAGAACACATCGGTCATGGCGTCAAGCAGCTTGTTGTCGCCTTTGCTGGGCCATATGGTTTTACGCCGCTCGGTAAGCTTCCTGTTGTGTGCCAAATACGATACCTTAGTAAATTCTGACAGATGCCCGTGAATCAATGAAATATTTGGAGCCAAACCAAGTTGTGCAACTCATCAACCTTCGGTCGCTATTTATCGGTTTTTGCGGGTTCCGAATGGATGTACCCTTACTCGTTTCGGCCATGTGGAAGATGTTGTCGGCTCTTCCCTCGCCAAATCTTCTAGAGGAGTTGAAATTCAAGTTTACTCTATGGGACACACCATCGATAGACGATCATCTCTGCATGTGCGATTTGGGATTCTTCGAGTCCCCAAATTGCCTCGATAAATTCCGGAGCATGTTTCCAAATCTGACATTGATCAAGATTATATTGAATATTCGCAAACCAGAAAAAACTGATGTGTTTTTTGAAAAATTGCGTCGCCGGGTGAAGGGTTTAAGAAAGTTGGAAGAGATCGGTATTGTAAAACTTGCCACGTTCGACATGGAACTACACGTTGGATGTCATTCTGTCCTAGAGGCCTGCATGTGATTTTAAGGTTGTACTAAGATATAGGTTATGACACAGTTTACATGCAACTAAAGTAAGTAACGAATAAAATAACAGCGCAAGGCAAAAGGCAACCCTATGCCTCGTTCTCCATCGCTTCCTTTTCAAATTTCTTCTTCATCGAACTCACTAAAACGCACATTAGCAAACAAAGGGGGTTAACAACCAACCACCGACACCCACCATCTCTCGAAATCTGACCAGAAGACATCCACCCCTCCGGAAATGCCGCAACAATCTTTTGATAAAGGACTTTTCTCGACCCCTGCTCGCTCACTTGAATAACCGATCCTTCCAAAGCACTATCCACCAACACAAATGAGTTCATAGAACGGAACGAAAAAAACCACCTTCCACCTACTTTTTCTCATTTTCCAATCGACAACACTCGTTACTTAACATGACGAGCTCCCATACGATCGCCTTCATCGATTCCGTCAGACGATACTTCTTTCCAGGCGGGTGGGGATCTTTTCCGGCAGGCCCAGTTGAGGTTGGGGGAGCAGCAGTAGAGAGAGGAGCCCCGTCCTCCCTCTCTTTGTCCCTATCCCTATCGCGATCGCGAGAGGTATCCCCACCATCCACTTCCATTTCCTCGGTCGGATGCCTCGTAGGAGCCGTCGAGTCTGCCATCCCTTGCTCGCCTCCACCACCACCACCACCACCGGCAGCAGCCGCTTCCAACCTAGCCTTTTCCTGCCTCTTATCTAAAAATAACGCAGGTTCAACAACTTGGAAGAGATACGTGAAACCCATGCTTACCCCAGGCTTGGACACTCTTCTCCCACTCTTCCTCCGCTTTCGAGAACCCTGCTTTGGCTTGCTCCGCAAGCTCTTTGAGAAGCACTTCTTGTCGTTCAGTTAAAAACTGAACGTGGTCTTGGAATACCGTTCGCTTGATAAGTTTCTAATATATGCGTTCCGTGTCAAGGTTTTCCCTCTGAAGAGAAAGAAATTGACGCACACTCATCGTAAACTTGTTATAAGGAAACAACGTGGGCATTAGAGTGAAAAAGTGATCATCGTATTCGCCTAATCTGATCGCCAGGATGGCGAGTTTGCCCAAGAAAGGTTTGATTGTGGGAGGGAATTTTCCTTTTTGACCCCAGCTTTCTGTCGTAGGGCGTGAGTTGGCGTCGTGAAAAAAAAAAAAGGGGCACACGGCACCTTTACTTATAGCTTCTTTGAGTACTTCAATCTCAGCTTGAACATCAGGATGGAACGAATTCTATATATATATGCGCGGGTGTAAGAGGAGGGGGGGGGGAGAAAACAAGGACCACTCACAATGTCGACGACTTTACGTTTCTTACCGGCCTGATCGACAACGGTGATATACCGCTTTCGTTTCTGACCGACTTCAGAAGTGTCTTCCATTTCACCGTCTCTCGTTCCTCCCGCTGAACCTGACCCATCCCCTCCTCTTTCATCATCATCATTAAACTTGTCTTCGTCGCGAGTTCCAGTAGCAACCCCCGCGCTCTCCGTACCACCACCACTGTCTTTCCCTTTCGCACTCACACTACTCGCCGGTGCCTTTTTCGACTTTGGCTTCTTATTCCTGATGCCGGTCAAAACTCGTAAACTTGAACCACAAACAACTCACTTATCACCAGGACCACCAGGACCACCACCACCCGCCCCAGGACCTTTATTATCCTTCAACAAAGCCACCTCCCCACTCGACACATAAAACCCTTGCTGTTTCGTCTGAGCAAACCAAGTCCGCTCATCAATCGCCAATTCAGAATCGTCGATAAAAGGATCAGAAGTATCGTAATACTCTGACGCCGCGTGTTTCTTTTTCTTTTTCTTCTTTGTCCCCCCTTCACCGTTTCCGTCCGGTTCTCCTCCGTCTTTACTAGTACCCTCCTTTCCTTCCTTTCCGTCTTTAGTACCCTCCTTACCGGAATTCGTCTTCCCACCTTTATCTTTATCTTTATCTTTATCCTTATCTTTATCCTTGTCTTTGGAAGAAGAAGAACCCTCCTTGGGAACGTCCCCACCAGATTCATCTCCACTACTATCGTCGTCGTCGACGACGCATTTGGAAGAAGAGGAGGGTTTGCCAAGGGGTGTTGAGGGACGTTGTCCAGTCGCTTTTGCGAGTGCGGAAATGTCGACTTCGTAGTTGTCTGGTCCGCCGAGGTTTATTTCTAATCGGATTGTTTGGAGTTGGGGTGGTTGAGGAGGAGGTGGGGGTGATGGTGATCGAGAGGGTTTGCGTGAGGTGGGTTTGGTGGGAGCGGGTTGTGTCGTGGTAGCGGTTGTGGTTGTGGTGGTTGTGGTGGTAGGAGTGGATGATGAGACGTTGGCGGTGGCTCGAGAGCGGGGTTTGGCTGTGGATGTAGGTTTGGTTGAGACGGGTTTAGAGGTAAGTTCATCTTCCCCGTCGACGAGATCGGGAAGAGGTTCTGGTGATTGAGAACGAGAAATAGGTGGATGAGAGACGGGGGAAGAGTTTGAGTGGACAGAAACGGGTGAAGAGGAAGTGCCTCTGGGTTGAGTGTGTGAGAGGGGCGGAGGAGCGTTATGTGCGTGTACGAGAGCGCGGTCGTCGTGAGTGAGAGTGTGAACTGGGATTGAAATTGGACGAGGTCGTGTAGCCGCCATTGCGTGCAGTTACCGTCCAACGCGAGAGTTGGGACAAATATCGGTAACTTCCGTGATTGTCTACCATCGTCGAGTCGTCGACCGAACCGCAGTTCCGCCAGGGATATGGATCATAGCGTAGCATCTCATGGTACCCGGCTAGTATCATAGGCTCAGCCTCACATCAGGTTTTCGGCAGATTCTGCTTTGGCCGCTCTCGGCGCTTTCCAGAGCAGCCAGAGCGCCTTGCCACTTTTTTAGGCAAGGTCAAAGCCGATTTGATCACTCTGAGAGCAGGTTTTTTCAACTCTATTAAGCGTTCACAAAAAGATGAAATGCGACACAAATTTTATTTATTTCTATTTCAAGTACGGAATACAGGCATTCTGCGAGACTGATAGCTAGCACTGTAATGAGGTGATCGAGTGAAAGGTATGGTACTGGAATCATTGAGAGCGTGCGATTGCGATGGTGGTATGAGAGCGTTGCTGGCATCGAGAGCGTGGAACAATGCATTGGATGTGAACACTGGACTAAGAAAAACGTCGATTAGAATACTGTGCTGTGAAAGAGCGCAGAGGAGTCAATACTAGACCTTCAATTGATCGCATCGCAGTCTCTATTCGCCTCGCTGAACAGTAGTTGGGTAGAGACTCGTCTACCTGCACTTCCAATGATATAATCTAGAGAGGGCGGCACCTCGCTTGGAGACCTGAATCGTCCGTAACGCATAGTCCCCAGTAAGACGTGACCTTGGCTCCACGCAGGAACTTCAAGGTGTCAACGATGTTCCAGGCACCATTCATCGCGGTTACTGGTTTGTTGCGGTATGAAAGTTTGGGAGGCGGTAAAATACGCGCTGGGGTTTTGGACACCTTGTTGTTAATTTCGATGCCGAATGAGTCACATGGGAGCCTTCCTAGGCGCCGAAAAGCCAGAGCTAGGGGGGCTGTGGGCGTGCACACGAAGGTGGTGAGCTCAGTGGGGGCTGAGGACGTGGTGGTAGGGGCTGCGGGAGTGTAAACGAGGGTCGCGGGGGGGCTGCGGGCGTGAACGTAGCATGACGAGGGGCTGTCGGTGCGTGTGAGCTGTAGGCGTGGATGCGAGGGTAGTTGAGCTGGTTCGCCAGTGGAGGACTTGATCGCTGTGTCAAGGTGAATGATCATTAATGTCCGCTTGTTAGGATCTAAGGGCACTTATTGCATGTGTATTGGTTAAAGCTAGAAGGATATTTTTGGTGCTTACAGAATGGTTTATGGGGAAAGAACCTTTTTCGGTATTCCCTAATGGGGGCGGTTAATGGCACGAATAATGTTACCTCATTTGGTTTATTTGCCGGCACACGTACTCACGAAGGTATATAGGCTGCGATCGATTAGAATCATGAGACCATAGCACTCTGCTGCTTTGAGCCATGCCAATGGCACTTCTCCCTCCGCACAGGAAGCTGGATCGGATTTTCCCTGGACCAGTGACAACCTTTTTTCACACCACGTATTCTCTATGTGGTTATCTGGTATTTGGATACGGCTGAACTCACAAGTCGGAGATGGGGAGGTCGACATTCGTTTTACCATCAGATGATAACGTATGCGACGGTTAATAATAGCTGTGTGCCGAGTCGTCAGAGGGTGTACACTATTTTGGGAATCCGGGATATATCAGGCATCTTGGGAACGCTCGAAGGGAGCCATGCTTTATTTGCAGTGACATCCAAAGGTATAAAGGAAAGACAACTTCTCTGCAAACCTTAGGACTTGAACTTGGCTTACTTCTCTGACAATGGGTCAAAACTACAACATCCAAAGCGTTAAGACCGAAGAATATCTCTGTACTGGGAATGCCGACACTACTATCGCTACTGATGATACTGAAGAAGACCGTGTAGTAGTAAGTTACTGTGTTTCTCCTGCATCGCACACTCAGGTGATTGTATCGAAGGTCACTATCACTCCTGCGCTGGATGAATCCGGCATCATCGATGATGCCTAGTGATTGTCAGGGGTAACCCCAGGGTTTTCAAGAGCCAACCCCTACCCCTACCCCTGAAACCCCTGACCCTTCACCAGGGGTTGGGGGGTTACCCCTCACAGGGGTAGGGGTCAGTGAGGGGTAGAGGGGTCAAAGCAACCCTGGCGGTTTACCCTCAAGGGTATAGCTAAAAGACATGTAGCTACCTGGAATAGCATCATTTTATTGTTATACAATCACAACCCTCAACTTCACCATGAAGCCAAGCATACCGTCAGCTGGTTGGTTTGTTGGCCATTCAACTGCTGTGGCTTTCTAAAGCAACCCTTGAGATGAAAATGACTGTCCTGCACTTGCGATAGTATCATTTTATTGTTATACAACTTTCACAACCCTCAAATTCACCCTCATGCTCTGTTAGGGTGGGCTAAGGTATCCCAACTGTTAAACATGTCATACCCATACTCTATCCATAAGCATAGGGGTAGACAGAGGGGAACAATGTAGGATTGAACCAAAGATGTACTCTTCATTTTTGTAACGGTCGAGATTTCGTTTTTATTTCATTTCATTTTCTTTTCTTTTAGTTACCAGAAGTTCCCACGCTTACCTAAGAATTCCGCGGAACGACGGCGTGTGAATAACGAGTCCGAGTATATATACCTGAACGCTAGTTACATGTCCCTTAGTCTTATGATTGTTTCTGTCGTCCATAGACACAATCTTATTCTCATTTCCCATCCGCGTTTCTAGTCTCGAGTGTCCTAGTGATTGTGTCGGGATCACCTCCTAACAAAATCATAAGACTCTTAACACTACCACACTCGTTCGTCCGTCGTTGCCCACAACGGACGTACAAATTATTCGACGGTCACTGTGCTTGATAGCACTAGTAGCCCACTTCAGATATACCTACCTCCTCACGCTGCACATTCGCGCGTATCCACTACCGCTTGATAAACCCGGACTCGAGGGTTAACGAGATAGAACAGGGACTGCTCTAAACTTTGAGTTGCAGACCTTGTAAAACTACGATTCGATTCGAGTTTGGGCGTACCTATTCGATCCATAGGAGAAAACGAACTAGAACCAAACGAACAGTATCCAGAACTCCCTTCGTCCCTGTGAAGATAAGAAGAATGCCGTATACACCGACGGAGGCATTGATAGGAGCATGTGTAGGATTGTTAGCTGCGTTGATAGGGTCATTAGCACCGGCCGCAGTACGAGCGCTCTGGATGGCAGCGGCCCCAGTAGACCAACGAAACGCCGGACATGGAGTGGCTCGAGCGATAGGGGAAATAAGGGAAGCGTTTAGAGAACCTCCCAGACCTCCCAGGCCACAAATGAAAATTGATCCGCCGGAAGCGTATGAAGGCAAACCCGAAAAAATAGCGCACTGGCTGAGATTGATGAGGACGTACTTCGCGTTGACCGAGGTACTTAACGGCACCCAAATGATCGCAATCGCTCTCCAACGGATAAAAGGAGGAACGGCGAATAGGGCAGAGAATTGGGCCGGAGTTAAACTCCAAGAATTTATGGAATTCATAGACGAAATAACAAACACGCCGAGAGCAAAAGATTACACATGGGACGCAGCTAAGAACGGGAGTAGCACCGAGAGATGAGGTGGTGGGAGTAGTATCGCCTGCAGGAGAAATGGTGGTGGCCCCGAGACCTGCAGAACTAGGGAATCGCACCGTTCACCCACCAACCACCATTCGATGACTGGAACGACTTCGAAGCAAAAGCGCTGGCGTTCTTCATGACCACGGAAACCAGAGACGAAGCGATTAGGACACCTGAGAGAGTTGAAACAAGGAAGGAGACCGGTGGAGGACTATATCATCGACTTCAAGAGCTGGGCACAACTGACGAATTTCAACGAAATCGCCTTGATCGCCCAGTTCAAAGGAGGGATTGAACCCACCACTAGGAATGAAGATAGTAGAGAACGGAGCGCCCGGTGATGGAGCGACAGCGGGGGATTTACAACTATGGTATGACCGAGCAACGGCACTGGACAAGGCGTGGAGAGACGGACAGAAATTATACGGGACAATGACCCGACCTATATTTAGACCGAGGTTCTTCCAAAATCCCACGTCAACGCCACAGGAGACGAAACCGACTGCGACATCCACAGGAGCAACGGTTTCAACCGCAACTCCTTCCGGATCGGGATCAGATCCGAACGCCATGCAAGATAGACCGCAGAAGAGGACCGGTTAAATGTTATAACTGCAATCGGTTCGGTCACATATCGAGAGGATTGTAAGGAACCGAAGAGAGAGAGGAGAGAAGTGAGAGAGTGGACGATGAACGCGCCCAAGTGTGAAAACTGTGGAAAATTGGGACATATGACGGAAGCGTGTTGGGGACCTAAGAGAGAAGTGAAAGAAATAAGAGAAGTAACGTGGAAGGAAAGGATTGAGGGAGCGACGGAGGAAGAGAAAGTAGAGATAGCGACGTTGATGGGTTTTCAGAACGGTCAGTAGACGTATCTCCAACGATACTGACCGAAGAACGTTATGTTACGACCCCTGATGTACAATACGAAGATTCGAAACTGAATATCGATTGCATTATGTATGAACTCAGGGAGTTAGGAACATAAATGGAGGAACAAAAAGATAACGACAAAAAAGACAAATTAGAAACATGGAAGGGACCGTGGATGGTGAGAAGGGTGTGGGAACAACCAGAAGAAATAGCGGTGCAAAGTCTAAAACAATGGGTACATAAAACGAGAGAAAGGGAAGCAACAGCAGAGACGGTGAATGCGTTGAACGGAATGACGGAAAAAAATGCATTATGGCATTTGCAAAATTTAAAGACGAAGGAACGTTATGTGCGGGGAGAAGGAAAGAACCAAATAACGGTCAGCGGCGTGATCACCACACTCGATACCTTTCAGAGACATAAGGTAGAGATACTCGTCGACTCGGGGTGCACGGGCTCTTGCATTAACGAAAAATTTGTACGACAACATAATCTTAATACACGCCGCCTAGACCGACCCATCCCCGTCTATAACGCCGACGGCACGCCGAACTTAGGGGGAGCGTTAAAGGAGATGGTACAATTAAAACTGCAAGTAGGGAACTCACTACGAAGTGTTCGAATTCGGCGTATCTGCGCTCGGAAAGCTTGACATATACTTAGGACACGATTGGTTAAAACATCATAATCCGATCGTGAACTGGAAAACGGGCTCACTCCTTATGAAAAATTGCCCAGGTACATGCCACGTAGAAGGAGAGGATGACGACGCTATAGACACTGAGGGCAATGACGAGACCAGTGGAACACATGAGTGGGAGGAGGGAGATAGATTGTTAGCGGTAATGGAGACGAAGGAACGAGTTGGGGAATAAGAGCTCACGCAACCACGGCGACTGAAATAGCGGTAGCAAATCAAGTAAAACGCGATGTGAAAGATATCGTACCCGCTCATTATTTAAGTCACCGAGAAGTGTTTGACAAGGAGACGTTTGACGAACTGCCAAAACGAGGAAGATGGGATCACGCGATCGAGTTGGTACCTGGCGCCCAAGCGGTGGATTGTAAAATCTACCCACTGAATAAAGAAGAACAAGGGACAATTAGATGCGTTCCTGAAAGATAACCTAGAAACAGGGCGGATAAGAACCAGCAAATCCCCGATGGCATCGCCGTTCTTCTTCATTAAAAAGAAGGATGGAAAGTTGAGGCCGGTACAAGATTACCGAAAACTGAACGAGATGACGATAAAGAACAGATATCCATTACCACTGATATCTGAACTAGTGGATCAACTTAGTCACGCAAAGTATTCTCGAAAGATGGACATCCGGTGGGGGTACAATAACATACGGATAAAGGAAGGAGATGAGTGGAAGGCGGCATTCAGAACGAATAGAGGGTTGTTTGAGCCATTAGTAATGTTCTTTGGACTTACGAATTCACCGGCAACCTTTCAAACGATGATGAATGACATATTCAGAGAGGAAATAGCAGAAGGATGGGTGGTGATATACATGGACTGACATATTGGTGTACTCTAAAGATGAAGAGACGCATAAACTACATGTGAATCGAATCTTAGAAAAATTAAAGCGGTACAAATTGTCGTTGAAAGCAGAGAAATGTTGGTTCGATCAAAAGACGATTGAATTCCTCGGATTAATAATATCGCACGACTCTATACGCATGGATAAAGCCAAAGTACGAGCAATATTGGATTGGCCCAGACCTACGAATAAACGAGAACTACAACAATTCTTAGGATTCGTAAACTTTTATCGGCGATTCATACGAGGATTCGCAAAAATAGCTAAATCTCTCACACGACTGACAGGGAAAGAAGGATGGATGTGGACGGTACTACAGGAGGAAGCATTTATAGGATTGAAGATGAGAGTAGGGGAGGAAGTGGTACTAGCGATACCGTCAGACAAAGGAAAATATCGAGTAGAAACGGACGCATCGGACTTTGCCATGGGAGCGGTATTATCTCAACAACAAGAAGATGGCACGTGGAGACCAGTAGCGTTCATCTCAAAATCGTTAAATCCCGCTGAAAGAAATTATGAAGTGTACGATAAGGAACTGTTGGCGGTCATGCATGCCTTATACGAATGGTCTCACTATTTGAAGGGAACGGAAGAACAGATTGAGATTCTAACCGATCACCAAAATCTCACTTATTTCCGAAAACCTCAAAACATCAATCGAAGACAGGCGCGATGGGTACTAGATCTACAGGAATACAACTTCATCCTAAAGCACAGACCCGGAAAAACCAACTACCAAGGCCGACGCCTTATCTCGCAGAGCGGATCATGATAAAGGAGAAACAGGATAACGAAGGGACGACATTGTTGAAAAAAGAATATTTTATACGAGTATGGGAAGAAGGAGACGATCTACATAAAATGGAAAATGAATTGAGAAAGATAAATCCAGAGGCAAGTGGGAGGAGAAGGTCAAGAAGCGGTGGAGAATAAAGAAGATGGATGGCGAGTAAGAGAAGGAGGATTGGTGACGTGGCAAGAAAGAGTGTATATTCCGAAGGTCCAGAAACTGCGAGAACAATTCATCGCGGAACATCATCGTTGGGGACATTCAGGGAGTAGATAAAACGATCGAACTGATGCTACGAAACTATTGGTGGCCGGGAATGAGGAGAGATGTGGAAGACTATGTACGCAGTTGCCGAACCTGTCAGACAGTGAAACCGGACCGACAAAAGAAGGCGGCACCCCTCCATCCCAACGAAGTACCTAGAGGACCATGGAGCGTCATATCCGTGGACATGATTGGACCGTTACCTGAATCCAAAGGGTTCAACGCGATACTTGTAGTAGTAGACCGGTTCACCAAAAAGGCGTACTTCATACCCACGAATACGACACTGTCAAGTGAAGGAGTAGCAGGTACTATTTCGAGATCATGTTTTCAGAGAACACGGGATACCGGAGAAAGTAATTAGTGATAGAGGACCACAGTTCGTATCGAAATTCATGAAGGAATTATACCACGTACTCCGGATCAAAGCCAACCCTTCGACGGCATACCACCCTCAAACTGATGGACAGACCGAACGAGTAAATCAGGAAGTAAAAGAATTCCTGACGATGTTCGTAAATCATCAACAAGACGATTGGAGTGATTGGCTGGCGGTAGCCCAATTCTGCCATAACGATCGAGTACACTCGGCAACGGGATTCTCTCCCTTCTTCTTGAATAACGGGCGAAATCCTAATAAAGGGCTCGAATTGACGGTAGAACGGAAGGTGCAGGCGGTAGACGAATGGGTTGATCGACTGGTGGAAGCATGCGATCAAGCACGACGAGGACTGAATAGAGCGGCGGAAAATATGCGAAAACAATATGATAAAAAGAGACAACCTACACGAGATTATCGAAAGGGAGATAAAGTATACATTAGCGCGCAAAACCTCCCTACCCTACGAGTGACAAAGAAGTTGGAAGGGAAGTTCGTGGGGCCTTACGAAGTGATAGAGAAAGTAGGGATTAGCGGCTTATCGGATTAAGATACCGGCGTCTTGGAAAATCTATAACGTCTTCAACGAAGTACTGTTGAAACCCCATACACCGGCCAAATTCCCGAAACAGAAAGCGCAAGAAAAAGAATGGGATAAGAAGAAAGAAGAGGATTATACGAAGAGAGACGAGGAGTTTGAAGTGGAAGAAGTGATCGATAGTAGACAGAGGATGCAGAAAGGAAGTAGGGACGGGGAGATTGGAATATTTAGTGAAGTGGAAAGGATACCCAAATGAGGAGGCGACATGGGAACCAGCGGATAACCTCGAAAACGCCCATCGCAAGGTCCAGGCGTTTCATAAGAAGAAACCGAGCGCGCCAAGACCACTAGCGATGCCCGCCAAGTTTTTCCAGAGGTATCATAACTATACCGATCCACCGGTCCCTCGACGACTATTTGGATGGGAAGACGGAAAGTTCGACGAAGGGTATCTAAAGAACATGAATAAGAAGTGGGCCGAGTGGAAACATATGCGGAAGATGGCAGACGAGGATGATGATTCTCGGGACGAGAATCTTGAAGAGGGGGTGATGTAACGGTCGAGATTTCATTTTTATTTCATTTCATTTTCTTTTCTTTTAGTTACAAGAAGTTCCCACGCTTACCTAAGAATTCCGCGGAACGACGGCGTGTGAGTGACGAGTCCGAGTATATATACCTGAACGCTAGTTACATGTCCCTTAGTCTTATGATTGTTTCTGTCGTCCATAGACGCAATCTTATTCTCATTTCCCATCCGCGTTTCTAGTCTCGAGTGTCCTAGTGATTGTGTCGGGATCACCTCCTAACAGGGGACAGCTGAAAGTACAATCATTGCCTGTACATTTGCAGGCAATGTAATTCCGCTTGAGGCTAAGCGGTTTATTATTGCGAGGAGGTCGTTTAAGGATTGTGTGGGATCCTTTTTATCTTGGAATTTCCAATTTATGGCTAATTGGAAATCATTGTATATACCGGCGGATGTTGTCACACCGTATTGTTCTGCTAAGTTCTGCCATAGAACTCGGGCAGAAACTACATGTTCATTGATCTGCTGTATAGTAGCAGTACATTTCATGTTTATGGATCCGAGGATGCGATCATCCTCGACGACCCAATCATCAAAGGCCTTTTTGATAGCCTCTGCATCATCAATCATTTGTTGAGTGATGGCTGGTTGTGCCGGTTGTGCCGGCATTGCGGGTATCGCATGTTCAGTTTCCGTTTCTGGAACTGCTGCTGTTGCTGGAACAGCTGGAACAAAGGCTTGAACCCCTGTGTCCAGATAAAATTGTTCCAACGGCGTTATCCGTCTTGGACGAACATAATCGGTTTTTAGGTACCGATATAGACCTTTAGTTTGTAATAGGAAACGCATCATGCGTTCCCATTCTTTATAGTTAGTTCCATTCAAAACGGGAATAGAACTGGGAATCGTCAAGTCGTTAGACATATTAGACGAGGAAGGCGGTGGTGATGATTATGATATAGGCTGACAAAAGACGCCAAAAGAAACGGAAGTTTCTTTGATTTTCGAGGTTTTCAACCTCTTGGTTATCTCTTTCGAAATTACGGCGTGTACGCCTATTTGCTATGTGTTGGGCTACTGAAGTGCCCCTGGGTGGAATCCAAAGATCTAAGGTGGGCGGAACTCCTTCTTCGATAGCTGCTTGTCTACGACGATGTATTATTTTGTCTTGCAAGGTACGACCGTTTCTAAGTCGTGCGGCTAGGAAGTGATCTCTTCGATCGTGAACTGTGACAGGTCCACAAGTTGTAACACCGAATCTGGTGTCAGGGTTGACAACACGAACTATCGTCCTAGTATAGGACGAAGATGGAATTGGTGCCGGTGTATCAATAAAAGTCCGGTCCCCTAAGATTAAGGGAAACGGAGGGATTGGAGCGTCGTAAGAAGGAGGTAATCTCCGGGCAGGAGGAAATGATTCTCCTTCGGCTTCGTAAACTGGTAACGGAGTACTAGTTTCGGAATCCAGTTTTCTTTCCTAAAAAAGAATTTAATGAGCTTAAAGCTTAATTAAAGCTAAAAGTCTAATTCGTCTTTATTAAGTTACCAGGGTGCCATAGACTAGAATGTCAGACTATATAGAGTTCCTCGGTTACGAGTACAGTCCATATTCGGTTAAACCAACCGACCCTGAGTAACTTAGTTACAAGCCAAGCTTAGATAAAGCTCAGGTCCACAGGTCCACTCGGTCTTGAAAGCTTGGATTATCCCTGAATGCTGTAAATGACATGCAAAATCAATCGCTGGCTCAAGCGCTCTTGGGCGAACCACGGTTTTACCCGTTGCGATTGTAAATAGGAATAATGTCTGGTCCATAAACCCCCCAGACCATTATATAAGCACAACCAGTAATCAATATGAAACTTCTAAATGGGATTATGGGATCACCATAGAGCCCAAACTTAGAATGATCCTAACGATCATTCCGACTAAAGGAGTCCCTAAGGGTGCATCCTTAATAGACTGCGTGTACCACCCACAATGAGGTGTCAGCACGTCCTTTATACTAGAAGTTTCTATATACGAGCCATATTGTATTATAAAGCCTCTAGGGGCTTATGATGTTATATCGTGCATGAATACCCCAGTCACATCACAGAGGGCAAGTATAACTCTGTGGGGGCCGACGTTGCCATGCCAGCGTCGAGAAACATAGGTAGTACCCTTATCCCTGGGTGTCTAGGAGATCCCCCTAAAGCCCTAGGGTCCGGGCGCATGTCATTAGCGCATATGCCATATCAAGGATTAGTGATATCAAGATGATAAGACCATATCAGGCTCGCTGCGATACTATACCAGTGGGACATCATGTCGGATGACGAGCAAGCGAGCGGCGATGTGGGTCCTGGCAATATCGACGGCGGGGCCCATAACCTGACGAAGAAGACAGGTCTACACGAGAGCGTGTCCACAGCATGAGCAGGTGCAATAGCTTACCTATTGCGATATGATCTTAGCACTACCCTTCGGCGTAGTAGTGATAGTAAGAGGAAGAGAATGGATTGTCCTATTCTACGATACAGGACAGGTTTATATACTTAAGAGAGAACAAATATGTGTCTACATATGTGTAAGCGTATAGTATAGATGGGAAGATATGGCGTGCTAAGCATACCATAAGGTGCAATCATGAGTCTATCATGATGTCACTATGATATCATAATGAAGTCATTATGATGTCATCTCTATGTCATACATAAAGGATGACACGAGCGATATGAGTAACATTGATTGTAGTCAATCAGTAGTTAATCATTCTATAAATATAATTCTATATTTAACAGAAATCACTTACTTGTCCAAAGGTGGCAACCGCGCACACTGTCATGCATTGTATGCAACGATCACGAGGGATGAGAGGAAACAGCTCAGCGACAGAGGTGGTTATGGGCATGACGAAGAAACAAGGAAGAGAGGGGAAGGGAATTTTTTCTGTTTGTCACGGCGCTACTCTGTTTTACTTTTGCCGCTATAGTCACACAGCTGGGGGATGTCAGGTGGGCATTGCCATATTATTTTTCTGGTAACGATGAACAACGAGCACAGTGAATAGGTATTGGTCGATATGCAAGGTGCTACTGCCGACCGCCAGCTCACTGGGTGACCCTCAGTGTCAAGATTTTCCTCAACATGTACCGGGATCGGAGTGACCTGAAGGGCTACGATGATCGAAAGGTCACGACGGGCATGCACGATGGGTATGCACGATGAAGCACGGCGGGGCATGATAGATCACGACGGATCACGCCGATTCACGCTCGATCGCGGTGGATCACGGCGGATCACGGTAGATCACAATGATAATTAAATGTAATTAGATATTGTCCGATACGGACCGTCATACATTAGGAACGAATGAGAGCATGCACGAGGGAACCTTTGAATGGCGTCAAGTGAGAAACGGCAAACAGATGCGTATGCAACAAAGAACGTTAATGACAAGGCCAGTCGAAGGGAAACGCGTACATTGCATTATAGGCAAGTGTTCCACATGGCTGAAGAGCTAAAGCGCCAACTCGGATTGCCAAATATAGACAACCTTCACAGCACATGTTTGGACAATAGCTTTACGAAGGTCTATTCCGTGATGGCGCTGCATGAGAAAGCCAGAAACGGCAAGTCGGTAGCTATCATGTACCCGGTTCTTGAGTGAGAAGTAGTGCTGCAGAGTCCGGTCCTGTCCAGTCTTTTGGCCCTGGAGGCAGGACCAAAGACAGGACCGAAGACCGTGAGCACAAAAGAGCACAGGACAGGACCGAGACCGATGTAGGACTGGACTGCAGTCCTGGATCGGTCTTGGACCGGTCCTGACCAGTCTCGGACTGAATGCGGTCTCAGACCGGTCCAGACTGGTCCTGACCGGTCTTCAGCAGTCTTGGCAACTTGAAGACCAAGTCTGGTGCTTACTTATACCATACTCAGTCATATATAATGTTTAAACAAAGCTGGAGGCACTAAGGAGTCAAACCGCTCATAGGGGATGTTGAGACATGTAATCAGGTGAGACTCGTCGAAGAGCGAAGCCTTGCGATGGGCACATCAGCGGGAAACACGAAAACGATGAAAAGCGTCGAAAAAGCGTCAAAATCATTGGCATTGAGCTAGAACTGTCGTAAATGCTTTGATATTGTCTCATAATCATCAGGAGTACGTTGGGAATGTGTCAGGAATATGTTGAAGGTGTGGGGACCAGTGCTGGACGTCGTACAAGGCTGCTAGAGCCATGCCAAAGAGATAGTAAAGAGAGCATAACAGATCACCAAAGAGAGGTCACGTCACACATCACATATCTGAAGCGAGGCTCAATAGGCTCAGAATGCTACAAATAGCTTGTTTCTTTGGTCAGCGCGATGTAGATCTCATCGCTGCCCGATACTAAGTGAAAATGCAGTGATACGTGACTGTGTGGAGAGCTGAGCACGAGGGAGAGACTTGCATGATAAGATCAGTCGGGACCGGCATCGGGAAAAACCCAAAGCGTGAATTTAGGGTTCATAACTCAAATTATGTATAATAAATATTACGGCGAATTTCGTTAACATGAACGCGGTGCATTAACTGCTAGACTCAATTCACATGCATTAAACTACAATTTTCTCTTATCACTCATCACAGTGTTACG
>WION01000234.1:0-83270 GCA_015039365.1 Amanita rubescens | reverse complement strand
GAGGTGATGCCGGATGTGGATTCGTGTATGCACGAATGCCAATTTCACCAAGATGGCATTAGTCGGCTTGCGGAGTATGCGAGAAGGATTCTCGGCTACCCCATCGCGTAGGTCTCCTTTAACGTATTCGGCCAGTATCATTGAGAACTCATATAATCGAAAGGAATGGCCCCCTATGGATTGATACGTGCCCTCTGCACCAATCGGTGCAACAATTTCCCATTGGCTTTTTCTCCCAATTTCGTCAGTATAATAAAGTCATGAATTTTGATAACCATGAAAGGTGCAGGGAAAATTGTGTGCCTCATTATGCAAAGATTCTTGAGAACGTACTACGCACGGAGGAGCTACAGGGCAAGGGGTCATGCATTGTTCAGAGAGATCATATAGAACCTCACATCATAATGCCGGAAGTAATCTCGAACGACTTCAATGTAGTAATGTAAACAATTAACCGACGACTCACGACTGACTGCCACTTGTTACTGCCACTTCCAACCGCTGTGCAAGCAGGCCTTACAACGCTCCTGATATCACGAGATTGTCCTTCTCTACGTGCACTTGAACCAGCCCGCATCAATTTTTTTCCTCCTTACTTTTCCCTTCTCTAGTTTGCAAAGGATACCCTAATCCCTCGTGGGATCTCGCTGAAGCCCTATCGATTTTTTTTGATTACCACGCTAATTGCAGGGACCGTATTTTGCCGAGATTTTTTGAAACTTACGCATGGAGGAGGCCAAAAGCTGGAGCGTTCGGAATGGTTAAAGAACCTCCACAAAAGTCCCAAGCGCCTGTGACGGTTTGGTAAAAAGAAAGACAAGGGCGTTGATATTCGGAGGAGTAGAACCCAACTCTTACACTTGCGAGCATGTCGATTATATTACATCAGTGCGAAACTAAATGAATGGTAGTCGGGAAGTAAATTTGCACAGAGACTTGAACCCAGTCCAGGGTTGATTCTGCTTCGCTGATTGTACTCGAACGTGATATTCAAAATTTGACGAACTCACCGATTCCTCTCACATGGGTCCTCCAAGTCCCGGTCATGTTGGTATAGTAAGATTTCTCCTCGGTTGCTGTTACGTATACGGCCAACACTGGTCAACATCTCCGAGGAGTCCGACTGGCACTGCTGTGCGCGCACTAACCATCATGGTATCAATCGCATGTAATATGAATGGCGGAAGCAGCTTGGCTTCGAGGCCAATTTTTGACAAGGGTCATTGATTGGCGGCTCATTCTATGTCGCATAAAGTAGCTGTGTAGCATTAGCTTGCCGACGTAACTGGAGGAACGAGGGTGGTAAACTCGATTTCGCAATATGCCGGTACCTACTAGCACAGCTTCCGCAATGTTCATGATCCGGCTTCAGGTGAGGCGCCCTCTCTTCAGTCTATGACAAGACGCAAACGTAGCATATCGGAACTTTACCCGCGGGATCTTGGAAACTGGAAATCGTGGAAGTACATGTTGTGTCGACTTCAGCGAGATGAGTACACCAATTCATAACTCGCTTGACGATATTAAGTCGCCCCTCACACAAGCAACTTGCAGATGTCATGTATGTTGTTGGCGTGCGATGTCAATGTTGTAGCACAAATGGTTCCGCAGCTCCATTGATCCGTTATATGCCTCAGCGTTGCCGGATGTCGAAACATTCTTGATGGACCCAGGCTTAGTGTGAAGCGATCATATTTTAGGCAGACGACCAGCAGCAAACGGCAGTGACCGTGTTAGTCACCACTCCCGATATCCATCCAAGCAGGTCTTGCGATTCTTGCCAACGTTGCCAGATACCATGCGGCTTTCTTCTACGTGCCCTTCTGGCGTTCACCTCGTCCTCCTCTTCGTTTGTTTCTTTTCTCTATCTATACCACAGAAGGTGCGCTGGACTTTGCAACCGGTCGGGTCAAAATGAGTATCCTGAGGCGTCGAATAACTCAAGCTGAAGTAAGTATCTCTCAGTGTTGATATAGCCCAAGACGACGACCTCTGACTGGGGATGAAAGATAGCTTCTTTCTCCTATGAGCTCTGCTTTGATCGTTGCACGAATCCTAATTGTGGGGGTATAATGTGGCATAGTAGAGAGTGGCCCCCTGGCAAGGACTGGAAAGGTGAAGCAAAGTGTATGGGCGATTGCGAAAACCCAATCACGGAGCTCGTAAACTAGGGCGGCGCAGGAGGCCACGCAGGGTATGCCTGATGACGTGAGTGTGAATGTCATCTTTCTCAACGTGCTGGATCTCATTCAGAACAAGAAATGGAAACCAGATGAATTCTTCAACATTATATGCGAATATCGTTGCAATCATTGCGATTTTGGGGGCGTCGAATGGCATGATGGCAGCGTCAAATTCCAGCCCTACGAGTATGATCAGCCTGAGATTCTACCTACTTACCATTCTCAGTGCAAAACGAATTGCAAGGTCCATTTTGGAAAGATTTTTCAAAGCTTACGCAGCAAACGCAAGGGATTGGGATGCATTATTCAATAGAGAGGATATACAGAGCCCAACTTTTCAAGTTACTGACGAGCCTTTACTCAAGTATGATAATAATGTTAGATGACCTCTATGTTGATGAGCCAGTAACTCGATTTAGAACCTACGTACAGCATAACCAGGTGATAGGGGTGGCAATAAGAAGCGAGGGTTCATCATGATATTCGATACAAATTAGGTCAGTCAACCTGGAGCAACAGCGGTGCCGGCCACCACCTCCATCAATCAAAGTTAGCCTCGCCAACGCCATAGATACCATGCGACTTTCCTCTATTTTGGCACCGCTATCGCAGGGACTCGCCCGCTAATTCCGACTCCATGTAACCCGCAAGTCCGCCAGAGCTCTTGATCCCTCGTATAACTAAAAGCGGGGTGAATAGCAAGTTGAATTGGAAAACTTATCTTTCACCATTGGGTTATACTGACCAAGGCACAAATACCCATTTCGAGGATATGTAATGGGTTTATGTCATAGCCGTGTACAACACACTACGAAGATAGGAGCCATCGCGCCCAATTCGAATCGCGTAATTCCACCGCCACTTTGCGTTGATTCCGTTCACGAGTTAGCTGGAGCCACGTCCATGTAATGAATAAGAATTGACGGGTAGTCTAAATACTTGAGCTCTGGTAACATTAATACGATCGGTTACAAGTTAGGAAATTGGCGTACTCACCATAAAGTCTCGATTGCCCACATCCAGCTTGTACAAGATATTGGGTGCATGGCCATATGCGATGTACTCGTACCCATGAGCAGTCATCAGGGCATGGAACGGCACATATCCTTGCATGGAAATCCATCAACTTCAAATTGACGCGTCAGCAACTTTCATAGCAGCAGGTCTATTTCTTACCGCTCTGCCCGAAAAAAAAACCATTTAACGGCGCATCAGAAGTATGCTGATGATCTCGACATTCATACTATCCCTATCCGATCGAGTCTCGCTCGCGTCGAGATTCGGAACCGTTTGCGTCTAACAACAACGTAAATAGTCTCTTAAACGCCGCATTGAATGACCCTGCCAAGTCAAAGGTGAACATTCGAGGCAAAATGACATACTGCACGTCCTGTAAATGGTTTAGTATGAGAAAGGATTTCGGCGACGAGCGACTTGTCGGGATCCGTTCACTGCGGAGTACGGAAGCCGAGAAGGACACGGTTGAATAAAGGACACAGTTGCCATTTTTGGAATGGTGTTAGGGGTCATTGGAACCGCGTGACCCGAAATGTGTTATATACTTCATTTCTGAGTCGGGGTGGCAGTGCCTATTCTTCATAGAGTAAATCGGGGGGTCCCAATTGAGTCTGGTACCGGTAACGAGCTTGGTGACGCTCCGAGTTGGCCAGCCCCAATACAAGATGTATTACCAGCCGCAACGATGCCGGCGTCACTATCGGAGCTGCTTTTCCATATTAGGGCGGGGAACCCTTTCCATACCTTTTTACTACCTTTTCCGCTCCCCTTCGTATTTCTGCTGCCTTATTATATTGCTATGTAATAAATAAGTAGAATAACAACTATGACCCTCACGCGATTGCGACTGTGGAAGAAAGCAAGCGCGTCGTTGGACTTACCACGGCGGCGCGCTTCTTACCAAATATAGAAGGTGCCCGTTATAGAAGTCATAGAGCGGGTGTACCCATAAAGATCGGTTCGTCCATTTATTCTTTATATTGCTTACTTCCGCTACTGTACAGTTCCTCTTTTTATGTGGCTTAGAGTACACAGACACCTCAGTCGTTCTCGTGCATCGACTGAGGTGAGTAGATTACATCCCCACTCTGTTTTTACCTAATCTGACTACCTGTAGTATATTTAAAGTTCCTACAACGAGCTATCCCGCGAGCGCAAGAAACTTGTCTCAACAGTCACCACGGCCATTGATTGGGTGGAAAGCTGCCCCAAAAGGGAAAGCGGCATTTCAAGCGCGGCCATCACACTATGAGCAGGGCACGTACGTCGAAATTTCGACGCGCAGAGGTCACGTGACTTGCCAACCCCAGCTGGCAACGGGCGGCAGGCACCAGCACCTGTGAAAAATTACGTATATACATTGTGACGTGACTACGCAAGGACCCCATCCCTTGAAAACACAGGGTTTTCTAATTTTTTTCAACCGTGTCCTTCTCGGCTTCCGTAGCGGAGCCAAATAAAGTCTGTGAAGCTGTGTTAGATATGTTTGGTTAGTTACGGCCGCAGCGAGATATAATTGAGAATATGAACGAAGTCAGATATATGTTACTTGGGACCAGGACCTCGTAGAGTAGTAATAATATTAAACTTGAACGTTTGAACTTGAATGTAAATGACAGGAGCTTGAATGCCACGTGGGAGAATTAGCACAGCGGAGGCTGCGGTCGACCGCTTCCAACTGAAATGTCCTCTGCTGGTCTTTCTAGACGGCGCGTCACAAATACCTCTTCTTCTCTCCGTGACGACGAACAAACTCCTCCTTCACGCAATGGAAGCTTCCACAAAAACTCACCGCCCACAAACCACTCCGTACCGACCCACGCCGGCTCCGCATTCGAAGGCGGTAGCAGAATCGCGTTCGACCCCCGAGACCTTACCCAAGATGCATCAGAGGAGGCAAAAGTGGGAGGAAAGATGCCTAAGCTCACTATCATGGAGGAGGTTTTACTCATAGGCATCAAGGACAAACAGGTGCGGCCTATCGCTTAACCCGACGCTCTGCGTGTCTTAACCAGAGAAATAGGGATATCTTTCATTCTGGAATGATAATATATCTTATGCTTTACGAGGCTGTATACTGATAGAACTTGCTCTGAGGCGACGCATTGCGCTCGTGCGCGATCCGAATCGGCGGCGGACACCCTTGGCCGACCGGACGGTGGAGGTGGTAGATGATCGACAGACAGGAGAAACGATACTGGATGAAGCGTTGCGAATGATGAAAGGGCAAGAACATGACAAGCTCAGCATTAACAGTTGGATTGATCTTCTAAGCGGTGAGTCTTCCCTACTCGACCATCCTACAACTCACTATTTTGTATACAGGAGAAACATGGAATGTCATGAAAATTGGATACCAACTAAAACAAGTTCGAGAACGACTCGCAAAAGGCCTAGTTGATAAAGGCGTGCTCCGGACAGAGAAAACGCAATTTTCTCCTGTTTGATATGGCTACACATCCTGTTGCAGATGTACGGACGAAGGAGGCCATTATCAACCGAATTGTCAGCCTTCTTACATCAACAACGTCAGCTATACCACCCTCTGCGTTGAATAAGGAGGGCATTCAATGCAGAGTTGCAAGAGCAGTCTGTCTAGTCTGTGCCGGGTACACGGCCAACGTGTTGGATAACGCCTTTGGCCGGCTAGGGTACGAAGAACGGGAAGCAGCCTTCGCGAGAGCGGACGAGATTCTTGCCGAATTCTCGTGCTGGCCTTTGGGCGGTGGCGACGCCCCCAACTCGTCAACAGCAAGGCGGAGACAGGCGTTGGCAGCCGGTCGTATCGCTTCAGGAGGCGAACCGACTGGGCGTGAATCGGTGCTAGGTCTTATCGCGGAGGTGCGGAAGGAGACTACGGATGGTGATGACGATGTTGGGTTTGAGCTGATAGCCGGTGTGCTTGAGGTGCTTTCAAAACTCGATTCTTTGCTTTGATAACCCCTGCATTACATATCGACCCTTGATATTCCACTGTTTCTCAGGTCAATGACACTTATAAACATCCGAGCCTATCGTGCGCACAAATATAGTAATATTACGGCTTACGAACAAAAATAATCAGGGTCCGAGCACTACAGAATCATTTACTTCCCATCTCCAAATGTGCTCCATATTCTTTGTACTTTTCCTTTCTAGCACGCAATCAGTCTTAGTCTTAGTCTGAAACTCAAAACAACAGAACATTCAATGTCATTCACATTATATTCGGGGAGTGCTTACTCGGGCTAACATTGCCAATTCAAGTTCCACCATCGAATCAGGGCGACCAGATTCCGTTGACGACGTGTCTTCTCTTTTCACATAACATTTCTAATATTTTGATAATCTCCATTCTTCCGCCTCGTTCCTCTTTTCAACGTTCATACTCGCTTCCTCGACCGCAAACTATCCAACAATCGTAAGTCTTGCTCTTATGTAAACAACCTCTTTCCCTGGCCGACGAGGGTTCGAGGCTTGGCTTCTGATAGTGATATTGATGCTCGTTACCGTTGCCTTGGGCTATGAGCTGACGCCGTATTCCACTCATTCAGGTTTAAATAACATCTCTTGTATCATCATTACACACGTCCCCCTCGGCGCCTGGGCCTAGCAAGCGTTTCCGGACAAAATGGGCATCTTCTCAGACGTCGACCCTTTGAGTGTGCTCATGTTACCGCCTCCCCACGAGACGATAGAGCAAAAGCTGGCTCGAGAGCAGAAAGAAACTGAAGCGAAGAAGATCAGTGACTTGATTGACGAGGAACTCAAACGGGAACGAGCGGCTCTCAAAAAGAAGCAGATAGTGAGAGTACTGTTGCTCGGTCAAGCCGAGAGTGGTGCGTGACTGCCGCAGTCCCTTGACGATTATCGCCATATCAATTTTTTTTCTCACAGGAAAATCGACAACTCTGAAAAGTAAGCAAGCGTTTTGGCTCTTTTGATCGTATCACAAGGAATGACGCTTTACTGCAAGACATACGAGTAAAGTAGGCCCATCAAGAATGGACTCAAGAACGTGCGGCGTGGCGTTCGGTCATTCACCTCAACCTTATCCGATCTGTGCTAATTATCGTCGATACGGTCCAAGCGGAGCTGGACAACGATCGTGTATCTCTAAGAGAGTCAAAAGAAGGATCCCGACGCGCCCTCAGCTGCGCAGAGTTCTGTTCAACTTTCCGAAACCATTCGCATGCTCCTCCTGAGACTGGGGCCGCTGCGCACGGTTGAAACGGAGTTGAAATTACGTCTTGGCGCGGCTTCGGAAGAGGTTCGAGAAGAGAATATCATCAACCTCTATGCAACGCCTTTCGATCTTCCGACTACCCATCGCAAGGAGTTTGTCGTACGGAAATGGAACGACATCTTGAAAACTGTTACAAAACCTGCACCTAATGAAGGACGACGTCTCCCGGATATAGCTGCAGCCCGGCCAGACCAGCCAACGGAAATTATAGCAAGTTTCCGGGGAGATATGAAATCGTTGTGGGGGGACGAGTCAGTCAGAGCGTTACTGCGGAAGAAAAGGGTGTATTTGGAGCACACGGCCGGATTGTACGTGGATGGGCTCATACCGAAATATCACTCTCTCACCGTTATGACAGTTTCCTTCCTGATCTCGATCGGATAGCTACGCGGGAATATGAACCCACAGATGATGATATTCTTCGGGCCCGTCTTCGGACGGTCGGGGTTCAAGAGTACAAGATACACATGGGGAGTGGTTCAAGTCGTAATTCAACCTATGCCTTTGCGATAAATCTGTACTGACATATCCCTTACAGTGACTACGTCACGGGATTGGTGTTTCTATGATGTTGGTGGCGCCAGAACGGTTGTACGTTATCACGTCTTTCCTTGCCGATCACCGAGTGACGACTATACTTAGAGAAATGCTTGGTTACCCTTTTTCGACACCGTGAACGCCATCATATTTCGTAAGCGTTCGCTCTCTTTTCTTGGATCGTCCTAAATGTCGTCTTTTCACAGTTGCTCGTGAGCTCCTTATTTCGGAATCCGCTTTATTATAGTTCTTGACATCTTTCCTAGCCGTTTCAGCGTTTGACGAGCAGCTGTCAGAGGACGTCAAGGTCAACCGTCTAGAAGACTCTTTACTTCTGTGGAAGGCGATTTGCGAGTCAAAATTGCTCACAAAAGCAACATTGATCCTCTTCCTGAACAAATGCGATATACTCAAACAAAAGATACAGAACGGGGCACAGCTTTCCATGTACCTCTCCGGTTACGGAGATAAGCCAAACGACGCAGCAACGTTTATCAAATGTGCGACATGATTCACTTCTGACAAGTCGTCAAGATACTTACATTACATACTTAGACCTGAAACGTAAATTCAATGATGCCATGAAGAGCTCGCCTAATCCCGCAGAGAACTGGCTACTTTTATCCCACATCTGTCATTGTGCGCGTTCTGTTAAACTCGTGAATGCGGGAAGAAGCTGAATCGTTCGTTATACACAGGACATGAAGGCAACCGCCTCGACGTTAGTTGCTGGTACGTCGCACTTTTTTCGTTTGTAATTGCTATCGACTGACCATATATACATACAGTTAAAGACGGGATTCTTCGGGAACATCTTAGAGATGCAGAGATGGTTTTATGATAATCACTTAGAGCACATATACCCTTCATTCTGAAAGTTAACTATATATTGCTCTCGTAGCAGCAGGAGGCATGTCTTGTAATTGATACACAAGGACTGAGGAACTAATTAGCATTCAATCTGACATTGAATGTCAATGAGAATGAGGATCGATCAGGATTGGAAGTTTTCGCCTCGGTCGCTCATGTGCAAGGGTTGGAGACTTTTATCATTGTTTGCTGCTACCGTAATATATAGTGGCCAACAGGAGCTAAGAGAAGCATCGGAATGGATCAAGGTCCGGAAGATGAGTACTAAGTAGGGTTACGCCAGAAATGTATATTTTTGCGTGGACTACTCGATGAGCGTGGGACAGAAACTTGAAGGAAAAGTTGTCAGAAGAACGCCGTAGGTAGGCATACGCAACGAGTTGATGAGAGGGTAGTAGTGCTGCGTGAAGGATTGTATGCGTTCTATAGTGCTCCACGTCAGTTCCCGTCTAAAAGAGATCTCAAATAATGATGTACCTCAGCGAGTTTCAATCCATCTCCCAATGCCTTTGCCAAACTTGAAGCCATCTGTTACTTCGAGGATCCCTTCACAGAAGGAGATGCCACCACCGTCCGACCGGTTTTGACGACCACCCGCCCGTTCTTCAAGTTCTCCAGAAAGGTAGCATCCGCGTTGGGCAATGCAAACACGATTTAACACTGACTCTAGGTCGAGTGTCAGGGAGGAAAACAGAATACCCGCGCAGACTCCTCCTCTTTTTCGCCCTTGAATAGAGGGGAGTTCGACCGAGTGAGGTTTCTGAAACTTCTCCGCTGCCTTGTACCCTTCCCTTTACTCAGCATAGAAAGCCCAGAAGTTCAAGACTCTGGCACGATGAACCATCTCCACCTGGGGGATAAACGTCGTCGTATAGCTCCGAGAGGATGAAGGCTTTGAGGCGAGGACGCAGACGTTAAAGATGGAAGCTGAAGAGAGGCATCCCAGTAGAGAGCGAGTAGCTGAGCTCGAGAAGACTGGGAGCCGTCGACTTTCGCTTGGTCTGGCTCGTTCCCTGTTTTCGCTTTCTTCGTTTGCCTGTTTTTTTAAAAGTCTTCACGTAGTGCGGTGCGATACAGGCGAAGGCGGTTACATCTCGAAGAGCGTCAGCTAACGAACGCGCATACAGCAAGTAAATACGTACTTGTCTGCGTACTACGACTCCAACAGTCAGAGCCACGAGCGACGGAAACAGCGGGCCTTACGTGTTCACGTTCAACGAGCTTCTCAGGGCCACGTTCCTATGTTCAATATTTCAATGATTGACACGGACGACTGCGGGACTGAAGCCACCATTGAACGTGACCCTTTTCTGTGACATCATGAGTGTGAGTGTAGCACTTCTTCATTTTCATGGTCTGATAACTCACAATAGACTTGGAGGTTCTTCAGACACTAGTGCTATCGCAGCATGGCAGTCCGCGCCCATGGATATTATCCAAGAAATTTTCAAGTATTTCTCATGCCCGTTGCACATATTCACCAACGGTCATTCTATCAACTTTCCGTGGTGTCTGGGTCACATCTGCTCTGCGTGGCGGACAGTGTTTCGATCGATGAGTACCGAATTCTGGAGCACGTTCCACCTATTCAAGGACTGGAAATTATATGACACATCAGTTAATGATATCGTTGCTATGGCCAAGGTTTTCCTGGAGTGTAATCGAGGGCAACTGTTTTCTTTCAACATACAGGTTGCGTTCGAAACGGATATTCTCCAGGTGTTTATCCCAGAATCGGCGCGATGGTTGGACGTCTCAATCTCGGCTCTCCAAGAATGGGGCGGTTCAATTCTCTCCCCTGTAAAGGACCGTCTTCCTCACCTGCGTTCCCTTGAGCTGAAGGTTTGGCACACAAGTCCTCCAAATTCGCAAAACTTTTTGGACCAGGACTGTTTCAAGATTGTGCCCAATTTGACGTATGTCAAATCGAATGCCGTCCAGGAATGGCAATTTGACTGGTCAAATGTAACCACCCTCGTGCTCACGGGTACTTTCGAGCCCTGGTTTCTCGAAATTATCCCCACATTGCGCAATTTGGAGAAGTTGGTTATACCCGTACTTGAAGGAACTTTAAAGGATTATAACAAATTGACGATCTCAACGTTTCCGCGTCTAAGAGTTTTGCGAACTCTGGAGCCTATGATCTTATCGGTTCTCCAATGTCCTTCACTTGAACAGCTATATATAGATGATAGCATGTCGCTCTTTGGATTGGAACCAATGGGCACGTCGTTCTTGGACAGATCAAAGTGCACCCTCCAAAACCTGTACATCGGGCACTCTGATCCAACCGGTGCTTTCCCCGCAATCTTGAAGCGCTCACCAGATATCAAATCCTTAACTATGCGTAGTTTCCGGTCGTAGTCCTCACCGCTATCACCTCCACTACGAGCATCTGACATGTCGCCCCAATATCCAATCACTCGTACCCCGACTTAAGTCATTGACGATGTTTCCCCTGATGACTCGATTGACGACAATCGAGGAGTTCACGGCCATGCTAGCATCCCGCACTATCGAACGGCTCCCTTTCGTTGAGCAGCTACAGCAAGTAATCGTAGTCTTCAGACAGCCGTACACCGCTGCCGCATGTATTCCAGCAAATATCTGAAAAATATGGTGTCTACTTCAACTTCGTGTATTATGATTGTTGGCACATCGAAGGCGATGATATCAGCTGGGACTTGGAAGATGACAATATCAAGTGGTCAAGTAGGTTTCCTCGTGAAAACCTTTTCCGTACAACACTAAATAATAAATTACAGGGGATCGCCGATGTTGAGTGGATGATGTAGTCCGTGTTGGATAACTCTAAGGATTACAATTTTTTCATTCGTAGTGGTATATTGGAATTTCAGGCTTGTAAAATCTGACGTAAAATATCATGCCTTGGATCGATGCGAGCCTCATCTACATTAGCCGTGCAACCGACCGCTTACCTCCAACGCCTGCTCTCTCCCTCGTGTTCACCCAACGGATCTTCATCCACCAGGTTGCGTCTCTGTAACCATGTAAGCTCCGCCACAGCGCCTCCCGCTGTCCTAGCAGTCAATGATGAAGAGGAAGAAGCCGATAGGTACAAGCAACCCAAAGGCGGCGTGACCTGTCCGCTATCTGTACTCCTCTTTCCCTTCTTTCCCAGCGAGAGCTAGAGCGAACCCGACTACAAACGCGTTACCGCTGAACGAAGGTAGTTTTTCCAGCTTCGGATTGAAACCGACAGCTCTACCTTCTGGGGCACACGGAGTATGTCGTCTGGGTGGGCACCGTCGTTAGCCGGGGCGCGGTGAAGGAGGATGAAGAACCCTTGACGCCAATAGACTCAGCACAGTGGAGGAAGTCATCTGGATTGCTGCTTATGCTGCTGGTGACAGCGCTTGAAGCGTTGAGGGAGAGGGCCTGCTGAGGGTAGGAGCAGGAGTAGCAGCCTGACGTTCTGCGCATACACAGAACATATCATTGGGGAATAGTGGGTGGGTTCTGGTATAGTGATGGGACCGATAGGAAGGAGGTATTCGTCGGGCTGTTATTCCTCGATTTGAACCATGGAATAAGATCGGTAGGCCGGGCTGAAGAGGTTGGTGGTAGAGGTATGTGATCTGGTACGCATCACTGAGGTAGTGGATTAGATGTACATCCGTTATAAAGAAGGAATGAACGACTCACTAGATAGAGCACGAGAACCTGAGAGTGAGAGGACCAGCAATTTGTCGTGGACTAAGGCTGAGTCCTGACGTCAACTTCGTCCGAGTTTTCTTTTACTCTTTCCTTGTGACTGTACACGACAGGAAAAGAAGGGACAGGCGGTGGATAAACAGAATGGAATGAACAGGAAGTGACGTCAGTAGGTGACAGTGATAGGGACGTTTTGCCAGCCTCGCTGAAGCGAGTTGATCATCTGGCCTAGACTAGGCGTGATAAAGCTAGCGATCGCGACCTGAGCGCGTCTTGCGTGTGTAGGAGCGGAATGGACGTGCCCAGCTTGGCATCTCGAGGACTCTCATACGCATAGCACCTACACCGCCTTGCCTAAGATTCCGGGCCGGGGAGTACCAACGTTGCTGACTCAATGGAGAAATTATCCAAATATGTTGTCAATGGGCCTGCCAAGATGATCAATCTGGTTCCTAGGCGTCAGTCAACTGATCATTGGTCCTGCGCGCTCTTGACGCACCCCGGTCCCCGTGCCATACAGTACACATCCTCAGGCGAGGAGACTCTTACGCCGACGAGATTGCGACTGTGTAGAGTCTGAGTAGGTGCCTTATGGTCGGACTACTGCCCCCCCTGGTAGTAGGCGTGCTAGCGAAGAAACGACCTCACCTTGCCTACCAAAGGTAGCCCCTTTTCGTCTATCGGGGTTCCTATTCCTGATCCAGACGAGGCAGAGAAGCTAGGGATGCCGAATGGAATATTCAACGGTGCCGAAAAACGTAGCACAGCGTTGAGGAATCTTCAGTTGCTAATTTTTCATTTTCTTCGTTATGACCCAATCACTGCATATTTTCGTACAGCTGGCTCCATTCCTCCATCATCTATTGCAATCTGTACCGTACTGCGTGTTTTTAGCACATGCACAGCACCACATCCGTAGTTGGAAATATACAGCCATGCGACCTATTTCGTCGCGCGCTGGTCCTATGCCCACCATCCCTGGGCTAAGTGTGCGTTTTGAGTTGAATATCCTTAGTGATGCCAAGACGCAGTCAACGTCATCATTGCCGGATGTGCGCGCAACGATGGTGCGATGCGAGGGATGCATGGCCCAGCCTTGGGATCGAATGGCCAGTGATAGCCATATGCATAATCACGAGGACCATCCTGATCACTATCACATATAAGCGCTCTTGATCGGTACCAGTCTTTACATTGACAGGTGACGAAGGATACTGTGATAGCAGTGCAATAGATTTCAACACTTTGCCTTATCGGTGTTGCCAGCGTCGCTCGACAGCAACATCGAGATATCATACACATTTGCAAAAACTAGCCGAGTTAGAGACGTGAATGGCGTGGAAAAGCTATCGTGGACGATTTGTGTGCTAGGACGCGGCCCATGCAAGACTGCTGCCGCGCAGTGAAACCTGTAATATGGCTTCTTGTCTCCAAGAAAAGGTTCATACAGCCATGAACGTACGAATGGTCTCGGAACTTGAATCCCGGGCTATGTCAAGACTCGGTAAAATTAGATTTTCATCGCGAATCTCCAAATAACTTGGATATCCTGACGTTTGTCGATAGGCTGTAATCTGGACTTATCGAATCGGGAGATGGCACTGATGTGGAGTTTATAAAGGTTGAGATCGCATTTGGGTGGTGGATGGGCGCCGGGCGTGGATCAAGGGTGTTGGCAGCCTGGATGAAGATCTGAGGCCGGCGGAAGGGGATCAGTCAAAGGTATATACAGAAAGGGATGCACGCACCTTCGTAGGTGCTGGATCCTTCTGTCTGTCTCTGTCGTTTTCACCCTTACGCCACGGTATACTAGCCTGAACGACCAGCATATCTCATCATTTGCCTGGTCAATGGTGGGACGCATGATCTCTCGCTTAGCCTTGTCTGCCGCATATTGCCAGATGTTGACGATCTGGCACCAGTCGCGATGAATTGGCGGATCGGACGCGGACAGAAGCATGATGGTGGTTGGACAGCGTGGTCAATTTGTAGCCCAGTGTGGAAGCAGATCAGCGAACCTTCGTAAGGGAGCGCCCGTCCTTATTGCTTGTATCACAGGCCTGAGAATCCGCAGTTTCGAGCAAGAGCTAGAATGGAAGGAAGACGGTGTGAGGCGCCAGTGAGATGCCGGGACCGGGAGAAGTTATCCAAATATGTATAACTCCACCCCTGGTTCCTGGGGGTCAGTACAGCCTTATGGTCCTGCACGCTCTCGGCTCTTTGACTAGACGCACCATTCGATTTCGATAGTTCTGCGTGCTCTCGACCCTTTGCACGGATTTTGCTCGTACCCGCCGTGCGCGCTGTGCCACACAGTACGCTCGCATCTTAGCTGTATCGTGTGCGCTCTCAAGTCAGGTTGACCAAATCTAACTAGCCGTCGCTTGTCGCACGGTTATCTGTCGCACCACCATCTCTTTGATCTCGACTCGCGCAATTTCATATACCAGGTCAGGACCACATCCGAGTCATTGAACTTCGAGTCAGGGCCCGGCCGTGCTGACCTCTTAATCCAGGCCCAGTTCGGGATTCCTTACCTCTGTCAAGTCCTACACACAGCTTCAAGTTCTTGATTCACACACCCATCTAACACAACATCAATTATGATGGCAACTGCAACTTCTAGTGCGGGTAGGCCAATTTATGTTTCTCAGCATGGCTGATCCTTGACATATACCATCAGATGTGGATGAGACATATGTTCAAATGCTCAGGGAGCACTATCTATGCCCACACTTTCGCATTCTTGTCATGGGGAGGGCTAATGCAGGCAAGACAACTATCCTTGAGAAGGTTTGTGGTGTAGCAAGGGGGACAAGGCCCATCATATATTATGGTAGTAAGTTGGTCTGAGTTTTGTGCTTCCTTTGGCTGTTGAGCTTCTTGCAGGTAATCAGCTTGGACAACAGATTCAAATCATGCCATCACTTGAGGTGACTCAGACCAATGTGTAGATGTACCCATTTACATGCAGTGATAACAGAGAGGCAAACATGATATTGAGCATCAAATTACATACCCTGGAAGTAACTTTATCTTCCATGACTCTCTGGGTTTTGAATCTGGTTCAACTGAGGAATTGGGGATTACTTGGAAGTTCATTGAAAAGAAGTCTGCAGAAACTGAGCTGAAAAACCAGCTGCATGCAATTTGGTATCTTGCTTTATGCCCATTACAATACTGGCTGACCTGCTTCCTCTAGGTACTGTATACCCATGGATGACCCTCGTCCCATTCTACCTGCTGAACTTGAATTCTTCAATAAAGGGACAGGCAGAGGCAAGTCCTAATGAATTCATATCTCATCTTGTTGTACTTGCTGGTTGAGATTAACTATTGTACCTCCTTTCCATTGGCCTACTTCCCACAAATTACTAGTACTGACTAGTAAATATTTCCTTTACTAGTTCCTTTGGTGGTTATATTCACCAAATTTGATGGTCAAATAGCAAGTGCATTTGTCAACTTGACTGATACAAACTGAATGATGAAGATAAGTGGGAGAGAGCCAGGAACATTGCTGAAATCACTTTTCAGCAAGTTTATCTTCCTAAAGTTTTGGAAGTGAACTATCCTCCCAAGGCATTTGTGCGGTTTGAAGGTGAGAATGATGAGTATTTCTTCTTGAAAATGGGAGTGATGTTCTTTTATAGATCTGGATTTACCAGAGAATGATTGTGCTGAATTGACTCAGACAACTGCTGATGTCATAGATAGTGATAGCATGCACCAGCTGTTTATTTCAACACAGATGAATAATCTTGACCTTTGTGTTAAATCTGCACTTCGGTGAGGGTCAAATTCACAATGTCACTTACTAACATTGACAATGTTCAGACATGTTCTGAAACATCAACATTTGACATGGGATCATGTCATCATCATAGTTTTTTCAAAATTTCCACATTTCTGGGTATGCATTTTGGTCAAACTGCACATTAGTATAGGAAAAGTTATAATGTCAATAGGTTGACAGGGAGGTAGGTGGCCTTCATATGGAATGACAAAGACTTGCAAAAAGTTCATCAGGAGGTAAGTAACACTCCACTGCCTTCAAATGAAAAAAAAAACCAGTCATACCTCAGATGTCTAATCAACAACTAAGTGAAACAGAGGTTAGTTGTCACCATATTCTTGCTGGCAGGATCTGATGACATTAATATCAGTGGGTGAGTGGCATTGAACTGGCATAGATCTGATATATTTTCTCATGACAACAGTTTGTGAGCAATGTGTCCTTTCACCATCAGCAGTCTTATCTCCAATACTCTACAGGAAGTGAGTGACATGACCCAATTTTGATTTTTGGTAAATGATCCTATGGTGACCAACAGCAAGTAAGTTACTCCATCTTTGTAAGCAGACTTGTCAATCCTTCATGGACAGGGAGTGAGTAACACAACACTGCCTCACACCACATCTGACCTGCTTAAAGAAAGTAAGCAACATTGATGTTGCCCAAGTTCTACATAATTCAATGAACAATAGAAAGTTGGGTGACTTACTGTTATTTGAAATCAATGCTCAGCAAACTTCATTGTATTAATAACAGGAAGTAAGTGACATTTCCCTCTGTCTGATTATAAACATTACATCTTGTCCCAAAACAACAGACAGTAAATATCAATATCTCCCCCTTCCAATTTCTCTTGACAAGCTATTGCAACACAAACAGGATGTATGTGATACTTTTGTGAGATTTGAATTCATCATATGAAATACTATGGCAAAAGAGAGTCAGTGCCATTGTTTTCTGTATTCCCAACTCATTATGCTAATTTAATTCTTAAAGGAAGTGAGTGTTGCTAGCTGCTCTGCTGCAAGACACTCTGGAGACATTCTCATGTTCTACAGATTGTGAGTGATATTGTGAGTACTAAGCAGTGAAATCACATCTTTTCCTATAGAAGGTCGGTGTCATGCCAGCTTGATCTCAAAGATGATCTTTTCAAAAAACTTCCTGTGACCTACAGTATGTGAGTAACATTGCAAATATTTCTAGAAAACTACTCTAAGTATTTTTCCCTATTCCTGACAGGATGTGAGTGACAACATTGAAGATTTTTGTGGATGCAGTCTAATCACATCTTTTCTATGATCAACAGGGAGTGAGTGAAATTGTATACTTTGTGAAAGACAATCTCATCACATCTTTTCCTACTATGACCAACAGGGAGTGAGTGCTGTTGTACATTTTGTGAAAGGCAGTACATATCATCACATCTTTTCCTATGGCCGTTGAACAGGGGGTGAGTTGTATTGCACATTTTATGAAAAGCAGTCATCACATCGGACCAACAGGGAGTGAGTGATTGCATACTATGTGAAAGGCAGTCTCATCACATCTTTTCCTATGACCTAACAGTTTGTGAGTGACATTGGACATCTTATGAAAGGCAATGGGCTCATCACATCCTTTCCTACCAACTTGGAGGTTGTGAGTAATATTAGCACATTTGTGTGAAAGGCAGACTCTTTTCCTATGATCAACAGTGAGTCAGTGACATTGCACAGTTTGTGAAGCCTAGTCTCATCAGATCTTTTCCTATTACCAACAGGGAGTGAGTGACATTGCACATTTTGTGAAAGGTAGACCCATCACATCCTTTTCCTGTGACCAACAGTTTGTGAGTGACATTGCACATTTTGTGAAAGCCAGTTTCATGACATCCTTTCAATTCCTATGACCATCAGCGAGTCAGTGACATTCAATGTACATTGTGTGACAGCCAGTCTCATTCAAACTTTTTCCTATGACCAATAGCTTGTGAGTGACCAGCACATTTATGAAAGCCAGTCTCATCAAATTTTTCCTATGACCAACAGGGAGTGAGTGACATTGCACATTATATGAAAGGCAGTCTCATGACTCTCATGACATCTTTTCCTATGACCAACAGCTTGTGAGTGACATTGCACATTTTGTGAAAGTGCAGACTCATCACATATGTATTTTCCTATCACTGACAGGAAGTGAGTGATGTTGCACATTTTGTGAAAGGGAGTCCCATCACAGCTTTTCCTATGACCAACAGGAAGTGAGTGATGTTGCACATTTTGTGAAAGGGAGTCCTCATCACAATCTTACATATATCAGAAAGTGAGCATATTGCCATATCTTTTCCATGTCTTCCTTTTACATTATTATCATCATAGATTGTAAGATTTCACTTCAGCCCACCCACTTCCACCTCATGTGATAATTTGTTGTCATTTATATTACTTCTAGGTAAGTGGTGGTGGTTAATGAGGCATTGATTTTCACATTAGTTTGCATGCTAGTGTGTAGGTTTGATGATACATTGGGTGTTTTACTGTCACACTAATCTCACACTAACTAGGATGAACTTTTCTCCATGTTTGGAGACAGGAAACGGCACTTTGCCATCATGGTATTTGATTCTTTCCTTTCTGAATGATATGCAACTGATACCATTGCAACAAGCCTACTGGTTGCCAGATCTTAGTTTGTAAATTATTCCTTTTCATTTACTGTATTTATGCTCAAACTTTGAAGCAATTATTGTCATTGCCAAGCTATCCTTTTGGATCAACAGAGCATTTCTGCCATCTGTTACACAAGCCTTGTATCAATACCAGCAAAACTGCTATGCTCAGAAGCTGAAGACTGAAATTACTGCTGAATTTCTGCACCCTGGTTATCAAGATATGGTCACATTACTCTATAGGCAGGTGACTCACATTGATGGTAGGTTCTTTGTATAGTCATGCATTACTTATGAACAATTTATGGCAGGGTGAAACACCTGGCATTGGATATTCAGGTGATTTATTGGCTGCATTGCATTTGCATTGAGATCATATTTATCTGTACACAGATCACTTCTCATATGCCTCTCTTTTGTTATTCATGCATCTGGCTCAATTTTTCTTTTTAATGTAAACATACATATACATATGTCGTTAGTTGGGAATACATTTGGCAGGGACACAGGTTGGACGCAAGTAATTAAGAATGGCAGCTACATAATTATGAGCCATTAATGGAAATTATAGGAGTCCATAGTAATAGTAGCTGCTGGCATCCGAGTCCTGATTTGTGCAGATGCTGTGCCTGTTGCATTAAGTCAAAGTCCATTGGAAAACCTCTCAGCCCTTGTCACCTGCCCTCTCTGGACTTCCCACCATCCTTGCCTAACATTCTCTCAGATGTTTGCATGTGCCAATGAAACAAGCTCCAAATCTTGATACATCAGTAGGATGTACTGTATGTATAGTATTTTGAAATATTCTTCTTGACCTATGTACATGTGTCTGGTCAGGATTGCCTCTGCTGTACTATGAATGCAAGTTGAGTTAGATTTGAAGGACAGTTATGCTCCCTACACACTTCACTTCTTGGTGACACTTACATTTGATGACAAGTCATCTGCCTGGACACATGTATCTTAACATTAATACTTATTGAACATACAAAATTATTACTATTTTATGTTAGTACAGGATCCATGACAGGGTGCCAACTTGTTAATGCTAGATACATGAGTGTCAATGCATCTCAAGATGAACAACCACTAAGCCCACTTCCCACTTATCCTTGCCTTGACTGTAATTCCATTAGGACCCAGATCCAGCACCCTCGGTGCCTTGTTCTTCTCCCCCTTCCTCCGACCCATGACGAGCACCTTTGCCTCAAGAGGCACAATCCCTACATCCTTCAGTTCCAACTGTAATGTGTAACCGCTCCCATTCCTCATCCAACTCCTTCACAAACTTTTTCAGCAAGCTTATAGTACGCTCGCTCTCC
Source organism: Amanita rubescens (assembly GCA_015039365.1). Classification (NCBI taxonomy): domain Eukaryota; kingdom Fungi; phylum Basidiomycota; class Agaricomycetes; order Agaricales; family Amanitaceae; genus Amanita; species Amanita rubescens. Next base: position 62,995 of record WION01000234.1, on the reverse strand, counting down.
AGGTGCTCGAATGTCGATGTTCAGGTGACTGTTATTCAAGTCTTCTGCTACACTCGATGAACTTGGCAAAATAAGAAATGACTTGATGCTAACCTAAACTTGAATACTTGATACTGTACAATCGTGCTTAATCTTTTGCAGAATCAAGCCATGCTCGGACTTTCTCCCGAGTCTTTTCTGCCTTCATTGCACGTGCTTGGACGCTGACCCTGCCTTCGCATTGTACGTCCATAACCCCAAGATAATGTCAGCAATGTCAGGGGTCTGAGAGTCCGCAGCCTTGGTATTGCTCGCTTGCTTCTTTTTCTGCTCTTCGCCTGACAGCCCGCGCAACACGATCAAGCAGTCTGCCTGGCGACGTTTCTGATCAACGCCCGATACATCATCTGGCTCCCCGTCATAGTAAATATGCCTGGTGCGTTGTCGGGCCAAGTTCACAAATTGAGGCACTCCCCAGGTGTTGAGGGCAGCACAACCATAGGCGATGTCGAAGAGAAGAGGTGGTGGCCAATCATCATGGTCCACACGTTGCCTCGCATCCGAGTTGTGAGGTGCCACGTACGTGGTGACAACATCAGGGGCATTGAAGTGCTGAAACGTGAGGCGACTGACTGCGAGCGATGGATTGAAGCCTATGGGTTGCATGACTCGGGCCACGTCAGTGACAGACATCGCGAAATTGGGGGTCTACTACGAATTAGTTCAACCACATGGAAGACAATAACTAACTTGCAAAAAAGCGACGATAGAGGCCCCAAATGGCCTGTGTAGCTGTACGGAAAGCAGGATTCCGTTACGTGGATCGTTGATGTCATCCAAGGGTGGATCCAAAACTTCATTCCTATGATCGGCGAGACCAGTAATGTACTGGGCCTGGAATGAGAACTGGGAGTGATTCAAATATTCAGAACTCACCTGGCTTCCCTTTGCGTGAGGGAAAATATGACACGCCTGAAAGTTTGATGTCACACCAGTCATCAGACAGGTTCCGTCGCGATTGGCAGTCACCCTCTGTGCGAAATCAGCCTGGCGAGTGGAGATAGTTGATGAATATGAAGTCCTGTCGTCCATCAAATCAGGGTCAAGCAGAAACGGATCTGACATTGAATGAGCATTGAGGGGTCCTTGGACGCCGAAATATGACTTGCCTTGTGAGTCGGGTATATAGTAATAAACACCAGCCTGTATATCAACCTCAGAATACTGGACCACTGCCAGGCCAGAGGCGGACCGGGAGATGTGGCCTTTGGTGCCATAGATCGTAAACCCGACATACCGCAACCACTTAAGAGGGTGCAATGAGAAGCACTGACACGTCTCAACAGGAATGGATAGCGCAGGCTGGTATTCACCATCGATTGGCATCTGAAGCTCAACGATGGCGGCCATGTTGGATGTTGAAATGTGGGTGACAAGTCTGCGTCCGTGCGTCATCCATCTCACGTGCTTCTCCAATACGAAATAGATCTGCGAGAAGAGGGCGTGTTTGATTTCGAGTATTTTATGCAAAATTGTATGCGCCTTTCTGGTCGACGCAACGCTGACCCTGCTTTAGTCTAGACTTTCCCAAGCGGAGCTTAGAGAGCTTTTCGACAAGTACGCGCCTGGAGTTGTTCCGAAGTTTCCCGAGACCACGGCGATACGCGAGACACCCAAGCAGCGCACGGCAATTCACGAGACATAAAAGACTGCCGGCGTTACTGAGTGTATTAAAATGCTAGGAATACACGAGTGTCAATGATGAACAACCACTAAGACCACATCCCACTTATCCTCGCCTTGACTGTAATTCCATTAGGACCCAAGTCCAGCACCTTCAGCGCCTCATTCTTCTCCCCCTTCCTCCAACCCATGACGAGCACCTTTGCCTCAAAAGGCACAATCTCCGCATCCTTCGTTCCAACTGTAATGTGTAACCGCTCCCGTTCCTCGTCTGGCAACTCCTTCACAAACTCCTTCGCAAGCTTATATGCTCGCCCGTCTTCTCCATCCTGTTTGCCGTCGAGTTCAAACGGAATGACGCCATCCACAGTAAGCGCCATAACCCTCCCATCCCACACAACATTCATCACTCTCAAACCAAACATCGCACCCGCATTCTCGTTCACGAGCTTCTCACATCTCTCCCACAACAATTGAGAAACCGGCAACTCTTTACGGTGTACGATCGTCACGTGAGGTTTAAACGCCAACCGGCCCTTCTTCAAATGCGCCCAAAACTCGTCATTGGACGACGCAAACACGGGCTCCAACATCGTCTCTAGATCGATATCCGGTAAAAAGGCGTAATACCGCGCTGTGGTGCCAGTAGACCGTGGCTCAACGGGGGGAGGATCAGGCTTCTTAGCCTTCTCCGCAACCTTGTAAGCCTTGACTTTCTCGATCCCCTCCTTCACCTTTTCCTCGCTTGGCATAGTCAGACCAAGCTCTTTTACGATACCGTTTACGGCACGACGCACGCTTTCTTCCAACCCTTCGCTTATAGGCATGTCGATGATCGCGTCTACTTCTGAAGGGAGGAGATCCTCCGACTCTCTTATGAATCTCCAAATCACGTCTTCGTATAGGTTGGAAGAGAGAGAGGGAGAGGGAGAGGGGGGACGCGCTTGTGGGGGTGCGCGGAGGGTTTGGTGGTTAGTCCCTCGTGAACGGACGCGTTCAGCGCATGTGGTGAAGATCGTAGCGGGGGGTTGGGAGGAGGAATCCCAGTGAAGAGCAAGGAGCCTAGCTCGGGAGGTATCCTCGTCAGCCGGATCTGGGTCGTTCCCTGCTTTGGAGGCTTTTTTCTTTTGTTTTTTGAATAGGTTGAAAGATTCTTCGCGTAGAACGGTGCGGTGTTGGCGGAGGTGGTTGTTTCTTTGCAGAGAGAGTTAGAGTTTTAGCTAAAAGAGTACGCATATAGTACGTACTTGTCTGCAATGACGACATCATGAGACTTTAACAACTCCATCACGTTTCTGACAAAGGCGGGACCGGCTTTTTTGGCGCGAACGTCGTCACTTTGAGTGTGTCCAAATTTGAAGATGTGAGCGAGGGCGACTGAGACGGCGGTTTTTCCGCACCCGGGAATAGCAATTGGAACAATGATCGTTTTCGTGAACCGAGGCTGGGGTTGTTGTTGTTCGACTTTTGGTTCCTCAGTTACTTTCTTCCCGTCGTTCGATGCCAGCCACACCAAAAACATCTCCCTCGTCTTGATAATCCCCTTGTTATGCTGATACTGCTCAAACGCTTTCGGATTCTGTTTAATTTCCTTGATAACCCAATCCACATAAACTTTCGTCTCTGGCCGAACCATCTTTGACCTTGACAATTTACTCGGATTCATAGTCCCGTTTTTCGCATTCATGGTTAGGAGGGATTTTGTTACTTCCCTCCAATCGCGGTACATGAGGTAGGGTTCGTCGAATTTGATTTTAAAGAAAAAGGTTGAGCCGGGGGTATAAGGTAACATGCCCGCCGTGGCTTTATCGGCACGGGAGGCGGATGCGGGAGGTTCCGTGATATGGGTACGGACGACGAATCCTTCTAGTGGTTCGCCTTCCCAAGTTCCGGTCTTGCGGATATCGTCTGTGAATGAGCGGACTTTTGAGATCGAGTCCAGCGTGATGTATTTTGTCTTGATGAATCCCCATTCGTCGGCAAAAGCATCTACGGCCTCTGGAGGGAGGGTATAGAATTCTTTTGTGCAGGTGTTGATGCCGTGGAGGTATAACCCTGTTTTGCCTGGTGGGTATGGAAGGACGTGTTCTTCGAACGAGTCATCGCAGAGCTATAGGGGTTAAGGATGAGTTGGAAAGAACAAAACACGACGATGACGCGTACCTCGGCAACTGCGGTCCAGTTGTTATCCCATAAATGCTTTGCGAGATCTGCCTCTGTCTTTTCTTTTTGTTCCAGATAGCGTTTCAGCCAGACATCACCAACCAGAGCGTGAGCTTGGCTTTGTCCTGTGACTGGACCAAGGGAATGTTTTGAAGTAACGACAAGCTTTGATGAAGAGAGTGCAGCGATAAAGATAATGCATCCATTTGATTTGAGAGAGAGAATGTAAGGAGAGCGAGTATGAGACTCGAGAAAAGACCACTAAAAGTAGAGTGAGAGTTGAAGGATGAATAGTAACGAAATTACTGACCTCAGTCCAAGGAACTTCTCCGATATTGAAAAACTTGTCGTATCCACGTACGACGATACGGTCATCGATGGTAAAAAGACCACGAGCGTAAGTTGGAAAAGGAGAAGGAATATCGTAATATTTGAATTCGTTCATCTTCCAACTACGAACTAGAGTTGTTGGTTCTGCTGGTGCTGGATAAACTGCAGATTTTACGAGTTTTGGAGAGCATTTTTCGAGTGCGACGAGAGCCTCGATGAGTTGAGAGTCAGAACGAGACATGAACCGGTGAGTCAAGCTAACTCCGACCCTCATCATGGTCAACGACATGCTCTTTGCAAACTTCAATCAAGATTTTTCGTACGTTTATAACTCTCAAACAAATATAATTCTAATAACTTTTAAGATGTATTTCAATTGGTACTCGCAAGGGATATACCATCATCAATTGTGACCCATTTGGTAGAGTCACTTCAACTACCGATGGTGCACGCGGAATCGTAGAAATGCTCTTTACAACTTCACTTTTGGCTCTCGTAGGCGCTCCAGATCAACCTCAATCAAGTCCAAGGAAGCTTCAGATCGTCAATACCAAGGTGAGCCATCCAAATCCTACTAGTTTACATTACACTCATTGGCAGCAAGCGCAAATCCGTCATCTGCGAGCTACTCTTTCCTTCATCTATTCTCTCTGTCAAGATGAACAGGAAGACTCTAGTTATCGTGTTGGAAACCGAAATTTATACATATGACATTTCCAACATGCGTCTTCTTCACGTTATCGAAACTCCCCCAAATCCTGACGGTGAGCGTCCTCTACCTGACTTTCTGACTCGTTCTCATCGTACTTTTAGCTGTTTGCGCTCTATCACCGTCTGCCGACAACTCTTATCTTGTTTACCCCTCCCCCGTTCCCTCACCATCTACTTCCCTCTCCGCAACATCCTCGGCACCAACACCCCCATCTACCTCACCACCCCAGAACGGCGACGTCCACATCTTCTCAACCCGCTCCTTAACCGTCGTCAACGCCATCCAAGCGCACAAAACGCCTTTATCCTTCCTTTCCATCAACTCAACAGGCACCCTTCTCGCCACAGCCTCGGAAAAAGGCACCGTCATCCGCGTATGGAACATACCCAGTGCAGAGAAACTATACCAATTCAGACGGGGGACGAGGGAAGCAGTGATATATTCTATGAATTTCAACCCCATGTCGACGCTATTAGCGGTTAGCTCGGCACATGATACGGTCCACATATTCAAGCTGGGAGTGAATAAAGGAAGCGGGCCATCCTCGTCGTCGTCGGGTTCTGGAGCGACGAGTCCGCCGGATTCGGTGGATAGTCGGGAAGAGTATGAGGGTGGGTACGAGGCAATGTTGGAAAAGGAAAAGAAGAAGACGAGCGTATCGTAAGTGGCAGTGAGCGCGCGTAACGAATTTTGGGTAATTGACGAGTTGTTATAGATCGATTTTGAGGAGAAAGTCGTTGCAAATGACCAAGACACTCGGGCATTCGGTGGGGGAGTATTTACCGCCCACGTTGACGGAGATGTGGGAGCCCGTACGGGATTTCGCATACTTGAGGTTACCAACCAGCGGGACGCGAAGCATCGTCGCGCTAAGCCCGTATGTTTCAATCTTTCACAATTTTTCTCCAATTTACGGCTCTTTTAGAACTATGCCTCAGGTGATGGTTATTTCATCTGAAGGATACTTTTATCTATATAACATCGACCTCGACAACGGCGGTGAATGCGCCCTCGTCAAACAGTACAAGTGGGTGTCTTACTCTGACTATCATCATCCAGTCTAACCTCTCCCTCTAGTCTTCTTGATTCCACTGACGATAGCAATGGTACGTCGAGCAGACGAGTTGGAGATTAGTTCGAGTTGTATTAGTAGCAATAATATATTAGTTTCCTAAATAAGTAACTCTCCCTTTTACCGTCATCATGGACGATGAAAGCGCCGAAATCGAGTTGGTGAGAAATCATGTCCACGTACTAGACATCTTCTGAAAGTACCGCCTACAGCTCGAACAGAACATTAACAAAACTCACCAAATCTCACGACGAATGATATGTACGACGATTTCTTGTTTTCACCCGACGCTGAACGGATCAGCCAGCCGTTCTCGATAGCTTTGATACCCGACTGGCGAAACTTGAAAAATCTATACTACCACTGTATACCTCGGCTCAGGTACTCACTCGTCGAACTCAGAGTACGTGGCGTGACTCTACCTCTATTGGAACAACCGCTAACGCTTCCTCAGACATTGACAAGACCCTATTGAAAATTGACGAAGTAGGAAGCCAAAATGAAGATCTAGACGCAGAAGAAGCCTTGATCTTACGCGGGTGAGTTTCCACCATCCCCTCTTCATCCCGTTGTCTCACTAGCCCTCCAGACCCCAACCAGGCCAGCTCGACACCTACAAATCCGCCATCGAACGTCTCAACGCTCTCATCACTTTCAAATCCCCATCATCAGACCATCACGACGCCCCTGCGCGGCTCGTCGAAACCGGCGCCAAGAAGCTAACCCTCCTTTATACCAAACTCGTCGCGGAAGGCTCCTCTGGCTCTCCCCCAGGAGGAACATCCATCGAATTCACCATCTTGCCCTTCCCCGCTGATCTCCTCGCCTCTCTACGCCCTCTAGTCTCGTTTTTGAGGACCTTGCCTTTACCGGCAACTCACCCAACCCACCCCGCCGCTCAAGGGATCCGCTCTGTCCTCGTCGACGCCCAAAAAGGGTACGCAGACATGCGCGGAGCGTGGTCCAAAAAATGTTTATCACCCCTCGCCAAAAACGTCGTAGACGAGGCCACCTCTTACAACGAAGGAGGGGGCAGCTACGAAATCGGCAGCTCCACGACAAAAGCGAGAAGAGACGGAGTCGAAGCGGGTAAATCGTTTGGAAAATGGGTCGAGTTGGTCTTGACCGTTGCCGAGGACGAATATAACCTTCTTTGCGATTTGGCTCCATTGACGTCAGGACAATTGGTCGCACAAGCTTACGGGGCGTTGCTCTCGCCGATTTTGGGACTCTTTGGGACGACGCTGGGGTCGTTGATTGGACTTATCAAACGATCGTTGCATAAACACACTTTTTTGGCTTTATCGACGTACGAGGCCCTCCTCAAGCTATTACCGAGATGGGAGAGTCTCCTCAATCTACGTGAAGGAGGAGGGGGGAGCAACGAAGTCAAGGAAGGTCTAAACTCGTTGAGGGCGGTCTGCCTTCGGAGCTTCCCGGAACTTATCGCGGATATCAAATCGGGCGCAACGTCAAAGAACAATGCCGGTTTGGCAGAATATACGGGAGCCGTGACGGATTTCACGCAATCGACGGTGACCTACCTCTCCAAACTCCCCATCGTCAAAGGTGCCGTAGGATCCGCCCTCCTTTCTCTCGGAGACGGAAATTGGAAAATGGGAGAAGGCGTTCAAGTTGGGAAAGGTTCCAAATTGCCACTGGGCGGGGAAGGAGGGGACGCCGAACAAACCATTCTGGAACATTACATTCACGACGTGATCACCACGACTATCGCTTCCATCACTGCGCTCTCGAAAGCTTCGAGGAGACCGGCTGTGGCGGGGACTTTTTTGATCAACAACATTCATTACCTCAACGCCCATCTTTTACAATCGCCTTCTGACCCGAGTTTACCTGGGATGATGGCTAAACCGACTCAGGATCTCCTCGCGCGCAATCAACGTACGGCGAAAGCGGGATACTTTGATTCAAATTTCGGGCCTTTGATGCAAGCCTTGTCGGATGACCCAAAGGAGGGACGAACGGCTGGGAAAGAGCGTTTTACGAGGTTTTATGACTTGTTGGAGGAGGTTTTGGAACGACATCGCGTTGTGCGGGTTTTGGATATGGATGAGTTGTCTGAGCTTGGGAGAGAGGGTATCGCAGAGGAAGCGTGCAAATTGGTCGTACCCGCTTTTAGAAGATTCGTGCAACGGATGAAGGATCGCGAGTTTAGCAAGAGTAAGTTGCGTGGTTTTTTATCCCGGGATTCATTGACTAAACATCTCCTTTTAGATCCTCAGAAATGTATGTGTATCATTGATTGGACCAAGAAAAATACTCTTATATATGCATAACTACTAGATATCAAAATGTCGCCGGACGAGGTAGAATCACAATTAAAGAGTATATTTAATTAAATATAACCTTGCATGAACTTGATTGCATTTTCTTCATCCACGACAACGCCAACCCAAGGCAATTCTTCATCAAGCCTTTTCCACATGTAATCTTTAACAAATTGCACTTTACGAAGTTTTTTACAATGTTTCCTCCACGCCGCGAGGTATCCGAGGACTTCTCGCGTGGGACCGGCTTGCGGGCCCAACGTCGACTCGGTTCCAAACCGGGGTGGTAAGACGGGATTTCCGGGGGGAGATTTATATGACGTCGGAGCGAGCTGGGAAGGTTGAGAGAGGAAAGCGTGGAGGCCCGCGTGGGCGTGGTGGTGCTGTTGTTGTTGTTGTGCCTGGAGGAGGGCGTTGGCTGGAGCGGCTACAGGACCCGCGGCAGCACCGACGTACACGAACCTTCTGGTGTGTAACGTCGGCATGGGGCGCGTCAACTTGTGAGATATGTGTAAGATGGGTGAAGGGGGGAAAGCGAGATCTTCAAAATTGGTAGAGGTAGGTTGGTTGCCGTATGCGGCGATAAAGTGGGGCCGTGACGTTGACGTCGCTGGAGGAGATGATTTGGGAGATGAAGGAGGTGGGAAGGCATAGCTGTAGAGAGGATTGTAGAGTTGGAACGTGTGTAGGTCCGGTAGTTTGAGAAGGAACCTCGCTCCGAGGCTTAGTATGCTATACTGCAGGGAGAGTTGAGTACAAAAACTCAAATCCCTTGAATTAACGTGGTGACGTACCTCGCTCGGATGCCCTTCGTCGTACAAAATCTTGAGCTTTCTCAACTTTGGAAAGAAATCCGTCGTCGGATACATAATCTCCTCGTCCCACTTTCTTAGCGGTAGACTCAACGACTCTAATCCCGGCGCGACTTCTTTCAAATCCGGCAGAACCGTAATGACATCAATGGACTTTTTATCGTCATCCCGAAACTCGATGTGAGTCAGGTTGCGATAGGTTGCAATGTCGAGGATGGAGGTGTGCGGACCAGAGTAAATGGAGAGGTGAGGTAGGGCGTGAGGGTGGAGGGAGCAAAACGGAAGTCGGTTGGCGACGGAGAGACGTTCTATGGTGGGGACGGTATTGAGGAAGACGATGAGAGGGTCGACAAGCCTGGTACGGGCTGTGTTGAGGTCTGCAGGCCAAGCGTACTGGGCCGGCATACGGACGGAGAGATCTGTGATGGGGGGTAAGACACCCCTGGCTAGATTGTTGAAATAAGATGCGGATTCGTGACTCCAGTCAATGTGGAGGACGCGGATGGTGGGGATGGTTGCGAGGCGAAGAGCGTAGCGGACGCTGGGCGCGAAATGGTCAAGTTCATTCCTGACATTCCACAAGGCTAATCTCTTGATTGGAGAGGTAGGGAGGACGTCCAGAGCATTGAGGTCCTTTGATTTGACAGGAAGGAAGCAGTCGTAAAAAAAGAGATTTTCGAGGAGGGGAAAGTTTTTGATTATCGAGTAAACTTGAGGTGGGAGGTTAGCATTGTGAAAGACGAGTTCTGTTAGGAGAGAAAACCGAGAGACATGATTTGCGATTCTGGTGTAGAGTGCAATTGAAGCGAAGAATTGAGGAGGACGTGGGTCATCTGGGTCGTTGGCTGCTGGATGAGCCGAGTCGACGTTACCGTCTGGGTCGACTAGTGCTATAGATGGGTCATACCGAGAGAAAGCAGTTTCACTGAGGTAAGAAATTGAGAGTACGAGTGATTCTGGTACGAGTGCGAGCGCGTCGTTCCAATAACCGATATTAGCCAAGAATTGTTTTGGTTCCCTGTAAATTATATCTCGATACAACGACCGTAATGCAATAGAATGAAATTCTCTGCAAACAAGCGCTGCTCGAAGAAGGTCTGATGGTTTTAAAATCCTTGAAAAGACGTGGCCCCAAATTTCAGCTGGAAGTTCTGACATCGTCGTCGTCGTCGTGGGAGAAGTTACTAAGTAAAAATGGCTTCAGACGCTTCCACTCCAGTACAAGCAAATGAAAGTCCAGAACCTGCTCCCATCACTGACCAAGAGGTCGGTGAATATAGAGAACAAGATCGTTTTTTACCTGTTAGTTCTCAAGCTATATTCGACTTTTTAGTAGCTCACTTCCCACTAGATCGCAAATGTCTCTCGTATCATGAAATCTTCCGTACCCCCTACCGCAAAAATCGCAAAGGACGCAAAAGAATGCGTCCAAGAATGTGTATCCGAATTCATATCCTTTATCACTTCAGAAGCAGCAGAGAAATGTCAACTCGAAAAACGAAAGACCATCGGCGGAGAGGACATTCTCTACGCCATGGCAACCCTCGGTTTTGATAATTACTCAGAAACCCTTAAAATTCATCTCGCAAAACTTAGACAACACCAGAGCACCACCACCGCCGCTCAAGCGGCAACGCTCTCCACGAGGGAACTACCTCAGCGGGATATGGACGATTAGTTATATATTTTGTTATGTAGCCAATCAAACTTGTCTCATGTCCACCACCACGAACAAAAAACTCCCTCCTTGGGCACCATTTGCCTTTATCGCAGGTGCATCCGCTGCGCTTATCGTCCCTCTGTTCTGGTTGCGAAGGCAACGTGGCCGTGCACTAGCTCATCAAACTCAGACGACTCTCGCTCCCACTGCCCTCTCTGCTGTCCACTTTGCTCGCGGCTTGCGCGCGCCTACTACATCTGCATCCTCTCCAGCCCCGGAACCTACAGAATCTTCATCTGAACATCCATCCCTGTTCACCGCCCTCTCTCACGCCGACACGTCAACGGCTCTTTTCGCCGCAAAAGCCTTTGGAATCGCAACGCTCCTCGTTGCTTTGGGCGGGGTTGGGATAACGTGGACTGTAAAAACAACGATGGGCGTTGATAACGTGCGTAACACTCGTTTTCTTTTGTCAATTTTACCAACTCTATACTTTAGATGCACGATTTTGGTTGTCTCGCAAAACAGCTGGTCCAAACTCACCTACCCAGCCTCTCCGAAAACCTTTACCGGATACCTGAAACCCCGGACGAGCACATATCTGATCCGGAATTAGAAAATTTGGTAAAACAATTAGATAATGAATTAATACAAGAAAATAAACTAAGAAATAAATTTAATTAAATATCATATAGTGTAAAATAATGAAAATAACAATACTTTCAAAAATAATAATTGCAGGGAAATTTTGGGAATAAACTAGCAGTTAACCTGTGCTCTGCACGGTCATCATATTTGGCAATGTGATTGTCTGGACTCTGCTAGGGATTGGCTTGGGTGAACCCCTGGGTATCCAGATGCATACCCACACCCACACCCTGTGACATACCCATACCCTCACTCTGTATGGGTTTGGATCAGGGTACATGGCAAGCTGACCCATACCCACACCCACTTCCATACCCACACCCACACCCTTATGGGTTAGGCCCCTTGATGAAGGTAATGATATGTGTAATACAAGTTAATTAAAATTTTAAATGAAAAAGAAAAGAAAAAACTAGTAATTGAAACTAAGGTGAGTACCACCTTCCCTTTTGGCCTTTCCTTTGAAGCAAACAGGACCAGGAGTCTCCTTCCCCTCCATTCCTTTCTGACCCCTCTGTCCCTTTCCTTTGCTGGCTGACAGAGAACATCAGGATTTCGGCAGGGGCCTGGTATAACTAGATAGTTCTTATCAACAATTTCCACGCTGCAATTAGCAGATAAGACATTATCAGGGTTTATCTACTTATCAAAGAGTTGTAACAAAGGATCAGGCAATGGTATAATACCTGTCATTCTTGTAGGATGTGATCAATAAATTTCTGTCTGCAGCTGCTGTATAAGACATTATTAGGGCTTACAACCCATTTATCTGAATTTTATTGGAAGGTCTTGACCTGATACCTGTCTGATACATGTATTGAAATTCTTGCAGGAAGTAATCCATAATTCCTAGTCTGCCACTGCTGCATATAATATTATCAGGGATTATCACCCTCTAATCAGAATTGCATTGAACTGATACATTCCATGACACTCTTTCAGAAGGTGATCAACAATCCCCACTCTGTGACCAGGGTGTCAGACATTACTAGGTCTTACCACTTGCTTACTTTCTCAATTGTCTCAGAGGATGACCTACTGATACATTCAGGTACTCAGGATTGAGCTCAGGTATCATTAGTATTGATACTATGTGAAATGGTACTAACATGATTGTCTCTAAGTATATATGTATTATGAAAAGAGTGAGAAAATCCTTCCTAGTAGCAATGAGTTTGCTAATCTGATCATTCAGTTAGAATGTGATGGAACTTCAACACTGATCGTCCAAAGTCGCAGATAAGACTAATGAGGACCACTTACACACATGTGGTCCCTGGTTAATTTGGATGGGTTGCTCCCCCAAGGAGTTGGTGGCACTTGTACTAAGAGACAATGAAGTTGATGCTTGAATAGACCCAAATGACAGTATTGGATGTCACAGGATGAGCTGTATGATGTCACTTGAGCCTCATCTTGAGCAGATCTCTGAGACCATCCGCCATCCCCAACAGGCTTGCTCTTTGCTTCTTGTTTCCCACTACTGAAGAAGGCAGTCTAGACACTGCCTGGCCGTTGCAATTTTCGGAAGGTGGTAGCATAACCATACTGTTTGATAAATCTCCCTACTTCCAGTCCTTGTTCACGCTCATTGGAGGACATTCCTCGGGAATCGCGAGGGTAGGTTGACGATCCTCTCCATTGCTGATAAATGAAGGATCCACACTGTTCAAAAGTTCTTCCAATAGGACCATCTGTCGTTGAGTTAATTCTTGATGTGGACACATCATTGCCAGGAAGGAGTCAACAATGAGATGGTTCTGGTTTGGCCCGGTAAAGGAAAAGGCGGTCTCGACTCGTCCCCGGCGAGCGTGATAGCTGAGCTCGTTCCCTTCCCAACCTTCGAGTCAATGAAGAATTGGCGTCACTTCCTCCTTGCACTACCGGAGCCGACACGCTCATTTTAGGCCCATAAGACGCCCCTGCCGAGGACCTTCCACCGAGTTCAATCAACAGCTCAGCGCACTCTCATGTAATACAATATTTGGAATTGATGGTATAGAATTTCAACACGAGTTGTTTATAGGTGATGAGTTGGCCCTGGATTGGTATTTGACCTCCTCCTGCTCATGGGTCTCGAAAACAAAGTTGGAGAAATGCTTTGAGCAGCCTGTAGTTGTTGTAATTGCAATTGTTGTTGGTAGTGTGAATGCATCTGCGCATGACTATCCAACAATGCTTGAATCTCCATGACCATTCTGTGGTAGATACCTTGAAGTCCCTTGAGCCCCAACGAAAACCAGTTTCGCCATTGTGTGCCAAACTGAGCCAAATTTAGCCAAATTTAGCCACGGGGCGTATCTCGGCGTTCGCCAGCCAAAAAAAAGTTGGCTTTTGTCAATTATTTCTGCCAGATTACGCCAATTCAATCCATTTGGCCTACCCACGACATATTAAGCATATCCGCCACTCTCCTCCCCATTCCGCCACTTTCTTCCCATTTCCGCCATTCCATTCCATTCCACGCCCCCCCCTCCCATCACTGCCATTTTCTTCCCATCGCCGCCAATTTCCTCCAATCACCGCCACTCTATTCCTCCTCCTCCTCCTCCTCCTCTCCAGCTCCTTATACTGCTCCTGCTTCCCCTCCTCCTCCACCCGATTTTCGTGCATTCTAAAATAAACAATAAGTCCATGTAAGAGTAGATAGAATGAAAAAAGGACATACAATTACTTCCGTGCTTCGCTCTTCCCATATCTAGCATAAAATGTGAGCTGAGAATATATGAAAAGTCAAAAGGGCGAGCAAACCTTTCGCTCAGACTTGTTGAGGCCCTTCCAGTACACTTCCCATTCATTGACAGTCGCTCCCTTGCGAGATTTCAAAAAATCGTTCTTGCATAGACCCCTGCCGAGCGCGGAAGTTAGTATATGTATGTTTCGAAGCGTTGAACTCACTGCGCCGTGGTTGCGTTGGGGTTCGCCCGCGCCCGCCGACCGCTCGTCTGACCTCCTCCTTCTGCTGGCGTCGCTTTAGCTCTTCCCCTACTCCCCTTCTTCGCTACCTCCATCGTCCTGGTATCTTCTGGAATGGCAACGTCGAAATCCGAGGCGCTCTTCTTCTGAGAATCGTTGAACGATTTGGATGGCGCTTTTTCCGTGGTGGCATCTCCGTTCGAGGATGTTTCCATTGCCGGAGAGCTGGGCGCGTTGAGCGTAATCGAAGAGGGCCCGGTTGCAGGCCCCAGGGTGGTGGTTGAAGTCGTAGCTGTACTAGAAGGGGGGGTGCCAGCAAAGTCCGGAGTGGTCGTTGAAGCCGCAGTCGTGGGACCCGGGGTGGTGCCAATGGTTGATGGCGTAGCCGTACTGGAAGGGGTGGCGCCAGCAGAGTCCGGAGCGGTCATTGAAGGCACAGTTGCAGGGCTCGGAGCATTTGAAGATCCTGCTGTGGGTGAGTTGGCGAGCACCGGATCCTCAGGAATGGTCGAGAAAGGTGCTGCCGTGGCTGAGGAAGGTGGAGAGGGCTTGGGTGGGGTTACATTACTACTCTTGAAACGAGCTACTGGTTTAATCTTCACAGTACCGCTAGAGGAAAAAAATTTTCAGCAAAGCCATCGAGAAACATTGAAACGCACAAAGGGTCTTTAACAGCTATAGCCTTCGTCGTCTTCGCCTTCTTCGCGGCAAAAGCTGACTCATCCAAATTCTCTTCGTCAAGGCGACGCTTCGACGAGGATGCTGCGACGCTTCCGGTGGCTCGGCCACGGTGGTCTTCACGAGTGCCGCTGTCACTTTCACCTTCGTCGTCTGACCCCGTCTTTCCTTTCTTTGAGCGATTGCGTGACCAGTTGCGGATGCAGTTCTTTGCAAATTCACGTGCCTTCCAGTTATTTTCACATAAACATAAGTAGTCGGGAAATTGTAAGCGTAGTTCAAGATAAACCATGTCGTGGAATTCAGTAGACATCTGGAGCCATTTCTTTGCCATATCAGGCATATGTTCTTTGATTGCCGAAAATACGCGCTTCAAAGAGTTCCTCATTAAGTTGATTTCATTTTTTCCAATGCGTTCGCCATCCTCGTTTTCTAGAAAATAAAGCTTCTTGGATAGTTCTCCGCGAGCAGTGGGACCACCGGCTTTCCCGTCATCTCGAAACCATTTGTTGAATGATTCTTGATCCCAAAATTCGACTTGGTCGAATTCATCACGATCTAATTCCTCGTAATGATAGTCAGCTTCTGCAGCACGTGGAAGGAGTGAGGCAAAGAATATTCGGCGATTGTTGAGAATATCTGCGGCGCTGTTGTTCGCAGCAGACGCGGTGCGCACTTGGGGTGTCGTACGCCCATTTGAAACGAGGTTTTCTTCTAATTTGACTCTAATGAAGGTCAGAATTGATTGAAACTAGCGTATATATTAAGTATATGCGCACTTTGATACATTAATATTATTATGGGGGATTTGCGCCATGAGAGACTGGTTCCTGAGGGTGTAATACAGTTGAGAGATCAATTTAATGATATATATGCCGAGATTTTACTGTAAGAGTAAGTGCGCGAACAATGCTTGAAATTGCGAATTATATGCGGAGTTTGTTGATACATCTGTTGATGGCTCCGGAGCCAAACGATTCATTGCGTGAACATTATCGACTTGCGTATTAGGCATATTAAACTGAATTTTTACGAGGTAAGTATGAGAACGACTTGGAACATGCAACTGAAACGAAAAACTCACCTGGGTAAGTTGCTGGGTACCGTTACCTACTATCGTGTTGCTGCTGGTAGTATTATACATTTCTATTGAGTTCAGTAATTGCTGGAGAGAAATATTATTGAGAGAGGACGACATAATAGTAAGGGAGCGTGGGGGCGAAGTGGCGGTCGAGTACAAGTGGGTCGGAACTAAAAATAGACCAATATCGGCCGATCGTTTATCGTCTCTGTGGCGCCGCAGTAGACCCTGGCCCGAATCTTTCGTCAAATGGCTAGAACTGTGTCATATCAATCACAGAGTGGGCAGGGTGTGTTCAAAAAAGAGAAATGTAGATGGTGTTGCGAGAGCGAGAGAACGGGATAAATTTCAGCGCCGGTAGTTCGGAAATTTTGAGGCGGTAACATAGTGTGCGTAATTTTGAATAGATACAAGCTATTGATACAATATAGTACGTGGATCGGGGACCGCAGGGGAAAACGAAATAGTGAATCTTTTGTGGGCCTATTACTCACGTCAGGAAAGGGTACCGAGTCACGTCAAGGCTGAGAAAACGTACGCGAGCCAAGAATGGAGAGGTTAGTCTGAATCAACTCATCCATCCAACATTTCAACGTCGTCGCTGTCCGCTGTGTTCGTGACCCAAGAGTCGTCAATGTCGTCGAATCCCTCTATACTCGCTGTACTCACCATTATTGTTGTCAACGTTATCCACCTCCATCGCTTCTGTTTCCTCGACATTCGCTTCCTTCATCTCGACGTCCCCATCATTCGCTGGTGTTACTTGACTTTCGTTTGTGTTGCAAATGCTTCGCACCACGGCGCCGTGATGACCACCATTACTCATTTCAACTTCACCATCTTTCATCTCAACGTCGTCGTCGTCGCCTTTGCCCACGTCAACGTCCATCACGAGGACGCTTTGCTCTACTGTGTCGACTTCCATTGCGACGCTGAGATGCGTACGCATGTGATCTCTAGTACAGGTTCCTCAGATATAATGTTAGATACAAACGAATCGCTTACCGCTCGAATTCTGTTGTCATTCTGTAAAACTGCTTTGCTGAAGAGTGACGACGATCTATGAATAAACGTTACAGAATAGTCACTCGAAGGCTTACCTGGTATTATGATTGTAGTGCAAGTCGACGTTGAAGCGAGGAGGGACTGAGTGACAAAGTCCAAATCTGTTTGGTAAACAAAGCCGCGCAGCGGGAAGCTTCGACGAGGAATCCAAATGAGTAATTGTAAACAAGACCGCGCAAAGATAGTTTCAAGTAAATGCAAACGAGCTAGGCGGAATCGAGGTGGCTGGTGGATACGCGCGCGCGCAAAGAACAAACACAATTGTCAATTTAATTCGTCCAAACGTTCTCCACATGCATTGTAATACAGGTATCAAAAAATCTGGAAGTCGAATGAATAAAGCTGTGTATAGGGCAAGAGTAGTGGCTTACTAGTGTAGTTCCAGCTCTACTCTTGTCCTGGAAAATCACGTCGCTCGTCCGCGCCACTAGTTTCTCCCTGCCGCTCCTCTTCATTATGAGCGCGCAACTCTTCTGCAGCACGCTCGATGAATCCGACTGCTCTGGCAATTTGACGACGCACGCTATTCAAGTAATGCGTGATGGTGAAGTTGGATTTTGTCATTTTCTTCATCCCCAACGCCATGTAGTTGCAAAAGCTGAGGGTGAGGAAGGTGGTCACGTCGGCAAGGTCAAGGAGGCATCGTGTTACGAAGATGAAGGCGTCGGGGTCCATGACTGGTTTAAGATAGAGAAACTTGACGTATTTGCGGTATAGAACTGCCCGGAATGCCCAATGGCCATGACCTTCAGCAAAATCTCGTAATTTCTGGAAATGTAGGTTCAAGATTGTTTCGCGTGTGGGGACAATGCTTTCTAGGGATGTCAGGTGTTGTAAGGATAGGGTGGTTATAGTCTGGTGGTCTTTCCTCCTGTTTCAATGGCTCGTTGACTAAAGTAGTATCATTATCTCAATCAAAACTCACTGGGTCTGTATCAGATTCCGTCACCGAGCTCGATGGCGTCGAAGGTGCTCTCACGGCACGGGCCCTCAGCTCCCTGATACGTTCGTAAATTGGTGTCATATGGATTGATGGGGGAGACCATCTTGAATCTGCGCTACTCGGTGTGTTTCCTTGCTCCATGTACACAGTAGAATGTTTATGTGCGTTTCGGATAAGTGGGCTGGTAAATGTATCGGATCGAGTTTAAAAGCACGACGTAAAAACGTAAAACGTACAATGAACGTCATGCCTCCGAGTCACTGGATCCTCCATTCTCTTCTGTTCCAGATTCTCCGATTCCTTCAATGGTAAGCTCGAAGAACAGCTTCTCTGCGACGTAGAAGCAGTCGTGGAATTTGGCTCTGAGTTCCGGCTTCTTCTCCTCTTCAGTCTTTAATGGGAAAGGTATCATTCCGACAACCGTTTGGATGGTCTTGATGTCTATAATGCTTAAATCATCTTCTCGAAACCTACATACACGGAGGGTCTCGTGTGAGCTGGCGAGGAGATCAGGATCAGGATCCGAATAAGTTCGGATCATTGCGCCCGCTGCCAACTTGACCAGTTTGTTGTTGACGTTAACTAGCACTTGGAAGAAATACTGTACTTCTGCGAAGTCGACCTGATTATTTAAGTTATACTACTACTCGGTTAGCATAAAAACGGCGCGAAATAATGGGACGCACTTTGATATTACGAGAATTCCTATAATACTTCTTCTTCTCTTCTTCCTTCTCTTGCCATGCAGATCGCGCTATTTGACCATTCGGGAGTTGTACACGCGCCCATTTGCGCAGTGTGAAACTGGTACCTGCAGCAAGATGATGGTTGCACTTGGTGAGATATCGTCTCACGGCTGCTTCCTCCACTTGCGGCAATCGCATCACATATTCTCTCGCATGTAATAGGATGTACTGGTCCCCTAATGGTTCGTCTATCTCAGATATCTTCTTGGCAGGGTTGAGAGCGGGGATAATCGAGTAGAGTGCGTTCATTTGGGCACGTAGCAAGCCACGTTGAGACAAGTTCGAAAATGGGTTGGAGTGTTGATGTATTTCGCGGCCGAGATTTCCGACGGTATTCTCCAGCGCCCATTGCGCTACGAGATTCAGTGGGCCGCATCGATGTGTTTCTCGCGCCGCGTGGAGAATGGCATGTGTACTTGGGCGTATCAGATGAAGAAGTTCTGCTTTCCTTTGATAGTAGTTCAATTCAAACTCCATTTCCCACTCTACTATCATCTTATGAGCGTGTGCCAGCTGTTCTGATGAGATCCGTCTTTGATTGATTATCCGAATTCCGCAGACCAGCTTGCAGAAGTGGGACCATAGATCGTCCGGAAGAACAAGCCGGAAAACCGCGGGACCTAGGACCCAGATGTATATCATAAACTCCCATGCCTTGTACCCCGAAGTCAATTTCAGCGCGGGATTACGAGGGGTTCGATTGAATGAGGAGGGGAGATATGGGGTAGCTGATGCCACGAGAGCTCCATGCTCATTCCACACGCGTTCCGAGCTTAAGGGAGTAAAATCATAGTCTGACGGAACCTTTGGGTTAATAGTATTTCGCCATATCTGTAGAAGGTGTTGGGTTACGTTTAGGCACGAAAGATGCATTATGTCAAGTGGGAAGCAACGTGGTACCGGCAGCATCCCATTTGGTTGAAGGCCTAGGCAGATGCTTGGCCGTACGACGCCGGTCGCCTTTCGAATCTGTTCGTAGTTTGCATCCGTAGCCTGAAGGAGCTCGACAAGTGCCTTGTTATACTTAGAAACGCTGGGAGATGGTAGGTTGATAACATCGACATCGTCATGAGAAGATCCCATGATGTTGTACCTGTCGGGCTTAAGCGCAGCAGGGTAGTACTTTTTACCCTTTAACCGCCCTGGGACCCCGCAGAAAATACGACATCCGAGCCGTCCTCCATGTCCCACCAGTCCACTCAGAATAGGCAAGGCAGGAGTATCAGCTGTTCCAAACAGCCAAAATGGACAAACATTGATATCTTGATCCCGCCGTGCATTCCATACAGGGAGTCCGTGTTTCTGCAAGGCCGAGAAGTGGCGAAGGCTCGGCAGCAAGAACGATTCCATGTTCTTCGGCTTGGTTGGACCCGGGACAAAACCGGCGGGGAGAATGAACTTTTTTTTATAACGTAGGTCCAGGCTGAGATCGAGAATGATCCAAATAAAGAACCAGCACTCCGATTCTTTATCACGATAGAGCTGCGCACCATCGATGGAGAGCGCACAGACGACATCATTCTCCTTAATGTCGCCTCTTAGAACGGCCTCAATATAGTCCTGGCCATGCACGAAATCCTCGTATTCAGTAATGTCAATTTTGCCACCGTTCCGCTGAATCTTATCAATGATTTCTTTCGTCTTTCGCGCGCGGTAGTTCATGCGGTCGGCGCTCTCGGGTGACCTATACATGGCTTGAAGCTGTGGTCCAAGCGGGATCGTAGAGAAGCGTCGCCGAGCGGTGCGTTTCCTTGACGTACTAGGTTGGGTGTATCGTGGTTCAGCACAATAAGGGCATTCCTCTAGGGTGGAGAAGGGCCCCGTGTACGCTATGCAACTATTTGGACACATGTCAGTTTCAATGTGTTCGACGCCGGTAATTTCCTTCACAGATTTCTTGACAATGTGGTGAGAATCGAGGAGAATGGGTGGGTGGAGGTCCGCCATGATTTTCCTGATCCCATTGTACATCTCTTGTGAGCCATTACGAAGCTCGTCGAAGACCCTAATAGATATTTGTTTCGAATAGGTGATATTCGGTTGAGAGCGGGGCGGATTCATCATTCGAGAAATCATTGCGTCGTCCATGTCATCCTTGAAGCGGGCATCTCGGATAGCGTCGATCATCTCCTGGGATCGCGTCAGTCTGTCGCAAGATGATCTCGTTTGTCGAATATCGAATTCAATTTCATCGTCGATATTGGTGGACATGCCATTGACGTCGTATTCATCATCAACAGATTCGCCCTCATCGTCGTTGCCATCATCCCCTACACCATTCTCGCCGTCGTCATCATTGCCGTCCCCTATACCGTCTTCACCGTTGTCATTGCCATTATTCTCCCTTGCGTCATCCTCGCCGTCGCCGTCACTATTCCCCCCTACTCCATCCCCGTGACCCTCATCGTCATTGCCATTATATGTTACAAAATCTTCGCCCTCTTGAAAAAATGGTGGTTCCGAGTCCATCTCATCGGAGAAATCCATTTGGTGATTGTTCATCCTGTGACCTGGTAAGCCATCCTCGGGAGGGTTGAGATCCGGGATGATTTCATCTCTATTGTCAATATTTGCTGCTCGTGAAGATGAGGCCATGAGAGAGGAGTCCACATCGCACTCAAGACTCGAGGGATCGTCGAAATGAGTGATAGGTTCGTCAATGTAATCCATGGGGCTCATTCCACGCGATGGCGACACTGGAGGTGGGAAGTCCAAGTCCTTGTCGCGGTCAACTTGACTCGGAGTCGAGGGATCGTCGAAATGTGTGGTAGGTTCGCAGTCCTTATTAGCGCGTCGTGTTGAACATGGCCCCTTGGGGGCACGATATTTCCCCGCAACCTTCTGAGAGAATCATTAGCTTAGAGCAGTAGAGTATACATCCAATAATACGCACCGTTTTTTCGTTGCTCGCTCTCGAGCTATTCGTCATTGTAAGCGGGCCAATCTGCTGTAACACCCTCTGGATTGCTGCATCCTGATCAGCTTTTCGATAGGGCTTGTGCCTTCGATGGGTTTCGTAACAAACAAGTTTTCCACCTTTGCAATACTTGAGGCAATCGCATTTGCATTTTCCATGCCGGTTGACGAAGTTCATGCTATAACGTTAGCGTCACGCTTATACTTAAGCTTAAGTGCGTTATTTTCAGGGAAAATTAAAGCATGTTGCTTCAGATTTTAAACGAAGGTAAGTACATGAGGTTTCGCGTAGTTTGGCGGATTGACGCGGTGTGATTTGGCGGTGAGGCAGACTTTGGCTAAATTTGGCTCAGTTTGGCACACAATGGCGAAACTGGTTTTCGTTGGGCATGATCGCACCTTATGGTGTGCTTAGCACGTCATATTTTCCCATCTATACTATATGCTTACACATATGTAGACACATATTTGTTCCCTCTTAGTATATAAACCTGTCCTGTATCGTAGAATAGGACAATCCATTCTCTTCCTCTTACTATCACTACTACGCCGAAGGGTAGTGCTAAGACTATATCGCAATTGGTAAGCTATTGCACCTGCTCATGCTGTGGACACGCTCTCGTGTAGACCTGTCTTCTTCATCAGGTTATGGGCCCCGCCATCAATATTGCCAGGACCCACATCGCCGCTCGTCGCTCACTGCTCGACAAGATGTCCCACTGGTATAGTATCACAGCGAGCCTGATATGGTCTTATCATCTTGATACCACTGATCCTTGATATGGCATATGCACTAATGACATGCACCCGGACCCTAGGGCTTTAGGGGGATCTCCTAGACACCCAGGGATAAGGGTACTACCTATGTTTCTCGACGCTGGCATGGCAACGTCGGCCCCCACAGAGTTATACTTGCCCTCTGTGATGTGACTGGGGTATTCATGCACGATATAACATCATAAGCCCTATCAAGGCTTTAGAATACAATATGGCTCGTATATAACAACTTCTAGTATAAACGATGTGCTGACACCTCATTGTGGGTGGTACACGCAATCGATTAAGGATGCGCCCTTAGGGACTCCTTTAGTCGGAATGATTGATAGGATCATTCTAAGTTTGAGCTCTATGGTGATCCCATAATCCCATTTAGAAGTTTCATATTGATTACTGGTTGTGCTTACATAATGGTCTGGGGGGTTTATGGACCAGATGTTATTCTTACTCGATTGCAACGGTTCACCGTGACTTGCCCAAGAGTGCTTGAGTCTGCAATTCGATCATATGCATGTCATTTACAGCATCTAGGGATTATCCGAGCTTTCAAGACCAAGTGGACCTGTGGACCTGAGCTTTATCTAAGCTCGGCTTGTAACTAAGTTACTCAGGGTCGGTTGGTTTAACCGAATATGGACTGTACTTGTAACCGAGGAACTCTATATATGTAGTCTGACATTCTAGTCTATGGCACCCTCATCAACAAAACGTCCTGGCAAGTCTTGTTAAGAGAATCTAATTGGATGATTGGATTATAAGCGATTTTAATTAAGGTTGATCAGACGAGATTTAGCCCAAGTCGAGTACAATCATATACCGGCTAGATTATAACTACACAATGATGATTATACTACATTACAATATGTACCATGAGTAGAATCCAAGACTCCGTAGTAAATTGGAAGCGAGTAAGTATGAGTTTTCGATAGCAAGAAATGAAATTGGAACGGCCTAGAGTTTGGCGTATTTTGACGTGTCGTCCACCTCGCCGTCCTCGTCCCCCTCATCGGAGTCCTCTTCGTCGTCACTGCCGCTCTCTGTTTCCTCTTCATCCTTGTCGTTGTCGTCGTTGTCATCGTTGTGCACAACTTTATCCCCACCTGGAATATCTTCAAGATTGGTTGGTGCTGTGCCTGATGGTGGTTCTGCCTGCTCCTCCTCGCCCTCACCTTCACCAGCTTCCCGGGCACCTGATGTGCCCAATATATGAGCCTTATAAGCCTGGGCACAGATGACCGTTGCCCAGTATTATAAGGCTCATGTTCTTGAATTCTCTGTGACCGCCAATAATTATGTCCCTAAATACCCAACTTAAATTTTGACCAAGTCCACTTTCCCACAGCATTACCATTTTTGGGAGGCAGGGGGAGATGTTTGTACATATTTGTACATGTTTTTGACACAACAAAGTATAATTTTCTTATGTCCACTTTCCCACAGCATTACCATTTTTGGGAGGCAAGGGAGATGTTTGTACATGTTTGTGCATGTTTTTGACACAACAAAGTATAATTCTCTTATTTGAAAAGATGCCAAAATATATAAAGTAAAATATTCACTGATTGATTTTCAGGGTTGAATTTCCTAAAAAGGATATGATTACATAATTTCAGGGTCAATGAATTGTGTAGCCTTGGTCAGTGGCTTTCATATGTAAGTTTCTCTGATCCCACACCCAGTGGTTTGTCTTATCAACCACCTGCTATCCACCCTTGTACAAAGTCACAAACATTGGGAGGGTCTCAACATAGGATCCTTAGGCAAGATCAAGTGGCATGTCCCATTTTTCCTGACATGTCAACTTGTCAGCCACTGTTTCTGTATCATGTTCAGACATTTATCATGAAACTGAAAATTACACATTAATCAGCAGGGAAATCTGCTTCCAGACACCCTGAATGACACTCTGTTATCATAAGAAATCAAGATCCAAAAAAGCGCCACAAAAAGATCTTGTTTTGGTGGAGATATGGCTGCTCATCATGGTAGACAGTGAGCACACCAATTTTATTTGTGGCTGATTGGTACATACTATTTGTATTCTGACATACCCAATACCTTCCTATATGCCTAATAAGGACATACCAAAAAAGCGCCACAGAAATAACCAGTATTGATGGAGATATTGTCATTTGTTGCTCCTCACTGTCAACAACAGTGAGCAAGACATGTTGCATTCTGACAGAAACCAGTCACATTTTTTGCATTCTAACATGGTGGGTAGGTGCATATACATATAAGGAATGTGTTCCAAAAAACGCGCAACAAATATATTCAGTATTAAGGGAGATATTGCAATTTCTTGCTGCTCATCACCACCAACAGTGAGCAGATATGTCCCAAAATGGCAAGTCCGAAGGGCGCTATTTCCATTTTTAGACATCCGCCACTGGATCCTAAAGTGCACATTACATTATCAATTTCCTTTTTAGAAATTTGAACCTGGACTATTTGGAATCTGCACTTTTTTAATGTAGTCTTTGCACTGCAGGCAGCGTGATATTTCGGGTGGGCCAAAATAGGTCCGAAATATCAACAGAATAAAATATTTGAGGTCAATACAAGAAGTTGGAGAAAAGATGCAGAAATCATCTTTTTCAACCACATTTCTGACTTGATTCAGCCATGTTTCTGACATAATACAGCCAAATTTCTGATGTGGGGAAATATATTTGAATGTCAACTTTAAACATTCCTTCTGCATTGTCTTCAGCAGCGTCTGAAGCACCATTGAATATTTCTGTTTCTGTTGGTTATCTGTGGTTCCAAAAGTCATCAGAAAGTCTTTATTTCAGATTGGCTAATATACAGCTGAATTGTCAAATAAATATATCCTTTCTTATTCACTTTCATCTGCTTCTGAAAGGAAATATTCCCACGCAAATTCGGCGCAATCTCGTCCTTGCCGAAATACCATTCCTATATCTGGAAACAGCTCCGGCAGCGCTCGGCAGCTCCAGCCCCTTAAGCGGCATCGGCAACGAGTCCCAGCACCGCAACGATAGCGCATCACAACGCCTGCGACGCGCTGCATGAATCATAAAGAATCGCCACCTTTTCACCATTACTCGCAGAAAGGCCAGATTACCTGAAGAGTTGGGATAATAATCGCAAATTCGACAAGAATCGTGGTCTCATCAACGGTCGGCTCCAGAACGACGTCGATAGTATGTTTCACATCTCGCCTGTCAAGGTATGATCTGAATTGACACTGCAAGTTTCTACTAGTAGGAACCGACTGGCGTCAAGAACAGAAAACTACTATGGAAATCTCCAATCAAATTAATCATCTACCACTAAGCAATCCCAAAGTTAAACATTTTATGGTTACCAACGACAAACGGTGCGTCATTTCTTCCGCCTAACAAATGAGATTGAGATGGCGGCTTAGGGCTTCCGCGACGAAGACGTTGAGATGGAGAAGAGGAGCTTGGTGGCGACGTGGGGGAAAATGGAGATGGTAGATGGGGAACTGCGCGACGAAGGGCGACGAAGACGTCGACATGGTGGATGGGGAGATGCGCGACGAAGACAGTGAGATGGAGGGTGGGGACGAGGACGTCAAGATGGAGGATGGGGATGGTGACGAAGACGTGGTGGCGCGCGACGACGAAGACATTGAGATGGAGGATGCTTAAAATGACTTGAAAACGACCCGGACAATGCTCTGCTATTTCCCTCTAAAAACATCAAAAGGATCTATCACAAAATATCATATAATGTACCACCAGCACTATATCTATTTTATATTGTAAAAACAATCTTATTGTCGCTCAGTTGCACCTATCGAATACGTCTAAACGGTGCAAGTATATGGTTGACGCGAGCGCCACTCCCTCGGGATCTTTCCAAACGGGTCCCTCCAAACTTTTGCCGATCACTGCCCAAGATACCGTCTTTTAGTACGAGACCGGATTTGAGACCGCCGAGCACCTTACTTTGAACGACCGTTATTTATGTTTCCTCAGACGATCGTTAAGATGGCTCACTTGCAGGCGAGAAGAATGACTTCTGAACTCCCATAGTCATGCTTATACACATCATTTTCGGCCTTGACCTGCCTGTACATGTCTTAATATAAACCGACCGCAGATGAAACTATACCTACCTTTCTGACGTCAGTTGCAAGGACTCCTACTTAGCTAGAAGGACAATTAGGATATCGCCTCATACCTCTGCAAAATGTACGTACCAGAACATCTCCGAAAGCGATATTTGTGGTTCCTGACGAAGAAGACAGGTCTACGCGAGAGCGTGTCCACAGCATGAGCAGGTGCAATAGCTTACCTATTGCGATATGATCTTAGCACTACCCTTCGGCGTAGTAGTGATAGTAAGAGGAAGAGAATGGATTGTCCTATTCTACGATACAGGACAGGTTTATATACTAAGAGAGAACAAATATGTAATACATATGTGTAAGTGTATAGTATAGATGAGAAGATATGGCGTGCTAAGCACACCATAAGATGTGATCATGAGTCTATCATGATGTCACCATGATATCATAATGAAGTCATTATGATGTCATCTCTATGTCATACATAAAGGATGACGCGAGCGATATGAGTAACATTGATTGTAGTCAATCAGTAGTTAATCATTCTATAAATATAATTCTATATTTAACACACCCCTTCGCTTAGATATCCTTTATTTAAAGTCTATGATATTCTCATCATAGAAGGGATCTATATCCGATTCTTGTTGATCAATAAGACCATCAAGAAGTTCCATCAACTTCTTGTGTGATAGACGATCAATTTCATCTAATTCAAGATTTTGCCAATCAAGAATAAATTTCGTCAGATCACGGATTTCCTCAGTCTCTAATCGATCTGGTCTTTTGATTAATGCATTTGTAGAAGTCGGATATTCTTCTAAGGAAAGTCCCAATCGTTCTCTAAAGAATTTGACCTTTTCAAAGGATAAATTCTTAGTCATGAGATCCGCATTCTGCTCGTTTGTTGGTATATATTCGAGAACTACCTTTTTAGTCTCGATCAACTCTCGAACGAAATGATAGCGAATGTCAATGTGTTTGGAGCGATGTTCTTGTGCAGGATTTTGTGCCCAAAATATAGCGCCTTGGTTGTCTACG
Source organism: Amanita rubescens (assembly GCA_015039365.1). Lineage (NCBI taxonomy): Eukaryota > Fungi > Basidiomycota > Agaricomycetes > Agaricales > Amanitaceae > Amanita > Amanita rubescens. The sequence continues at coordinate 35,425 of WION01000234.1, read as the reverse complement.
CTAAGTAAGATGCTTTTGATGGGTGCACCTATTTCGTAAAATAAATTTTCAACCTATGCAATTTGTCGTGCTGCATCTGATAAAGATATGTATTCTGCTTCAGTCGAAGACAGAGCTACAGTCTTTTGTTTTCTACTCGTCCAAGCTACCGCACCACCAGCTAACATTAAGACATAACCGTTTATAGATCGTCGTGTATTACGATCAGCGGCCCAGTCAGCGTCAGCGTAGGCTCTAAATTTATTATTGCCTTTGGCGCTATAAACGATTTTGACGTTTAAGGTATGAGCAATGTATTTGACTATATACAAGGCTTTTTGGATATGTTCTTGGGACGGGTTTGATGAAAATTGGGACATCAAAATTACTGCATAAATTATATCAGGCCTAGTTCCTAAGGCGAGATATAGAAGGGATCCTATTATCTGTTGATAATAAGAACGTTCCTGTGGTGTGCATTCTCCTTCATTTTTTATAGGAGCATACCCAGCAGGTAACGGTGTGCGTACAGACTTGCAATCTTCAAGTCCAAATCGCTTAACAACCTTCAAGGCATAAGGGCCTTGATCTATTACTAAGAATCCTAAATCACGGTTGTAATTGACTTGAATTCGGAGATACTCTTTGATCTTTCCAAGATCACGACATTCCCACATCTCCATAAATTTTTTCTTAATGGATGCGATGGTGGAATCGTCGTTTCCCATAAAGAGTATATCGTCGACATACAATATGCATATCGTGATAGTATTCTTGCCTTTACGAACGTAAACGCCAGAATCAGACAAGCATCGCTCGAAATGCAACGATTTCAACGATTTATCAGCTTGTTTATTCCAGGCATATGATGCCTGTTTCAATCCATATATGGCTTTCCTCAGCCTATATACTTTAGATTCTTGTCCTTTTACAACGAAACCTTCTGGCTGGGCCATGTAAATATCTTCATCAAGATCGCCATATAAGAAGGCAGTTTTTACATCTAGGGCTTGTATATCCCAATTTTCAAGCACTGATGTGGCCAGAAGTATTCGGATTGTTTCATATCTCGCTACAGGCGAGAATGTTTCGTCGTAATCTAATCCGGGACGTTGACTAAAACCTTTAGCTACGACGCGAGCTTTTTTGCGTCCATCGGTTTTTAAGTCGAAAACCCAACGACATCTGATTAGGTTTCGTCCTTTTGGAAGATCAACTAACTCCCAAATATCTCTAGATTGAAGAGATTTAAATTCGTCATCCATTGCAATCTTCCATTGTTTATACAATTGAGGATTACTGGAGCGCATTTTAGATATATCTCTATAGTCATATGGAATATTATCCACAAGGGGGACAGCCGCTTTTAGAAGAAAATGAAGGAATTCATTTCCAGATTCATTAATCATTCGGGTTAAATGATCATGTTCTGCAGATTTTAATTCAGATTTTAAAGCGAAGATTTCTTTAAGTAGAGAAGCAGATTCATTCATTCTATCAGGGTTCCTGTCTGCTGACGGTGGATCCTGAGTCGAAGAACTCGGAGTTTTATCTTTTAACTGTTCTCGTAAAGCATCTCGCTTTTGCTGAATTTCCGCTTCTATCTGTGCAGGAGTTTTGTCTCCATACGCATTGTCTCTTTGTACCCTTGGAACTGGAAAACGACCAGAACGGCGAGGACCTATTTGTACAGAGGGTGGACCTGGATCAGATATGATCGGTGGAGGAGGTCTAGGTCTCTGAGCAAATTCTCTAAAACGATCTCTTTGACGTTGTTCAAATTGATCAAATTCTCGATCCGTCATAAATGGGTTTTCTATTTCATCTCGATCTCTTTGATTTAAAGAGAAGGGATTATCTTCATCCATAGGACTACGAGGCGAAGGTGGCCTAGATACATATGGTATCGGAGTTATAGGCCTAGAAGGAACAGGAGTCTCCTCTTTGATTTGTGGAGAAGGAGTACGTCTAAAGGGTTCAGGAGTTTTACGTTTCTTAAACATATCACTCATTTGACGTTTGAATTGATCTCGTAAACGAGTTTGTTTATCAATTCCTTGACCCTTTTTCCAATCATCGCGTTGTCTACGATAATTGTCACGTCTTTCTTGTTCTCTTTCTTCCCTTTGCCTTCGGATATCATCATCCAAAAAATCTCTTCGACGATCGGCAAATTCATCGCCGTCATCATCATCGTTTGAATCATCAGAAGGGTCTGATTGCTGTCTATCAGGAGATGCACCCCTTCGATCCAAACTCGGTGAGCGTCTTCGGCTCGGAGAACGTCTACGGTTCTCTGGGAGTAAGTTATCTAAATCCAAATTTTGTGGAGGGCGGTTAGGTTCCTCTTGAGGAATCGCCTCCCAGATCGGACCAAGATCTTCAGTAATTATATCTGCAGTCTTTCCTTTGCGCGGAAACCTGTTTTCAAAGAATGTAGCCTGGGAGGATATGACCAGTGTGTTTGTCGACGTCATGAACCTATAGCCTTTGGTTCCTGATTCATATCCTACAAAAGTGCATAAAACGGATTTTTCGGACAGCTTATCCGGTCTCCGTTGATCAGGGATAAATACCCAGGCTTCGCATCCAAATACTCGAAAGTATGATACGTCTGGCTTTTTATTAAGAAGATTTTCCAGAGGAGTCTTCCATTTAGTCCGTTTTAGGGGAGTGCGGTTGTACACATGCACAGCCGTTCTGAACGAGAACTCCCACCAAGATTTCGGACATCCTGCGTCTAATCGCATAGCCTCAGCTTTGTCTGACAAAGTCTGATTCATGCGTTCAACGCGACCATTTTGTTGTGGGGTGTAAGGAGCTGTCTGTTGATGTTTAATTCCTTTGGATTTAAGGAATTCTTCAAAGGCTTTATTTACAAATTCCCCCCCTCGATCAGAACGGAGGTGAGAAATAGGTTGTTTAGGATCTACAAACTCATTATACCATCCGGTAAAATATTCTAGAGTTTGATCTTTGGTTTTTAATAAACCAATCCACGTATACGAGGTGAAATCGTCAACGATAACACCAATATATTTGTATTTGTGGTAAGATATGGCCGGTACGGTCATAAGATCCATATGGAGTAACTCGAAGGGACGAGTAGCTCTCTTCGAAGACAGTTTATAAGGTTTTGCCTTCATTTTGCCTTTTAGACAACCTTCACAACGTAGTTTTCCTTCTGGAAGTGTAACTTCTTTCCATCCATTGACATTTAACGGTATCTTCGAGAAGACTTCGTTAGATGGATGACCAAAACGTTTATGCCAGGTCTCGTAGTCCAATAGTTTTTCTATAGACTCTGCGTTTGGTTTCTTTGTCGGTCTTCCAAGAATCAATTTAGAATTCCTGTTGGCTAAGCCAGGACCGGAAACCAGTGTAGGATTCATTATAATAATCCTACCTCGAGCGTAAACTAATGTATCATCGGGCATAAGATAATGTCCTTCGATACATGTTCTACCCGAGTCTGTAAAGGAAAAGACTACCATCTTTTCATCTTGTTTACAAGTTAATCCTTGTCGGATCAATCTGCCGTTTGAAATCAAGCGTGCAGTTGCCCGTGGCATATAGAGGACAGGGAAGAGCTTTACGAGTGTTGTTTCCCCTGTGGATAACTTGTGTTCAAGAATAACTGTGCCAAGTCCCTCAAGACGATCTAAACCATTAGCAGTTTTAACACTGTGGTTTTCATTTGCAGGAAATTCTCTGTATTCAGAGAAGTCTTTCCTACTAAAGGTAAAGTGATCGGATGCACCAGAGTCACACATCCATAGTGTATCTCCAGTACGTTTCTCAACACATTCCGGACAGGGGCATGTCGGATGTACTTTATCCTTAAATTTTCTTTTATTGACCGCTAAACATGTAAAAGGTTTCTTAAACATGTTACCAATATTATATGATCGTTCAATCATATTTGCTTTATAAATGGCTGTGTCACTCGACTTATCTCTTACGAGGCAGTTTTCGTCTAAATTTTCTTTATAATTTATACTATCATATAGTACAGATTGTTCAAAGAAAGAATTTATAGTACGACGATGATGTCCCAATTTAGGGAACACCATTTTCATCGCTGCCTCTATAAAGAGAAAGTTAGCCATTTCCAGTTTTTTAATGGTTTCATACCATTGTTCGCCGTTATCTTCATAGTAATAATCATCATAATATAGTTCAGCTTCCTGATCTATATCCATATTTTTATAGTCGATATCGTCTGACGATATCCCCATTCCTCGATTGGATTTATAGGACTCAAAGTCCAGTTCATCCTTTTCTCTTTGTTTGCCTTTGCTAGAGCCGGCAACTGGCTCAGTGATGTCATAAGGCCCAATACGGGCAACGGTATGCGCAGAACTCATAGTATGTTCCGCGGCTTTGGCAGCCTTCTTCTCGGCTGCATCTGCCTTTCGGCGTTCTCGGTTCCTTTCCCAGTTAGGACCACGTGTTTGGCCCTCAACTTTACCCGGCCAATTTTGATTTGCCGGAGGAGCATTAGGAGCCGGTGTCTGAGCGCCTTGTGGAGGCCTAGAATAAGGCCTCCCCCCACGTCCACGACCTGCTCCGCGGCCACGTCCGCGAGCACGTCCTCGTCCTCGACCACGTACTTGTTGCCATGGTTGCTGCTGTTGTTGCGACGTATTTGCCGTCGCGGCAGATTCAGGCAGTACTTTGCAGTCCACCCCCCATTCCTCGAGGAATCCATGGAATCCACGGAATTCCGCGGATTCCACGCAGAATTGTGCGGAATAACACCCTACTTTTAACAAATAATGGTATACAACACCCCTACTATATTGATTATGTAATTTTATGATGTTTTCACACCTAAAAACTCATTTAAAGGGAATATACATGTTTGTATAGGCATTTGAAAGCTCTCTTCTTGCTTGTTTTGATTTTGATGATTACTAATGACATTTTCTACTGTTTGTACATGTATGATGTAGTACACATCTAAAAATATGTTTGTAATGAATGTATATGCATCTGAAAGCTATTTTCTCACTTGTTTCAACTCTGATGCTTATTTGTCATTGTTTGTACTTGTATTGCATGTTGTAAGAATGTCACAAGGAACATGGATGATGTATATTGTACATAAAAGTGAATGTTCACTTCTTGTCCTTTTGAATGTGATGATGTTGCATTGTTATTTAGTGTTAGTATATTAGGATTGTCCTATTCTGCCATATGTAATGTTAGATACCACATTTGGATACCCTTGTGATGGGTATGCATGGTTGTTTGGCATCATTTATATTTTTAATAAAATTTTAAAAAGTTCTTGAAAAATGCAGAAAAACCATGTGATCCAGGTCATATTTGAAGAATTGTGAGGCCAAACTGGACATATTGTATTTGCAAGATACTTTTTAGGATGCAAGTGTGAGAAACTTGCAATGTGTTGCTGCTGCCAGTTGCAATTTGCAAAGTGCAGGGGTGTAGCCGGTGCAGGAGTTGCTGGTGCTCTAGTTGTGTGCCATGGTCCATCTGCACAATCTCACCTTGTGCCAGCAACAACCAGTGACCACTAATCACCTATGACATGTTGTCAGAAGTCATGAATAAATGTGATTGGTGATATCATCAAAGTCAAGGAGGAAGGGGGCTTAGATGATTCCTTGGTAATTTGTCATACTAGTAGTACATAGTGAAGTCAGTGTGCTATGATCATGTCAGTCTCTTCCTATCAAGCTTCAGCCCCATGATGGAGGTGTCTGGCAAACTAAACAGGTTTGAGACAACTGTTGACAGAGGGTGGACAATATTGTTTAGGCAAGACCTTGGTGATGGTATTGGAGAACAGTAAGTCAAATTCTAATGAATATAGGTCTTTAGATACACAGTGTATGGAGGTAAATGTGTAGGGTATCATAGGGCAAAGAGCAGGGAATTGGTAAGTCTGGGCCAACCTTGATAATGTTATATAAATGATGGTAGGGTTGGTAGATTTCATGCTGAGGTAGGTCCAGAATTTGCACTTTCACAAGTATGGATGATGGGACCATCTGGGAAATGAATGTAAAAGGCTACAATATAATGGGTGGATAAGACAGTGCTATCTCAAGCTCATATAGTGCCAGAATGTTTGAGAAATTGTAAGACCTGATAATATCAGGTATCAAATAAAAGTCAGACAAACAGATTGTCACAGATTTTGTAAGACCTTATAATGTCTTGATCACTTCAACACTGTTGTGCAAAATATCACTGGCTGATACTTCAATACAATTCAGATATATCAACTGTAATTCTTTGTAATGTCTGATATTGTGTAGTCTATCATTGCTTGATCTTTCATTATAACTCTTGAAACAGTAGATAAAGCCTGATAATGGCTTACATAGTAATTGTGGAGTAGGAATTGTTGATTGGGACAATCTAGTTATATGCACAAAACCACTTGCAGCTCTGAATGTTGTTTTCAAATCCATGATATCTACTCCTCTATGAGACCAAGTTAGCAATCTACTATGTTCCATATGTTTCCAAGTTTTCAATTATGTTCTCAAGCATTTGATTCTGTCTTCCATGTGTTCTTTATACTTGCTTACATCTATACATAGCACATATAAATACCATGTCCATGCTTGAAGGTATTTGTGAAATCTACCATCCTTTATACATATTACATTATCAATCAATACATATCAAAGCTGTATATATTAGTAACTACTAGTATCCATTGGTCACACTCTGATATCTGTGATGTAATCTGCCATTGCTACTGTCTCTTATCTACCCTGAGACAGCTGGTAGCTTTTGGCAAATCTTATAGCCATTGCCCACAATTGTAATACTTATTTTTCCTGATCATGATATTGTAGCCTTTTATGTACATTCATTTGTCAGATAGTCCCATACTTGTGAAAGTGCCAATTCTGGGCTACCTTGTGAAATCCACCAACCCCACTGTCCTTTATATTAGATTATCAATTGATATATCAGAGTTGTATATATTATAGACTTTTTAGTTGTTATACAGCTTTATATACCCTTATCTATTTTCCACCATTTTCCTGATTAGTATATGCTTTTCAATTGTTGTAAAGCTTTATATACCCTTATCTATTTTCAGCTGTTTTTCTGATATTAGATTAGTTTTCAGAATCCTACTATGTAAGTCCATCATCACATTGTCACCACATCCTTGAGTCATCCCTGCACCTGCTATGTAAGTCTCTCTCTGAACCCACACCTGGTTTGTTTTATCACCTAAGAAGTATTTGCAAATATCTTGGGTTTGGCTCTGTTTTGGAACATAATTATTGTGCCACCTTGATCACATGAATTTTCCAGATTTTTCAAGATTTTTTGGCAGCCTTTCAATTTTCAACCCAAAGTGTTTAAACAAGTATTTTGCAAATATCTTAAGTTTGACCTTGTTTTGGAACATAATTCTTGCACCACCTTGATCACATGATTTTTGCGGATTTTTCAAGATTTTTTGGCAGCCTTTCAATTTTTCAACACGAAGCGTTTAAAACAGTATTTTGCAAATATCTTCAGTTTGGCCTTGTTTGGCATGTTCATTTCCACACCATTCTGATCACATGATTTTTCTGCATTTTTCACAAATTTTTCAATTTTTTTCCCACGGTCACATAATACTCTTGGCAAATGGTAGTATTACAAATGAGACTACAAAGACTACAAAGACTTCAAAAAGTGCGGACTCATTCCACGGAACAATTCCACACCTGTGGAATCATTCCTCGAGGAATGGATCAGTAAAAAAAACTCTCAAAAATATAGTATTACAAATTAGACTACAAAGACTACATTAAAAAGTGCGGATTCCGCGGAATGAGTCCGCGGATTCCGCGAGGAATAACGCGGAATGAGTCCGCGGATTCCGCGAGGAATAACGCGGAATCCGCGCGGAATTGGGGGGGGATCGCAAAGTGCTCGATTCAGGGTGCCTTCGGCGCCACTCATTCTGAATTAAGGGAAGTATCCCTTGGATCGTAAGATCCGTTGGTTCTGTTGTGGCAAGAACCACAGCGGCAAAATTGTCCCAATGACGGGGGACAGCTGAAAGTACAATCATTGCCTGTACGTTTTCAGGTAATACGATTCCGCTAGATGATAAGCGGTTTATGATGGCGAGGAGGTCGTTTAAGGATTGTGTGGGATCCTTTTTATCTTGAAACTTCCAAGTAACGGCTAATTGGAAGTCATTATAGATACCGGCAGACGTTGTTACACCGTATTGATTTGCTAAATTCCGCCATAAAACTCTGGCGGCATTTACTTCTGAATTGATCTGCTGTATGGTAGCAGAACATTTCATATTTATGGATCCGAGGATGCGATCATCCTCGACAACCCAATCTTCAAAAGCCTTTTTTACGGCCTTTGCATCATCAACCATTTGTTGGGTGATAGCCGGTTGACCCTCAACGGCTGGAATTGCAGGTATTGCTGCATGTGAACCATGCGCGGCAACTGCTGCTACCGCAGGTTGTGCAGTTATGGCTGCACGAACACCTGTGTCAATGAAGAATTGTTGTAGCGGAGTAACCCGCGGAGGATGAACATAATCATCCTTAAGGTACTGAAACAGTCCCTTTGTTTGTAATAGGAAACGCATCATGCGTTCCCATTCTTTATAATTAGTTCCATTCAAAACGGGAATGGAACTAGGAATCGTCAAGTCGTTAGACATGTTAGACGAGGAAGGCGGAGGTGATGATTATGATATAGGCGGTTAGAAGACGCCAAAAGAAATGGAAGTTTCTTTGATTTTCGAGGTTTTCGACCTCTTGGTTATCTCTTTCGAGATTACGGCGTGTACGCCTATTTGCTATGTGTTGGGCAACTGAAGTGCCCCTGGGTGGAATCCAAAGATCTAAGGTGGGCGGAACACCTTCTTCGATAGCTTCTTGTCGACGACGATGTATTATTTCGTCTTGCAAGGTACGACCGTTTTCAAGTCGTGCAGCTAGGAAGTGATCTCTTCGATCGTGAACTGTGACAGGTCCACGAGTTGTGACACCGAATCTGGTGTCAGGGTTGACAACACGAACTATCGTCCTAGGATTGGACGAAGATGGAATTGGTGCCGGTGTATCAATAAAAGTCCGGTTCCCTAAGGTTAAGGGAAACGGTGGGATTGGAGCGTCGTAAGAAGGAGGTAATCTCCGGGCAGGAGGAAATGATTCTCCTTCGGCTTCGTAAACTGGTAGCGGGGTACTAGTTTCGGAATCCAGTTTTCTTTCCTAAAAGAGAATTTAATGAGCTTAAAGCTTAATTAAAGCTAGAAGTCTAATTCGTCTTTATTAAGTTACCAGGGTGCCTTAGACTAGAATGTCAGACTATATAGAGTTCCTCGATTACGAGTACAGTCCATATTCGGTTAAACCAACCGACCCTGAGTAACTTAGTTACAAGCCAAGCTTAGATAAAGCTCAGGTCCACAGGTCCACTCGGTCTTGAAAGCTCGGATTATCCCTAAATGCTGTAAATGACATGCAAAATCAATCGCTGGCTCTAGCGCTCTTGGGCGAACCACGGTTTTACCCGTTGCGATTGTAAATAGAAATAATGTCTGGTCCATAAACCCCCCAGACCATTATATAAGCACGACTGGTAACCAATATGAAACTTCTAAATGGGATTATGGGATCACCATAGAGCCCAAACTTAGAATGATCCTATCGATCATTCCGACTAAAGGAGTCCCTAAGGGCGCATCCTTAATAGACTGCGTGTACCACCCACAATGAGGTGTCAGCACGTCCTTTATACTAGAAGTTTCTATATACGAGCCATATTGTATTATAAAGCCTCTAAAGGGCTTATGATGTTATATCGTGCATGAATACCCCAGTCACATCACAGAGGGCAAGTATAACTCTGTGGGGGCCGACGTTGCCATGCCAGCGTCGAGAAACATAGGAAGTACCCTTATCCCTGGGTGTCTAGGAGATCCCCCTAAAGCCCTAGGGTCCGGGCGCATGTCATTAGCGCATATGCCATATCAAGGTTTAGTAATATCAAGATGATAAGACCATATCAGGCTCGCTGCGATACTATACCAGTGGGACATCATGTCGGATGACGAGCAAGCGAGCGGCGATGTGGGTCCTGGCAATATCGACGGCGGGGCCCATAACCTGACGAAGAAGACAGGTCTACGCGAGAGCGTGTCCACAGCATGAGCAGGTGCAATAGCTTACCTATTGCGATATGATCTTAGCACTACCCTTCGGCGTAGTAGTGATAGTAAGAGGAAGAGAATGGATTGTCCTATTCTACGATACAGGACAGGTTTATATACTAAGAGAGAACAAATATGTAAATACATATGTGTAAGTGTATAGTATAGATGAGAAGATATGGCGTGCTAAGCACACCATAAGATGTGATCATGAGTCTATCATGATGTCACCATGATATCATAATGAAGTCATTATGATGTCATCTCTATGTCATACATAAAGGATGACGCGAGCGATATGAGTAACATTGATTGTAGTCAATCAGTAGTTAATCATTCTATAAATATAATTCTATATTTAACAGTTCCGTCCGGCGTCTTGAAATTACCGGAATCGTCGTTGCGACATCCTTGCGATTGCATCGTAGTCACGTTAAAGCGCCGAGCTGAGGTACTTTAGACATCAGAAATAAGAACAGTGAAGACGATGATGAGGTGGTTAGTGATAGAGAGGTTGAGACGACAAGAACGCGTTTGGTTATACTGTGCAAACACAAGCGCGCAAATGCGATGGATTGCAAACATCCCTGCCATTGTCGGTAACGGCTTCGTGGCAGAAAGGGAAATTGTCACTCCCTCACCATCGTCGCTGTGCCCGGTGACACTGGTGACACTACCGACGCGCGCACCCCGACGCTCGCACCCGCAACAATACCATCGATTCTTTATCGTCATGCCCAACATTTATGCAATGCGCGCACGATGCCCCGAGAGGGCACTTGACCAATCGCAGGAGTTGGCAGTAGAATGGATTTCACGGCTCGCAGTGGAGGACTATGCTTTCAAAATCAGGGAAGTAGTTCGCGACGGTACGGTGGTTGACTGGGTCGTTATGTGAGTCCCTAAGATACTCTTTCTTGAGCCCCTCATGAACGGCACCGAAAGGGATCCGTGTCACCGTAGTGACTGGCGATCGGACTCTGTCGCTCATTGGACGGTTCGGGGATTCTGCAACAGGCGCGCTAAAATGACATTCCACGTATATCCAGACGGCCGACAAGCCCGGTTTTGGGCTAATGGGGGTAAACGTTGGCGCAGAAAAGTACTTCGCGTGCACCGGGAATGCTACAGGCTGCAACAGTTCGAGGGAACATGGTCGTGGTAGGGGTATGGGGCCGGCAAGAAATGGAGAGAGGCGATAGGGGTGACGAGGAGGTTCTGGACAAGATAACGGTGACAAAACTGGAAGGGAGGGTGGCGCTAGGGGATGGGCAAATAGGGAAGGCGGAGACGCGCTGAATAATGAACGTTGGGTTGCGGGTGGGACTTATGGCCTTCGGGGCATTATTGGCATCTTGGACATATCTTGGGACTTGTAGAATATAACCGGCATACTATTGACCTATTTGTCCATTAATCAATGCTATTATCCAATACACCTTCTTACCCATATTACAATCTCGTCTTTCCGAACGCCTCGCACACGCATATCAATTACGAGGCCTCAGCTATGTCGTAAAAGATGAGAATGCAGCCAAGCCGCTGACCTTTAGGACAACAGGATGATCGCAACTGTTGACAGCATCGTCGAATTACGAGGAACCAAAGACGTGGAATCGAGCAAATGCCTTGCCATGAAATCTTTTGCAAATGCCTTTGAGCCCTCCACTCTAGCCGCGAGAGCGGATGGATCGAAGATGGGAGTTCCCACTTGATGACGATCATGGTTGTCCCGAAATTGTCGTTGATTTGATATGTATGCAAACCCCAACGAAAATGAGTTGCGATTCCATCGACGCATACCTGGGGATAGGTGCAGACATATATCTCCACCAGCGGGGGGGTGACGTGGTGGCTACATGTTGCATATCTCGCTAGGTAGGCTCAGGAGACCGCTTGACGAAAATTTGTCGAAGCAGTTTATGATTCTTGCAGTCTGCAGAACCATGGTTGTGCATATAATCTGCAAGGGGAACAGAAGAAAATAAGAACCCGCCAAACACACGAACGAGCTGTTGAAACGACGACTCTGATTATGTCCAATACATCGGAGAATAAAATACTCACAAGCTGCTGGGTCATCTCACCCTATTTCGATGACTGCGATTGCCAGGCCAGTCTGCGATATCGGTTTGCGACCATGACTGGCCCGGGAGGAATGTGAATGTGATTACTAAGCTGACTACGCGGCTATGATAAGGATATAAATATTTTGTATAATGTACATAATCCATAATCGGTGGTAATCACGAGGGTTATCCTATCCAGTTTCATACTAGGTTACCGGTTAAACGTTACACCACCATCCAGTGTCAGCTGTACGGATTGCGCAACACAAGCCAGCAATTGCTACTATTGAGAAAACGGCATTTCTCAAGAAAAAGAAAGAAAAAAAGAAGAACGTGTGTGGATTGCATAATGCATATTCGTGATAAGGGTACACTACTTTTCATGCACTACGTAAACTTGTGAATTCGAACACATTTGCTTATAATGTTCTCTTCGCGACATTCACTTAAGCTTGGTCTTTTGGCGCTTTGCGACAGGGCTTATATTTCCTTCGCTATGCTCCCCATCGGCGCTCAAGGTTTTAGGCATTGGCCCCATCGGCACATCACCTAATTCCTCCTGCGACAATCGCGGCCGCGGCAGTTCGGGTGATGCCAAAGACCAGCGGTTTCGGCTTGTTCCAGCTTGTTTCTCATCCTGTGTAATGGCAAATCTCGTTCAATGGCCGTGATTTGTTAGCAATTTCGCTCACCTCTGGCTCAGTGATACTCTGTTCATCTCTACACTCTCGATGCTCCATGCACATCTCGTGACCTTCAAAATCCTTCGAACCATCGAGGTAAAACCTTTCGCTTCTTCGGGAGCTATCCTTGGGAGGTGCGCGGATGAGCACAGGGACATCGCTTTCGACAAGTTCTGCTGTAGATTAGCATAAATATAATGTCAGGATGATTGTCCGCACCCTCGATGTCTCGGAGGGATTGTGACTTGTATGGTTTGAACTCGCATCGATGATTTGAGGACCGCAGCGCATCAAGGAGCGTATGCATCTCTTTGGCTGATAGCCCTCGAATTCCCATCTTCTTGCCGGTGGCTCCTGGAAGAGCGATATATGGATAGTTGTCGAGATAATACCCATTTCCCGCCAAGATATCGAGTAATTTGGACCACTGGAAACCCCTGCTCTCGCATGCTGGTATGGCGGCTTCGTCTATGTAGGATTAGGTAAATAATAATGGCAGTGGCAAATACTCACTAGCACGTTTAATGAGAAGGGCGCGAAGCTCCGCTTCCAGGTTGCTATCGCGAGTTCCTTGTCGTCTTGGCGTTATCGGTGTAGCAAGAGCTTGATGGACATAGTTAGCCAGACATCTGGATTGTAGCTCTCAGGACAGGGACTCACTAACTCTTCAAGAGCTGCGCCTTGGGGTCTTGCGTGTTTTCAGACTGTTGGCAACACCGGCGATTCCTGCGATCCGCCACCCGACTAGTCAGTACCCGCCACCGCCAGAGAACGATGCAAGAGACACACCATGGCCTCCATCTTTTCCTTCAACCAAGCGCGCTGCCATCTGTGCGTTCCACTTCCAGATGAAATACTCTGCTGGTAGGTCCGTCTTGCCGGCAGCAGACTGGAGGACAGCATCCATGTTAGAGAGTGTTGCCTCCACAACTCGTTCAATATGTTCGGGCAGACGAGATTCGATGGAGAAGGATCTTTCGTGAGTTGGGGAAGTCGATTGTTCATGGTCCGATTGCTGGCATTCCTCTCCATCCGAGGCTAGTTCATCAACCTGGTCGTCGGTTTGGAATCCGGATTCTGACGCGGTTTCAAGCTATACCAGCGTTACCATCGATGTCAACAAATGAATCGGATTACCCACCGGTGCGTAGGGAGGCATAGTATTAGATGGGAGTGAGATGAGAGTACAGGACGAAACGCCGTCCATCCGAACAAGTCATTTTGTTTTCCAAATTGAATGGGATCCGCTGTTAGAGAAATAGAAGACAATTAGGTTAGGCTGTTAAGTCGGATGACTTGCCTGGTTTTGACCGTTGAGCGGCCACCGTTGTTTTGGATTCAACACCCTCACCACCAGTGGCCACGACATAGCATCTGGACAAGGAGGCTGTGGATCCGGTTAGCGTCCCACCCACGGTGAGCATCGAGCGGCGGGAGCAGCAGGAAACTAGATTATGTAATGCACAATCAGCCGTAATCACGAAGATTCTCAATAGGTCAGAGATTCTGCGACTAACTAGGCTACGGCCGCACCGTTTCGGTGAATTCGCTCCGCCCATGATGGCCCTTCAAGTCGACTCTGTCCTTAGGTGGTGTGTAGTCATTAGAATTATAGAATGTCTCGCACGGCGCACGCATCTCCAAATCGAGTTTATTTCATTTAAAAATATCGGTAGTAAACGATCACTGTGAGCAAGCTACCCGCCAGTAAGCAAACAATGATGATTTGTAGAAATCGTGAATAGGAGAGATTGACGCTTGTCGTACTTCTGTTTTCTTCCGAAGGTTGCCGGTAAGACTAAGCTGCAATCAGACTCATCCATGAATCAGGGGACAATGGGTCGCACAGAAGTCCAGATAACTATCGTCTGTTCCTTTCCATTGTGCTCAGATGAGGCACTTGCAATCAAATAGCGGCCATATCCTGCACAAGCAAACTGCAAGATTTGCAGTTTAGTCACTGGTGAGCAATTTCGTTCATCATCGATCGAATTCAAATTGCTTACTGAGATAGTCTGGACGGCCACCTCATCCTCACAGTGTTGCAGAACTTGCACCAGCTTGCGAGTGTGTAGGTCCCATGTATAAATATGCCCATTGTCGCTCCCTGAGATGGCTAAGCATGCGTTTGGTCCAAACGTGACTTGGACTGGGAAGTTCCTGCGTATCGTCATCTCAAGCTTTGTAATGAGAACTGGTGGGCCATCATCGATGCGGTACACACTGATTCCATCATTTAGATTCCAAACTAGAAGTGTTCGAGTTTCGTCGTCCCATGCTGTATTCCCGCTGCACAAGTCATTGAACATCGTTTTATGATTCAGGCCAAAAATGCTTACATGCGCGTCGCTATGCGATACTTCCACATCAATCTCCAGGGAGCAATATTCCATGCCGCGCTGTGACTGCTGTGAGTATGTGCCCAATGTGACTTTCAAACTAACATAACCCTCGCGTCCAGGTAATTGACCATGACCGATTGCCCATCTTGAAAAAAGTGGACACTTCTAGCAAGGGCCGGCATCCTCGAAGTCCCCGGTTGAAATTCGGGATCCGTGATAACATGTCTGAACGGCGCTGTGGATTGAATTAACATAAATATTCTATTTATCATAAGTAGCTACTCACGTAGAGCATCTAGAACAAGCTCAAGCAGGGCAACCCTTCCACTGCCGACCGCAGCCAAAAGATTTCGGTGCAAATCAATGCTCTCTACTTGCCCATCGAACAACTGGTGCGATGCTACGAATGCAAAGCCTTTTACCTGCAAAACATGCCGGATCAGCTTGAACCACTGGGAGGATACAGGATGGAAACCGCACGCGACTCTCTCCCTTTATCCATAATTTCAGTGCTCCGTCTGCCCCTGCCGAGATAAGGTAGTGCCTGCCGAAAGCGCAGGGGTTGTTGATCCAATCCAGTGTGGCAATAGGCCCTTGGTCTGCGCTTATTCTGCAGTCTAACTCCCGTCTCGCCAATGACCAGACATATATGTCCCCATCGTCGCCTTCGAGAAAAATTTCAGCATTATTCAAGGCATATCGGGCAATCGCTTACCTCCTGTGGCAATCAGACTGCAGTCAGGAGAGAACTTGGCGCAGTTAATAGGGCGACAGTGACCTTGAAATACGAGAGACAGCGGATTGTCATCGATACAAGTCATGTCGAGCGACGGAAGCAACGAGGCTCAGGGTAAGACTCTGATCAATGATGTCCTTTCACATTCTGCCGTGCAATGCCTGCGAGAATTGTCCATCAAAGACTCAGACCTCAAGTTAATCGTTTGCTGAGTCGGGGTACAATGGCAACTTTCGGGCACTGCTGCATCGCGGTTAACTGATTGTTGGAATACATCCGAGAAAATACATGAATTGCTCGCAGTACACATTATTTAGACAGAATGGTTACATCATGCACAAAACAGCCGTGATGGGGATGCCAGCGCTGCTAATCCTTCTCCCGAGAAGCATATGTGACCATTGTTTGCCGAGTTACCCAGCGAGGTTCCCCATTTGCATTCAGGATAAACCGATGGGTGGCGAGAAGGGGATGTTGGTGTCCGCATTGGATCGGCAGCCATGCACTACTTGGGCTCCTAAGCCAGATCTGCCTTCCAAAGTCGTGGACGTGGACGAATACGTCGGATTCCTGAGCAGCACCTGCGCCGACAACTGGCTGGTCAATAGGCCTTGAACCGGTGGAGATAAACCACCCATAATAGACGTCGTTCTGCCCGCGAATCTTTCGTTCCTGCCGCGGTGAAACGTGGTCCCCACTGGAGGAGGAAAGTCCTGAGCCGGCGACACCAGAAGCGGGCTCAGGAACAGGTGGTGCTGGTGAACTGGTACTCTTGCTTCCTTCTGCGGCTAAGCTTTGCGGGCGGTCCCGGGCCGAGAGATGGCCCTTGCTGGAGGAATCAGACCCTGATTCGATGGCGTTGGGCTCGGTCGGATCATTGGGGGGTGGGGTCGATGGGCCACGATTTGCGCCTTCTTCAATTTGCATCGGGGTGACGCTTTTACAACTTGAGTGCCCATTCAAGTTCGGTGCCGGTGCAGCACTGGCCTGGTGGATGTGAGTTCGAGAAACTGGGAACGATAAGATGTACAGACCATTTGGCGCCTGGTTGAAATCGGGTAAACCACATGCACAACAGAGGAGCCGCGCTGGACAAATTGCGTGAAACTAGGAAAGCCAGCGTTCTGGGGGGAGTACTCACGTCCATATTATGAGTCGGTTCCGGTGTGGATGAGCGCGGAACAGAAAGAGAATCATTCAATGTAGTGGGGAAGCGTTGCGAGTGGATGAGACGGGTCTGGTAACTCGTATCAGAAAGCCTTGCGCGGGAGTGGAGAAGAGATGCAAACGTCTGGCTGAGAATGGCAATGCTCGCGATGCTGCACAAAAGGGCCCTCGTAAACCTGCACCCTGCGATGATTTCTGGTTGTTGGGAGCATCACAACCGATTATGATGGTCGAATGCTGAATAGCGAACCCTGTACATCTTGTCTTTTATGCGACGTAAGGCTGCTTTGGTGGCAATGATGGTTGCAGAGGATTTCGGATGTTTCCGCTTTCACGTGTACTAGATGAGCACATATTACTATTTATGATTATGATGTTACAAGATCTAAAACAAAGATCTTAATTCAACCGTCCCAACTCCTCCATGATGCTGAAATCATGGTTTGGCGTCATTTCTAACTCAGCCAACTGCCGGCGCGACAAAGTATTCAGCCACGCCCCGTCATAACAGTTCCGAGGTAGGCCGATTGGTGCGCTGCTTTCCCCGTTGATTCTGTCGGTGCGCAAACGTTGGCGAGTCCTCTGATTTCTGCCCCTGCGGCGCCGACCAATAGATTGGGCGTTATCCTGAGCCGCCATCCCATCCAGTTGCCACATGAAATCATGCAGCTCCATGCTGCGCCAAACGGGCGATATCCGATAAAACACTGGCGGTTTCTGATTGTAATCGCTTTCGTCCGAGCTAATGCCCTGCCTTCCCAGTTTTTCCATAAGGTCTCGGTGTGCTGACAGACAATAGTCCTTCATGACTACCGCATAGCGCTCGTCATATAGCTATTAATGCCCGTTAGTCAAGGGAAAACTCGGAAAAGGTTGGTCCTACCGATCCTTTTCTCGAGTTCCTTGCCGACCGCCCGACCCTCGTGTTCCATAGTTCCTTTCGTTTCTTAGATTTTACTTCGCGATACATTGCATACACGTGCTTCAAATGAGAGTTTAGGGCTTCAAGGACGACTCTATACTCGAGAAATTCGTCGGGTATGACCTGAGTTGAATACCACCCTCGCCCATTAACAGCCTGCAAGAAATCCTCCACGTAGACATCCTGAGCTTCTTGATTAAATGGGTGTTGCACCGACTCAGAGAAATCGTATCTGAAATGTTCCGCAGTTATCGTTGGGTAATCGGCCTCCTGGGGATAAAATGCTTCTTTTTCATCTTCCGACAGGCGACCATATTTCCGCAAGCTTTCATCCAGTTTTTCAATGCCAAGAAGATGCTTAAAATGCTTCCGGATACACTCCTAAAACAACATTTGGTGAATTTGACGAGCACGAGTGAGCTACCGACAGACCTTAAAATAAAGCCATTTAGGGTGGCCACTGAACTCATCCAATGCGGAAATGCGCTGGGAACGTCGGGATCGAGACTTCCGATGGGCCGTTGCAGGTGCATCGTGCCTTGAATTGGCACCCTGCATTGATTCCTTTAATTTTTCCGCCGCATTGATGAGCTTGTCTTGATTTGCGCATAATTGGCCGAGCAGCTGCCGGACGCCATCTTGGCTTGAAAGTAGTGCTTCCCCCATCATGTTAAAACCGCTGGTCATCAGCTTGATTAAGGGGCCGTGGAAGCCATCCGCAGCGGGCGGCTGATTGCGGAGAGAAAATTAGGCATCTGATAGAATCATCAATATCAAGGGTGACTAACCTTAGCCTGAGGGGGGGCCACGGCATCCTCATTGAATTGGTAATGTAAAGTACTTGCTTCGCTATTAACTTCAAGAAAGGTAGGGAGTGCAACTTGCGGTTGCGAGGTACCTGGGACAGGTGCTTTGGGCCGGTTTTGATAGGAAAAAGAGCCTGAAGGCGACATTGGCCGCTTTCGGCCATTCTTGAAAGACAATAAATTGGTTTAATCGCCCAGACAAGTCAGGTAGAGGTATACTTACCACAAACTCCTTTGAAGTAGCTGTTTGCTTTCCCTTATCTGCAGTCCCGAGAGCGGAAGCTGGCAATGGAGAGTGTTCGATAGCGCCGGCAATCAAATGATCAACCGGTGCTGGGGAGCTAGAAAGCAGAGACGCAGACGCATCGGGATGCGAAGGTAGAAAGCCAGAAGATGGCGATTGAGCCGATGATGGAGACACGAAGCTTGGTGGGGGTGGAGAGACAAAGGAAATTTGTGGGAGTTGCGGCGTAGAAAGTGGTGTGAAAGATAGAATATCGAGAGGAGCGTATATGTAGTTGTTTGGGAGTACTGATGGAGAACTGGTGCAGTTAATGGGAAGGTTTTGCGCCTTGGGTGTCGTCTCTTCTGCCGTTTCTCTTGGAGCAGCGCAATTGATGGGAAGGTTTTGTGCCTTAGGCGTCGTCTCTCCTGCCGTTTCTCTTGGAGCGGCGCAACTGATGGGAAGATTTTGTGCCTTGGGTGTCGTTTCTCCTGAAGACTCCAAAGGGTTTGCAAGACCTGCACTAAGCAGACTACTGCTGTTACCCTGCGCCTCAAAGTTAGGAATGCATGGACCATCATTCATAACATTAGCACGCACTTCGACATTCTGGCCTTCGATGAGCATTTGCGCATATTCGCCAAGTTCTTCCGGCTGCGCGTCAACTTGCATCTCCGCCCCGTCTGTACCGCTAGCATCCGCCTGTGAGAAGTACGCAGTGCTATTGGAATCCGAGCTGCTGCTTGTTAACTGAGATCCGCCTTCTCTTCCGGGACGGCGGCGCGGCCTGTTGTTCGAAAAGGCAGATAAAGACCTCGATGGGTTGCGGGCGCTCAGAGATGCTGAGCCGGGGTCGTGGTGGTAATTAGGTATGCGGAAAGCTGCCTTCGTGTTGGGATATGCCGATCCTACTGGTGGCTAAATATCACATTGAGTGGCCTGCTGCAGCTACAGACGATGTATTCTTTACCTTTGTCTTTCTGGTAGTAGGTTGAAGTGTCCCAGACCTAGTCGATGCTCCCGGCGCCTGCGGAGTAGAGGAACTTGGGTTTCCGGCTGACTGTTGGTAGCGAGCCATCTGCATGTTGAAGTCAGCAATGTCATCCATAAGCCGGGGGGATAGCACAAACTGATGGCGATTCTGGTTGAGGAGCGACTTGGGCGGATGGGATGCTAGCCTCAGCGAGAATTTCCTTCCACGCTGGGACAGGATCTGTCGGCTGCGGACCGTTATAATTAGATACCGCCGATAGCAGCAGAGGCCAACCTTACGCGGCTTGAATCGTCTGATATATACTATATGTGGTTTTTCAACCATTTGCTAAGATGAAAGCAAAAACATCTTACCTTTGAAAATGCTCTGCGAGGCCTGCGCTTAGGAACTACCTCAGCCGCCCCGTATAACTTCGCTCTCTTTTTGGGGGGTTTTGTGGCGGCTGTAGGGTATGCCTTTCTCTTTGTTCCTGCGTGCGCCAAAAGGTCGACAAAGATCGTTCCGGTGGTTCCAGACATGTGGTGGTGGTGGCCACCCTAAAGGATTCGGTCACGTTGAAGGACCGATAGCGCATTGATCACATGCTGGCTGCAAGGGTCGTCAGAATGCCGGCCTTGAGGCAGCTAGGAGGACCATCTGCAACAGTTACTTGATGAGTCTAGCGCCAGATGCAATCAAGATACCTTGCGATCTCGGTAAACTTTGCAAGGTGCGGCCCAGCTATCCGTTCTCTTGCGACGATAGGCCCTGATCTAGTGTTGTGCATTTGTTCGAACCACGCAAAGCTCAATTTGGGGAGGCCTCTTCGACTCCGACGATCAAGTAAAAGCGAAGATAAGTTCTCTGGCGCGGCGCAGAGGTTGCTCCTTTCCAGCCAAGTGCAGCTCGGACTCAACCATGCTTTCGAATGATTCGCGCATAGTCACCACGTTTTAGCTTTCAAGCGATGGTGCGTTGCGCCTTCAACAACCATAGCGACGTTATGGTGGCAGGGATCAGTAGTTTCCAAAAGAATCAATATGATACTATACCGTTCCAGCACGCGGCAGAGTCTCGGATAATTCCGCTTTCACGTGTCCGAGTCCGCCAAAATTGCATGCCAGAGCAAAAAAAGAAATTTATTAGAATCATGCCTCGACGAACTACAATCTGCAGCACATCCCCTGAACAGTATTTATATGGCCGAGCGGGGCTCGATTGGCACCATGCCTCCGAGCCGACGAACGACCTCGCAGATCATCAGCCTAGGACAGTATCTAGATGCTGATTTTGACCCCACCTCTCTAACCGTCCCTCAAATGCTCGGCATCCTTCTTTATCATAAAGTAAAATACCCCACTCGCTACTCAAAGAAAGAACTGGTCCACATTTTCAATAGCAAAATCAAACCAAGATCAGCAGTGTTCAAGAACGAGAGAATCACACAAGAGAACGTTACTGGCGGTAATTGTGGGATTAAGGATGGTTTGACAGGACTGTCACCGACTCCTGTGCGGTATGTCATGTTCGTTGACGGTTGCAATCAGTGTGCTCTCATTGAATTTTCTCCCGCAGATCCTACATTGTTCGGCATGTTGCCAGTGAACCTTTCTCTTTGAGACCTACTAATCATGTCTTTGGTAGACCATCCCGCAAACAACCTGAAGTTCAACTCGTTAGTCCTGGAGTTGAGGCCCCAATGGATGTGGACTTGGAGATGGAGGCAGGGGCTGACATCGATATCATGATGGAGATTGATTATTAGGTCGAGTCGGTCATCCGGGTGGAATGCGTGCAGTACAGAATCCACAGTTCCGCTTCACCCTCTACGTACGCAGCAATCCTCATATAAATTCGTCTGCCACAACAAATTTCACCTTCAGGGGGACCTGATATTTCAGATTGCGTAAGGCGAAGGTTAAACGTTAATGAGTAGATTGGTATTGAGTCTTTAGAGCAAAGCAGTACGGTACATACGCATCATGATTACGAGACAGAAAACCGGCACTCAAGTTGGGCGATTCCGAGCCACGTTTGAAAGAAAAAAATGACGATGTCGGACTTAATTCTCACCTCAACGTTCAACAGTCCGCCTCTGCCAGTAGTACTCTTCGTTACAGAGTCTTGAATAGTATAAGCTTCCATAGGCCGACTAAACGAGTTTTATGACTTACCGTATCGGACAAAATCCAGTTGTATGTAGAAATTTGAGAGTGATCACGGCCGTTCATCGTGAACCGCCGTGTCCTGGCGTGGATTACCGTGTCACGGCATGAATCATCGTGATTCGTCAGCATGCCCAACGTGTGAACGTGAACCGATCACGATCGGCTGACGTAACGCTCCCGTTCTGTTGCGCCCGCTAGTCTGACGGCTCAAGCGCTCGTCATCGACAGTATTTATTGACCCCGTGAGCCGGGGATGGTGTCCTTCGTGGGGGTCAAGGCGGGGAATGCCACTAGCGCGTCTCACAGGTCTCACAGATCACCACGCTGGTAATACTCGCCAATCTCGTCTTTTCCCCGAAGAGGAATCCGGGTCCCCAATGTGAAGATTGGCTCTCCAGAACTCTCACCACGCAGGTCGCATCAATGAGTGCGTAGCAATGTTTTCGAAGCCGTGAGCGTACGTATCTTTCATCCTTCTCGCTTCGGCCAAGCTCGTTCAATATCTACTATCCTGGCCCACAGTTCCCGCCTCATTACACTCAAGGGTCCACCCAATACCAGCATATTCTTCGGCAGATCTAAAAGCAGTCGGTTACAACTGCATTTCGTCCAAGTAGGCACCCTGATTCGAGTTATTACAGACAATGATGAACAAGGTCACCTGCGTCCAGCAACGCTGCATTAAGCGGATTAAGTGTTTTACGACTAATGCTCGTCCTGCTCGGTGCCAGTTGGTCTCGTAAAGGGTAGACGAAGTGGTTAGACGAAGAAGTTGAGGTATGTTTTCGAACATGGACAACTTTTGTTCCTTTTTGAAATAATCATGTCAGGTCAAATTGACGCATTGCCATTCATGTACTTTTCACGTAATATATGCTACTGTCACCCTAGACCTACACCTCTTCCAATACAGCCCCTTGAGCATCCCCACCTTTGGACCCTCCCACTATCAGTCACCACATGAAGCCCCACCACTCCACCAAAGATTACTCGTCACCCAAATCTGCACACTCCCACCCGTACACGTCGTCATTGTCCCAATCAACTGGAGTGAGCAGTGAGAGTAGAAACGAGGCTCACGGCAGTCCACGCGCGCCACGCTGGATCACGGCGGTTCACGCTGGATCACGATAGTTCACGCTGGATCGATACCGTCATATAGTTTCACCGTGGAAAGTTCAGAATGAATTCAGAATCGTACGGTCTGCGAAGCCGTTCGGCCTCGGCTTGGCGGCCCATGTGGTCGAGCAAGCTACCCGCCAGTAAGCAAACGATGATGATTTGTAGAAATCGTGAATAATGCTGATCGATCATCACATCATAGAACATTGAGCCGCAGCTCGCGTTTCCGCATCTGAGCTGTTGCTTGGAGTTACTTTTGGCCCCGGATGAGTGCCACACAGTGGCGTTATACAATTCCGCTGGCATGGACCGCCCAACTCCTAATAGTGCAGCTGCAATTTAAGAAAAAATCTGCAGCCTGTTTTGGTAACGGCAGGACAGAATTCGGTTTCCATGCGATGGGATCTTGGCGAATTATTCAAGCTCAGATGGTTCAAACCCAGCATCCAGTATGTTTAAGTCGTAGCCCATTTTCGCCGGTCTGTACGGCTTTTCTCTGATTATCACAACTGGCATTTGATCATACTTTCGTCACTTTTGCAGCATTTGACACAAAACCTTGGCAAGATAAAAATGACTGTAAGACGCATCTTTCGGCAATTTACTAGCAATTACCATCAAGGGTTTCAGGCCTTCGGCAATCAAGCCCTTTGGGACTCTGGACAGTGGAACACTCTCCGTGACCAGTTTTGAAGGTAGAATCGCACTCTAAAACATTCGAAATCATCTTTAGACCATCCTTACTACGTACTAAGCACCTTCCTCCACATTCGGGCGCGCTCCAGTACTGTCCGTTGGCAGTCGGGAGTCGGAGGAATGACTGTTTGCAGTTGACCACGGCTGCCAGTGCCACAGGGTCGCCTGAAGACCTTACATTTAAAATGGTACGTCGGTCCACTCCACCAATTATGCCCAACTTCAAGCGTGTCTTTTCCAGGCTTTCTCGCCGCAAATTTGACCCCCCTCTTATCGGTCCGCATGGTGGCTCATTTGACTCGCCCTGCCCAACCCCTGTTGGTCTTCATTCCATCCCCCTCCGACACGTCCAAGTCACCGTAAAAATGCGCCGTCTTCCAGTCTTACCTCCAGAAGTATGGCGCGTTATCTTCCGTTTTGCCACAGAAGACGATACCCCATTCACCCCCATCGAATTCCCTGCGAAAATAGCCGACACAAATGATATATCCTTCCTCCACCTTTCCCATTCCCATTCTGACAGAGACGCCCGTCTAGAGCGCTACCTCAGGTCCATAAGGGAGAAGCACAACATCATGGAGGTCTGCAGGCAATGGAGCATCATTGCCCTCGAGGTCCTTTACGAGTGCATCTGGATCTACAAGCCTGCTCAGGCGCATGCCCTCGCCCAGGCCATCTGCTGTGAAAAGGCCAGCGGCACAAGCGAAACCCGCGGTCCCCGAAAAGGCCACTACATCAAGCAACTGCACATCAAGACACCCATCCGGGAACGCTGCTCCCCGAATGATTTGTGCGTCATAGTCGACAATGCGCCCCGTCTTGAAAATTACATGGACTGCAGGTCTGTCCGCCGCAGCATGCACGGTTCCAGCAACGGAGACCCTACATCCGCTGCACAACTCCTCCACACCATCACCCAGGCCAAGAGCCCCATCCGCTGTCTCTCCTGGACCAATTATGACGACATATCCTTTCACCTCCACCTGTCCCACTCGCTCGCCAATGTCGCATCCAAACTAGAATTCCTAGAACTCACCTTTTGCAACATGGACATACACAGCCTCTCAGAGCCTTTGAGAGGCTATCCAGGTCTACCACTTACCCTTCCGCATCTCCATGCCCTCAAACTTTGTTTGCATGATGCCACCCTCGCTGTCTTTGCTACTTGGGACCTGCCCATCATAAAAAATGTCTCTATCGTTGCGGCTGACTTTTCTTACGCCGGCGAAGGCTTCTGCAACTTCTTCCGCACGCACGGGGAGAAACTTAAACAACTTGAACTTGCCCACTCGTCTTCCATCATCGAAGATTATTACCTCACCATTCCTGTCGACCCGCAGACTGCCGCTTCGCGCAGCGTCCATCTTGCGGCGTGGTGCCCCAACCTGGAAGAGTTCATCTGCAGTGCCGATACCGAATGGAACTGGCAAAGCTCGGACTGGATTGCGCCCCACCCTCTGCTTCTTTCCCATCCAAATCTGCGACTCATCGGCATCCGTGACTTGGATAAGCGGATGTGTGATGAAATCTCGATCCGCATGAACCCATTCCGCCCCCTTCTATCGCAGATCAGATCTCTCCTCTGTTACGGCTCATTCCCCAAACTCCGCGTCATCTGCGATATGAGTTTTGAGAGCAATATCATGCGTTCGGAAGCTTGTTCGGAGGCTGTCATCAACTTCTGGTCTCAAGTTGCGCAGCTCTGCAAGGATGCAGGAGTACAGTTGGAGGATTACGCTAGAATGAATATCATCATGATGACTCGTAAAGATATTGTTCATGCACAGGCCAAGGGGATGTTGCACAAGGAGAAGCAGAAGCTTTGCTGGCGGAGGCGAAACCCGCTGCATCACCTTACTAGGCTCATATCGATTGCAACATAATCTCAATCATAATGTCCTCTGGGGCGTCCCAACTGTATCTCATGTTTTTAACGCATTCTTTCCTGTTGACATCACCCTTTTTGAACATTTTGCTTTTCGTTAACTTGCTTTCACTCGCTTTGATTTGTTTGATTGCTCTAGCTCTCAGATCTCTTTGCATCGTCTACTTGCTGCAACAGTCCAAACTGCTATACCCCGCACCCGCCCTCGATTGTTAAATGTTCTCATCCTCGCAAACTGATTTGTTCATCACACTTACATAGAACGAGAGCAGTCGTCGCTGGAGCGCCGACATGAACCTCGCGCCCAATTTTCTTTATATAAAACTGTTTAAATCTACACAGTATGAATCTACACTACTGATGACATTTTCGTCAATATGTTCTAAGTAGAGGAGGGATGAAGAGGAAAACTGAGTCTTGAGTCTTTGATGGACAATTCTCGCAGGCATTGCACAGCAGAATGTGAAAGGACATCACTGATCAGAGTCTTACCCTGAGCCTCGTTGCTTGCGTCGCTCGACATCACTTGTACTATCGACGACAATCCGCTGTCTCTCGTATTTCAAGGTCACTGCCGCCCTATTAACTGCGTCAAGTTCTCTCCGTCGCACTCGAAAAACGCGCCCAAACTCGTCAAGTCCTCTGTCTATCCAACGCCAGCCGAGCCAACAACTCTCGTTTGCAGCTGGAAGATGAACGAGTTCAGATGCTACGATAATCCAAACCTACGGCGCCGCCGCCCTGTCTCTTTAACAAGTGCGTATTTTCCTACCATGTATTCGTGCTCTTTAAGCTAACTCTCCGCAAGAAATCACCACTTCGCCATGCTCCGTTTCCCACCCGTGATCCATGAAGAGCGGGATCATAAACATCGACTTCGGAACACGCCCTGAAAGTCAATGTGGAGGTTGGGATTCTGCAGCCACATTCGTGGACGCATACGCTCCCGAGCAATACGCGTAGACCGCTTGCCCCCGGACAAGGCAACTTGAAAAAGCAAAGGGGAAAAAAGTCAGCCGAGATTCAGCTGAACCCAAATTCGACAGCGGCGATGTACGTCTACTCGTCCAGTGCCTACTTTAGACTTCTTGATTCACTCACAATTCGTGACAGCGATGTCTTCGCCGTGTGGTGGATCACTCAACCGGGGTACAACCGAACCAAAACGGAGTTCACGAACGCTTGGAAGACACTCAGTAACGAGAAAAAAGAGGTGCGGCCTTCGATTTTCTCTACATATCCTCTAAGTTACTTATTGACTTACAGGAAGTTTACCTAGTATTGTTATCTTCTAATCTAAGTTCTCTACAGGGAATTGGGGAAGAATTAGGACGATGAGGAGGAGCAGGAGGAGCAGGGGAGGAAGGGGTACTAGCAGGGGCAGAGGGGGTTTCCGAAGGGGAGCAGGGGAGGTGCAAGCGAACGGTGGTGGGCAACGACGAGTTAGATGACGCCGAAGTGTTCAGGAGCACACAGATCAATACAGATATTTTCAGATGCATTCAGATTCTATATGTTCTACGGGCGAATACAAACGGCGTTGGCGACATCTACCACGAGCCCGGAGGCAACAGAAATACATCTGACAATGTGGCCACTTCTCCGGTTTGCCCCGGTTTGTCCCGTTCCTCCGATCAAAACAGATTCCTCCCGCGCCTTTTCTCACTGGGTTTGACCGTTCGACCATGCACATAGTTGAAGGGCTCCAGAAGGCTCTTCCTCGTGATCCGCTCACCGTCTACGTAGGTATCCGAGTCCCACACCCATCATCCTCCAGTCGCCGGCACTCGCGTTGTCGCTTCTTAAGTTCTTAGAACTGTATTACCACCGGACTAATGGCGCTCATCACCTGGCGCTCATTTTGGCCATCCCTTTCGCATTCAAGTTCTTCATCTCTGGGACCATCATCTCTTTTCGAGAGATGTTTCTTGCGTGGAGGCTCGCCGATATCAGGGACCTCGACACTATCATCGGCGAATTGCCCACATGGAAGAAGGCTGGTGGCGAAAAGAAATTTGTCCTTGGTCTCCTTGAAGCTGTGAACATACTAATGTAAGACAATGATGGTCTTGAGGAAAGCGGAGCGAGAATCTCACCTTTCGACGTCATTTAGTTTTTGGCCTTGGACGATCTGACGCATGATCTGTGCGTCGCGGAAGAGTGCTATGGCCAAACTCGCGTTTAACCCGCTAGACACGTTTCCGGTCAAGATTTGGTGTATAAGGCCGTATATGGCGCTATGTAGAAAGTTGTTCCATGGGAAATTGAAAAAGAGGTCCTATACAACAATGCCGTAAGCACGCGGGCAGAACGTGTCTGAGAAAATGTTCCCACCAGAAACGTGGTCAAGACATTCAAGTCGATAAAACACCGTTTGAGTTTCTCCCCGATGCAGAGCTCTATTTCTCGGATGACTGTGAGCGTCCTCCGCGAACTTCTCCGAGACCCGCGGAATCTTGATTGCGAAGGCGGGAGATCTTGAGAAGTCGACGTTCGCTCTGGCTAATGGCGTGCCTGGAGGCGTCATTTCGGGCGGTGGCGCGCTAAAAGGGTTTTCAGGAGGAGAGCTTTCGGGAGGAGACAATGAGGAAGGAGGGAGCGGTGATGGTTCCTGGGCAGGCGACATTGACTGAGGTTCATCAAACATGGCAATTTCTTCCGTTGCGTCTTCATCTAAACTTCCAGCCTCTTCGTTGCTGCTCATTTCTTCGTCCGAGGTAGAAAACAGGAGAGGTGGAGGAACATGAAGCTCCTGTGAACGGGCAGCTCCAAAGCGGGTTCTACCTCATCTTATATCATTTCAATTGGCCCTCGTTCCCGATCGCCCATCTGGTTAAGGGATATGACTTGCGCGAGTCCTTCAAGTGCTGTGAGGCCGCCCGCAAACGACCCTGTTCGTCATATAGTTCGTCGTACTCGGGCGGCCGGTTCAGCGCGGACATGTTCGAACAATGCAACAACTCTGCAAACAGCTCGGATATCCGGTACCGTTTCAGCGTAAGCGGAGTGATCTGGCCCACGGTCGTCGACACAGGACCAGTCTATGACGAGCTGAGTGAAAAGTATAAAGCAAAAACAGGGAAGACGTACCAGGGATCTCGGCGACCCCAATAACCGTTGCAGGTCTCCCATCCGCTCACACATGATTTCCAACAGCGGCCCAAAATGGACCACACCCATCCGATCCACCATCTCCTTGCATAGCGTGCTCCAGCTCTTCCCTTCCATCTTCGGACTGCGTATGTAGATGTTGTTGAATCTGTATCAGCCGGTTCCGTGCAGTATGGAATATATAAGGTTCATAATAGTCCGCGCTTGAGTCAATAATGATGGAGATGGATTGTGCGACGGATGACGTGCAGATTCGAGAGTAGGCAGGTTACTTGAAGTTCTAGATCTTCTGCGTCTTCTGGCGCGACGTTGTGCCCATGAGCTTCAATGCGCTTTCTCTCTGGGCGAGTTCACGAGCAAAGCGGTTTGGAAGCCAGTCCGTTTGAAGGCCTTCCGTGATGCCTGCCGCAGGTGAAGAGGTTGCCATAGCAATGATGTTTTTGATGAGTTCCGCCACGA
This sequence comes from Amanita rubescens, assembly GCA_015039365.1. Taxonomy (NCBI): domain Eukaryota; kingdom Fungi; phylum Basidiomycota; class Agaricomycetes; order Agaricales; family Amanitaceae; genus Amanita; species Amanita rubescens. The sequence continues at coordinate 5,913 of WION01000234.1, read as the reverse complement.
TCGCGTGTGTTGTGTGGGCGACAAGAGGTCTGTCAGTCGCGGAATGAAGTTCTGGGATGATAGCCACTGTTTTCGTCCCATTCAGGATGTATTTGCATGAAAACGTAGTACGCACTTCAAGGATGCCAGCCACCCTCGGAAGCTCGTCCAGCTGGATTATCCGAATCAACGGGTCTACCAAATGGCAGCATCTCGATATGCCGCAAGAAAGTTTTCGACAACAGAAGGTTGTGATTTGATAAATGCCACCATCTGAAGAAAAAAAAAACATTTCGAACCTCCGCGGTGGAAGAACAGAGAAAACGCACTCTGCGGGCTTTTTGCTCAAATTTTTGTGAAATGAGAGGCCATGACCATCTGTGTTTTCATGTCTTCGGCCGGAGCGGTCGAGCACCGTCTCCCAGAAGGGTTCGAGAACCTGGTGTTGCTCGTTCGTGCAGGTCTCGACGATGGACCATAATTTTGCTGCATAGCACTTCCGTCGCCACGTAAGGATCTTGATGAGTCGAACCGGATAAGAAAAGAAAAGAGAATTGTGACGGACTTCACACAGGTTCGGTTCCGGTCCGGTCAAGTATATATTGTATGATTCCCATTCCTACATGTAGGTGATCATGCGCGACGCAACCCTCTTTGGTTCCCCTACATATATCTGGTACTTTTTGGAGGTGGAAATAGTAGTGAACGGTTTATTAATGCTGTTAAACGAGTCAAGAGCAATTTAATTTTATAAGCTAGATGGTTATGATAAGTTTGTCCACGGACAATCACGCGTGAACAACTCACTGGACAAAAAATGAGTATTTTCGAGATCACGCATGGAAGTTGGAACACGCATGAATATTTTGTTTTATTTTCGAGCTGAATGATCATGCAATTATGGAAAGAAAATGGGTTTTGCGTGATCACGAATGAATAATGCATGATCATGCGAAAAATTTGAAAAATTGGGGATTTTGTCCAATTTGGCGAAACATAGGATTAGCAACTAAGTTATACTACACTTCACGACGATCTGTACCAAGATGTACTGTGACGGGCAGATTGCAATGAGACATGAGGTAATTGTTGAGAGTAAAATGAGTATCATAGGTATTGGGAGGTCCAGTTGGGATCTCGGCCACGTCGACCAGGCACAGCTGAAACAATCATGGGATATTCAAGTTCATAAGGTTCTAAACAAATACTGTGTTAGCGGTTCAGATATGTAGCAAAGGAAAGCACGAACCCGGTCAAGCGATTGTATGACTAGCAAATTATCTCCAATACCTGCATATGCAATCTGGCAGCTTGCAACGTGGCTCACGATGTCATTCAGTGATACAATAATAAGCGGTTCATGTTGATTGTGATAAAGCCGGATGTCGAGCAATGGATACTTTGCATATGGATCGTGTGAAGCTTCATGCTGGCTGAGACTTTTGAAGGGCGAGATAGCGCAGAATGGTTCTGTGATCCAATCGTTTTTATTCTTTAACCGCCGATGCATGAATATTTCTTGAATGAGGCCAGCCTGCATCCCGCGCGAAGAATTGCCACCGTTAAAGAGAACGAGGGCATTTTTCCTGTTATGCCGAGGTGTGGTATATATGGTGCCCTTCCATTCTACCTTCTTCCTCTGCTGCGCAGCGCGTGGCAACATGGAAGTGCCAGGAGATGCCGATGAAAAATAGTGTGGAATCGGTGGCGACTGCTTCATTAGATACGATGACAATGCAGAGTATACACTGTCAGACAAATCGACTGTGGCTTTACCATCTTCCCATCGGAGAGACCCTTCACAATGACTGGGCACGTCAGCTACCAGGAGGTCATGAAGGATGTTTCTGGTGAGACTGCTGCTGCAGTGCTGTCTAAATGGTTGCCGAAGGACTTCGACTGCCTTCCCATTGGAAGAACCCATCAGAGCCCTCAAATTAGCCCCCTGGCAGAATGCCCGAATGAAAGTCACTTCCAACTCGCCTAGCCAAACCCCGCTGTGAGGCTGTGGTAACAAGTGACATTCAACATACTTACCAGGTCGATTGTTCATATTCTGCCTCTGGATAATTCCATTGTACCTCTCAAAGGGGAAAGTCCACCAACCATGCACTGGCCCATATGCCTTCAGAGATTCAGCTAGGTGGAGTGAGGCATGATGGTTTGGGGTGAGCTGATCGGGTGGGAATAGTTCAAGAAAAGTCGTGAAATAGTGCAACATTTGCTCCTTGACGATCTCAATATGTTTGGTAGATGTATACCGGGCTGTTGCCCACCGGATAGCTGTAGCCAGTGCGAGAAAATTGTCTAATAGCCTCTTCTGGTGAGGCGTAGCATCGGTCCCTCCCCAGAGACGAATCATTGTGATTACGAGGGTAACGGTGAAAAACGTCCGCCATGTGTCTGCCTTGAGTTTCCCGACTTTTGCTGATCCTATGTTTGGTGGGGGCGGAGCAAGCCATGTCGGAAGCGTCGTCTTCATCATGTCTTTATCTATCTCCTCCAAAACTAATCTGTTCAGAATGACGCGGCCTGCAGCTGCTCTGGATCCCTCTGACATCAAATCAATTACAGGATAAGGCTCTGGTGGCCGGATGTGAATCGAAACGATTGAATTTGATTTGCGCTGCATGGTATCTACCCCATCAGTTCTACAATCATTCGGGCTCAAGTACGAAAGTTACCCAGTTGACCAGGGCTGAAGCATACTCTTTTCTTGTCGGTGACTTTCCCTTACTCTGGACATATACGGCATTATCGTGGGCGATGGTAGCCAAGTAAGTCCGACGAAGGCGGGCCAATGCCATGGTGTCTCCCTCTCCTATAGCCTTGACCGCTTTTTGCAACTCGCGGCTCTGTTCTTCAGTAGAATGAGGTGCGGTTCGTTTATTTGGGGAGACAGAGCGGTCCATCCCCCAGAGATAGCAACAGTGTCGCTGAGCATTGCCCAGGAACAAGTTGTGCATAGCGTCCACGACGCCATGCTTGAAGGGGTCCCAGTAAGGAAGTCGCATGAGTTCCGACCAGCGTACGCCCGTTTCGGCAAAGATCCTTTCCCTAGCCTCTTGATTCGAGGCATTCAACCATCGCTCTCCAGCCGCCACATAGTCGTCTCTCGTCCACCGGGGCCAGTTCGAAACATTGAAGTCAGTCTTCTGCGATGCAGGCAATTTGCAAAATGCACACATGTGCTGCGCACTGCTATGGCCTGCAAATCCTGCTACTTTCCTATACCCCGGTAAATCGCATATCACAGCGAGAAGGGCACACTGCACAAGGAAGCTCAGCGACGAACCTCCTATCCACTAAAAATAACGCCTGGGCGGAACAGAAGCAACAAGTCATCAATCACCGGTCGCAAAAGATTGTTGAGTTCAGAGTCTGACGCGGGCTCATTTGGGCCAGGGATGATGCCTGCGAGATATACATTTTCTACCTGGAGCCAAAATTGCAAGCAGCGAAATAGTATAACAATGTGCCGCACCTGATACCGAAGATGGATCGGTAAATTCATGCATATCATATATATTCCGCCGATACTATACTGCCTTCCGCTCTTTCGAGATCCATACGGGTTGAACCAATCTATATTCATATTGAAAACGAGCTGGAGTCCGCCAGGTGAACTCTCCAAAAAGGGCCTCCCATCGGATCCCATCAGTTTCTTTGCTGCGTCCCCTTGAAGGATATCGGATATCAGTTCTTGGTGGCTTCGTTGTGTCCCTGCTGCATTGACCCGAGGGATTCCACGAGTCCAGGTCGAGCAAGCAGCCGCGCTAACCAGGACGTGAAAGGCTGATAAGCAAATGTTCGGATAGGCCTAGAGGTCGATTTTCCGGGTTCCGATGTCTCTGTTGCGACCATGATAGGTGTTCCACATTCCTCTCCCCCTTCAAATTTTCTATTCGTGCATTTGCGGGGGTATTCCTGCCCTATATCTGGTGCATAGAGGGCAAAACATTGGGGGCAACAAGCGTAATGAATCAGGTCTGGTTCAAGATGGAAATGAGCGATAGCCGTCCTTATGTCAAAAGGCCAGTCGTGCGCTGAAGGTATGCGCTTATCCGGATGATCTTCTCCATTTTAATCTTGAAAACTTGTGTGCAGGTGGAATATGTTGTGGCGACTATGGCACTGAGTGCAGCAAGCAAGAAATTGTCCCCTCCCTGGAGAGGCCTGAGATAATATGCAAGACCAGCGCTGTTACGAGACCTAAAACGAGTGGTTGTGGAAGTTTCTGCGCCAGGCTGAATGTTCTAGTATCCTGAGCTAAAGACCGGGCATTGACGTAGGGAAATATTTAACTCCACTCACTGCAGTCGATCAATTGTGGTTGAGACTCAGAGTCTCTGCGCAAAGCCGCGTCTATCCGCTTTGCAGCCCAAGCGCGGAGTACGGCTCCATCAAGGATGACAACATGTTCTCTTATCCGCGAAGTCAAGGATTCTTTTTGGTTGGGTAATTCTGCGTCTTCTTCAGCTGATATCTGCATGTCGTCTAATTCTCGCAGCGCATGTGCAACCCAGTCTTTGTGCTCAAGAAACACAGAGTTAGAATCAAAGTTTAAGGGAGGCGGTTCTTGACAGCCAGCTGAGCTCCATTTAGTGGAAAAAATTATTGGTGGGAGCTTGAACGCGCGCTGGCGGCGGACAAATTCAGCCTGGATTGCATTGACTTTGCGCCGGTTCTGTGCAACTTCGCTCAATTCATCAGTACTGGCAGTACAGGTCCTAAGCTGTTCATTAGGAACATACCACGGGAGTCACTAAAACGTCCTTTTCTCCCCGGCTCTGGATGGCTGCTACCTGAATGTCGAAAATCTGATTGCACAGAATCGGGGTCTTGAGAACGAATGCGCATGTTGTTGATTTGCGATGCAAGTAAATCGATATCATCGGGAGGTTTTGAGCAAAGGTGTACCTTTATTCCTTGTTCCCGTTTTCATGTGCTAAGCGAGTGCTTGGCTTGATCATGCAACCAGGAACTTCGATGCCGGTATCAGGATGAGCAACTACCGTTTGAGAGCATTTGGAGCATTGGCATAAAAGAAACGCTGGTCCCATCGCGATGATTGTAATGATAAATCATGCGGTAGGGCGTGACAAAATTAGGATGGCAACTTATATTGAGCTATTATACAAAAAATGACAGAGGAGCGAGGTAAACGAGTCAACACTATATGGCAAGCAGGCACCAAGTGGTTGGTTCATATGGGCCATGACAGCCATTCACGTCTTTAACTTCTTGGCACATAGTGGCATTTGATTATTGTCGTGGTGACAATTACTAAATTAGGCACGAGCATACTCTGGATTATTACGCAGCTATGGACCTACTTACGCTTTTTCCCTCTGGGTCCAACGATATACCACTCTCCCCATTACATTCCAAATCCTTCTCAACATCTTCTTTTTTCATCTTATTTTCAAGGTACTTTCGCCAGGCAGCCGGAAGGCCGTTTGCTGTTACAAAAGCGAGACCAATATGCTGAAATTGAGTTGCTGGAAGCGAAGGCTGCACCTTCTGGAGACTTGTGCATGCCACTTTCCTGGCTTCCATGTGATTAATGTGTTTTTGGCATTTTGGAACCCGTATCCCATATTCGGCGATGAAAAAGTTGCCCCCGTATGTGGAATCTGGGTACGACCTGTCGGTATTCCATGAGATCGCCCAATCATGGGGTTGCTCATCTCTATGGACAGCCCTAGATGCACATCCTATGAGAAATTATAGTGGTAAAGGTAATGCGCACTTACCGCGAGTAATTGCTTGCCATAAGGCCCATAGGTGGAGCGAGGCTCAACATCGTGGAAGTTGAAGGAAGTTTCGCCAATCACTACTCATATGAACCTTCCCGAGTTGTTGTTCCAGTCGCGATTCATTGCTGGAAGGCCTTCTTGTGAATGAAAGTCTTCGAAATCGCTGATGATCTCG
>WION01000233.1:0-84195 GCA_015039365.1 Amanita rubescens | reverse complement strand
TTAAGAGACGGCTCCTTCTGCAACCGCCTTGTTGCTGCGAGAAATTTTAAGTTAAGTCAACAACTCTCTGAACTTGAAGTCACGTACAGATATCGATCGGGCCTGAGGATTTGGATGTCTCGCTCTTTGAAGTGTCCATCCAGTCTTGAGAAGAGGTAGTCTGATGTGGCAAAGCCACCAACGAGACATATCGCCTAGTACAAAGTGAAATTGGAAACTTGGACACATCGGGTAAAGGACGATTACCTTGATGGTAGTTCTGGATTTTGAACATTGGTCTTCAATCGTCTCAATGATGGCCTTTACAGAGGGGTCGAAGAAGCTCGCTACTTTCTCCCTAAATCACGTAGCGTAGCATCAAGCGCTGAGGCAAAAGTTATCAAAGTACTTGCCCGCTGAGTTTTAAACCACCCGCTTTAATATTGAGATCAGGATCGTTATCGCTTCCTTTTCCGAACTTGATAAATGAAGGCTTGGAAGAGTTCCTAAAACTTGTCTTGGTTGTCTTATCGAAAAACCTTTTCATCGTCGCTATCTCTTCAGGGCCTCCAAACTTTGATCCATGTAAATAGCCTAGAGTCAAGTAGATAAGAGCGAATATAGCAAATAAAGAGCAGCAATCACTTTTCAGGTATTGTTCAGCACGTCCTGTGACAAACGTCGACCCCTGGAGAAGACCTGCAGTAGACGGTTAGCTACAGATGTACTCTTCCACATCGAGAACGTACATTCAGCTGCCGAGATCTCTTTCAAAGATCTGTCTGATGCACGGGTATAGGTGCTAATATCAATGGTTCCACCGCCACAATCAACGACCATCACTCCATCGTCCAACTATCACATTTGTCAATCAGTAGGAGTAAAATGATAATTGCTTTACGCACCAAGCGTTCCAATACTGTTGGGATGTTGTTCAAGCAATAATGCAGACTAGCCTCGCCTTCAGTGACGAAGCTGACTTGATCCAACGCCTCCGCTTCGTTCTTCACTAGACCGCAGAGATAGCCGCATTCCGCATCTCGATTGCTGTCTCCCTTCCCACCCATTCGGATGGCTGAGAATAAAGTTTATATCATCTTTTACCGAGTTCCACATATCGTCCTTGGCGTTCTTGGATATACCGTTTCGTTGCGTCGAATAGATAGCGAAGAACATCAGAATAGATGGCAATGGCGGTTTTGCCCCTCGGAAGTGGGGGCAGGTCTCCCGCGTGAATCCTTGCTCGGCGGCCAGCGAGGGGGACGAAGATGCAATTTAAACCTTTGGAATCCGTTGAGTGCTGCGGAAACCGGAAAAGATGCTTTACTGTACCATTCTGATCTAACCATACCCGGGCTTCGAATAGTTCTGGATTTGTATCTGGATCTGTTTCCGATCCAACTGCGACGACTGTTCCGTCTTCATCATAGCAAACTACGCTGGGAATTTTCGAGTCGCCCGCAACCTTTTGTTGTCCGGAAACCTGCCAAGTAACGAGTAAGACGGAAAACACTACCACAGCATGTTAATAAGATTCGTACTGAGTTACTCCGCGAATTTCGGGAGATTGGCCAGGGTCCAAAATCGAGTACGAAGCGCCGCTGAACGTCGTGCCAACGTCAAAGGCCACGACAAGCTTCCTCCTAGTTCCGGTGTATGGCTTCCGATGAACGGTGGATGTGGACATGTTGATTGGCTGGAAGTGGGGTCGAAGTTTCAGAGCTGAGAACGCGCAGTTGCCTGGTCAGCCCGCATCATATATATGAAAAGACAGATTACTCACCAAAGTCGCAGCAATAGTACAAGCGTGCTTTCAACGTGCCTTCAAGATGGATCTAACGCAGTTGATAAGGACGCTCGTAAAGGGGGGCAGTGTTTTAACACGAGAATGTCCGAATTCATCGCTATCACAGAACCACCGAATTTGTTCACCCTCGTGCAAGACACATGATTCATGCTGCGCATATAGAAACCCGGAATGCCGTATAGAAGCCAGATTAGGGAGCGCTGATAGTATATGCAAGGTGATTGCGTCTATGTTTGAACGCGTTGTAATAGGAATGCGTGGTAGTACATGATGCTGCGTCGTGTCGATCGTGATGAACTGTGACGAGGGCCCAGGGGACAGATTCCCATTCTCAACTTTGCATTCAAGAAAGTGTACTGCGCAAAGCGGCGATGTTTGCAATGAGAGGTTTAGATGTCATCCGATCACAGCTTGGAGTCAACTCCCACAGCATTCTGGCGGAGATTGTCGGCTGCAGCGCGTTGACTACTACAAGTACACAGCTATCTACGATGAAGAGGGCTACCGATACTGATATAACATACTTGGGCATATGGTACACTAATGAATGAATGAGGGAGGTCCTAAATCAGAGCGCTTGTTCCAAGATACGCCTCGTCTCGGGGTCAAACGCGCTGGCGAGGATAACCTTGGGTTTGATGATAGAGGTGTCGCCTTTGCGGACAGTCGAAAGCCTCTTCAGACCCAAGTCCGTTGTCGCGGCAACGGATCCGGCGTATAAATCATCGTCGCTATCGCTGTACGAGTTCTCCATGGTCCTAATATCAAATATCTCTCCTGCTTGTACGAGGACGACCTCCAAAGATTCACCAGTGGCGTCCTCGAAGATTGAGTTGTTTATATGCAATGCTGGGCCTACAATCATGGGACACCTCTCCTCGAGAAGTTCGGTGACCCACTCCGTTGAGTTGGGCGGCAAACCGATGAATGAGAGCAAGGACATGATGTGTTCTGACATATATTGCGCCATCGATGTTTTCGTGTTTTCATTCTGCCTGAATTGAGCATGCGTAACGGGATCGCCACTTGTTGGCGCTAGTCAAATCCTCTGCAGATAAAATCAGTCCCTATATTCAAAAGAAGAGAGCGCCACTCACCGGTCGCCTGGATACTAGTGAATAACGTGGATAGGAAATCGCTGTAGTTCCACATGCCGGGGCACCAAGACTGGGTGATCTTGGCGCAGCAGAAGTTCATGCACATTTGCAGCGCTACTTGAACGATGAGAGGGTCAAGGTCGGCAGCCGTGGAGGTTTTGACCTTCAACACCTCCGTCATCTCTTTGCCCAACATTTTCACTACACGAGCTTCTTCTGCCGCCGCTCGAGTCGTAGCGATGGCCCTGGATCGACTTTGACCTCGCGATTCCAATAGATCAGCTAAGCATGCCGCTGCTTGATAGACCTCCGAGTTGAGAATGTCGAGAAGCGTTACGAGTTCTTGTTCAACGGATTTGCCCGTCTTGGCGACGCCGTGGCTTAGGAAACGCTTAACATGGTTCGGAGAGTCGTAAACCTGGGACTTGAGGTCTTTGACCTCGTCTGACTGTCGTTGCAATTGGGTTTTGAGCAGGCTGTTCTGGTCCTCGAGATATTCTGAATGATTCATCAGTTCGCGAACCTGCATCGCGCCCGCCTGCTGCTCGTTCTCGAGGACGGTAAGCCGCTCTTGAAGCGTCTTCTCCTTTTCGTCTTGGTGACGAATATGCTGCTCCAGTTTCTCTCGTTCGTGCGTCCTGATGTTTTCCTGTCGAGCCCGCTCGGCCTCCCGAGCTCTTTCCTCTCTGATCCTAGCAGCAGACTCGTAGTTCTCCCGCATGCGACGTTCATTCTCCTCGCGTTTTCTCTTCTCCTCCTTTCTCCTTCGCTCATCTTCTTCTATCCTCTTGCGTTCTTCTTCCTCCCTCGCTTTACGTTCCTCCTCTTCTCTCCTCTTACGCTCCTCTTCTTCCCTCTTTCTGCGGTTCTCCTCCTCTTCTCTCTTTCTGCGGTCCTCCTCCCGCCTTCGTTCTTCCTCGGCTCTCTTGCGATCCTCGTTCCTCCTTTCTTCCGCCCTACGTCGTTCTTCCTCGGCTCTCTTGCGATCCTCGTTCCTCCTTTCTTCCGCCCTACGTCGTTCTTCCTCTTCCCTCTTCTGGCGCTCTACCTCCTCCCTTTTTCGTTCCTCCTCCCCCTCCCGCGCCTCACGAGCCATCCTTTCCTCCTCAGCCTTTGATGGACGAGTCTTCACCCTCCCATCAACGCCGACATCCGTCCATTCCTGGTCAATATCGGTACGGTTTTCCGTCTTTGGGACGATGGTATAAGACGGTTCTTCAACCAGGACCGTATTATCGCCTATGATTCGGGAAGAAGAGGAAGATTCGTTTGAGTCTGAGCCAAACGAATCATTGCTTTTCCTCGGAGCTCGGAGCGCATCTTGGGTTATCCTGCTCGTTGCATGAACTGGATGAGCAGCCGTAGTGGCGCGACGGCTTTTCCCCAGGATACCAAGCATGGTAAACGGAAGAGGCCATCATGAATGCTGCGCTCTAGAATGATGGGGCAGTAGACGTGTGAGTTTAATGTATGAGCGCTTTATTGGTGGCACAGGAATAACCCACGCCCTTTCCTCGTTCCCCGACGGCTGTGTTAGAGCGCGTCACGAGTTTGACTGCGGATTTGGGGTGAAAAAACGGGGTTTAGTGCATCGAACTTTAGATCTTCCTGTCTATATCGGGTAATGTGTTTTGACAAAGACATTCTCACGCCTTTTCGCCACCTCGGGAATGAAAGGTTACCGTCGTCAAGACCGAGTCTGGGCGCAAGCTCACATGCAGATCACACGCGATCAACTGCATTTCGTTCCAGTCTGGCCCTGGCATTGAATCGGACATATTTCTATTCTTGGCTATAATTGGATTACACGCATGCGAACGTCTCGTGTTACTCTGATCTTTACCTAGAACAGCAGAAATAACCGTTATATGCATGTCGCGCAGAGGTTCAAAGGGTTCAAAGGGTTCAACTCGACTAAACGCCAGAATTGTGCTAGGTTTTGACATTGGAACCGCGTATAGTGGTATTTCGTACAGGTAAGTAAGCGCCCATTGCCCAGAAAGAGGAAGTTCTGAGACTGAATCCGTCGTTCCAGTCTCTTGGATCCACGTGTTCCCGGAAGTGAAACGGTGAAAAGGGTGAACGAGTAAGTCCAACGTGACAGAATTCCAGAAGTTGTTGACGCTGGTGCGATCAGTTTCGATGCTCAAGAAGATAGCAGCAGTACTAGGACCCCGAGTGTAATCTATTACAATTCACTTGGTGCATGGCGGTCCGCAGGCGATGCTGCGCTGACAAGGGGAGTCGAACTTCAGGCATCTGACCGGGGATGGATCAAGGTCGAACGGTGAGTAAAAGGAATATTCGTTCAGTCGATCCTCCAAGCTAAACGTAGGATATCAAGTATGAAGCTATACTTACACCATGGCGATTCGGAGACGGTACACCTCCCTGATCTCCCCGCCGGTTTAAGTGTCGTGGACATATTGTCGGATTACTTGGAATATTTGCATGACACGGCCAAGGTGTTCATCAAGGCACAGCACGATATTGATCTTGACGACCTTAAGGGCCGAATTCATTACGTTCTGCCTCTTCCGAATGGATGGGATAACTTGCAACACCAGCAGGTTCGAAGGGCTGCGGCGCTTGCCGGTCTTATCGAGACCGAACACTCTCCTGAACTTATTTTGGTCACGGATGGAGAGGCAGTGCTTCATTATTGTGCTCACAGAAATGACTTCAAATTTCCTGTAAGTAACGTGAATGAATGTTGGTGATCCGTTAATACGTGCCCCTTATTAGGATGAAGATGGTGTCCTCTTTGTTTCTACAGGTTTGTTATTAGCTTGCATTCCCAGTTTTCCAATTCAGAGCATATGTCAGGAGCAGCAATTACGAATTTCAGCGCATATTCCAAGACATCTGAGAGACGGCTTTTCAAAGAAATTATCGCTGCTCAGAGTTTGGTGATTGCCAGCCGCAATTAAAACTGTACTTACGTCGTGATCAGGCGTTACCTCCGGGTCATTACTTGTAACGGATGAAGCCCGGGCCTTCATAAAATGTGGGTCTCCTCCGACCCTGTCTCATAGATGACCTCTTATCGCTAGTTTTAGATTGGTTTCGTGATTGTCGCTTCAGTGATGATTCGGACTTCATTGCTGACAGATTTGATAAAACCGCCAAGTTACGCTTTGATAACGATGCAATACATTACAACATCCAATTTGGCTCGCCCAGGGACAATGACCCAGATCTAAGAGTGCATGGAGGGGCGCTTGAACTTGATGGGTACGTTGCATTTAATATCGAATGGCCCTGAGCTTATGAGGTTAAGACGTCAGATTGCAGGGTTCTTCGGGCCGCATGTAGACAAAATCATCCTGATAATAAATGAAATCAGAAACTTGCTGAATGGTTTGAAGAACATTCAGGTAGAGGCTGTCCGTCGTTCTCATGTTCGTTTTCTGATGTAGCCTACAGTCAATCGTTCTCGTTGGTGGCTTCGGAGAAAGTCACTGGTTATTTAACATCCTAAGGACAACTTTCGAAGATTGTCTCATCTATCGCCCTGAAAACGACGGGTTCGTTTCCTGTTTACTAAAACGTATTCGATTTTGTTCATGAAAGATCTAAGGTTGAACGCTGTCGCCGATGGCGCCATTCATTTCTATCTGTACCACTATGTAACATCGCGTATTACTCGATATACTTATGGGATCAAGTCCAGCATCCGATTTGATGAATCCAATACGGAGCATCAGCGCCGAGCGTCATCAAAGCAGGAACAATATGACGGCACCATGGTATTGCCGAACGCATTTGACATCATTCTGCCCAGGGTACGCGTGGCCCTAAATTATAATCCGCGGTAACTTTAAACCAATCTCTAGAACACACCAGTACGAGAGACGAAGGAATACAAAAGGAGATATCATATTAAAAGCTTAAGCCGTCAAGGGTTGTACAAGCGTGATGTTCAGCTTCTATGTTACAAAGGAAGCTTACCGAACCCAAAATGGGTGGATCTTGAACCTGGTACTTCACATCTTTCGTTGCTGTTGTGAATAGCTCACAGCCTATTGCTAGAACTGTTTGACCCGGTGGAAGTGGTAGAAGCAGATATGACGGCCATAGCCAGATCTCTAACACCCATGAAAGGCCCGGGAAACAGGCCGTACTTCGCCCTCAAGCATGATGTGATACTAAGTTTTGGTGCCTCCGGAATCAGCGCTCGGACAGAAGTGCATGCGCAGATCGGTTGGTCCATGACTGTGAGTTTACCTCGCACCGATCTCCTTCCGACTGCCAACTTACGTGCTGTCAAACAGAAAAACTACAGAACACGGCCAACGACGTTAAATGTACCATTACACGAAAACTATGGCTCGCAATCTGTAAGATTCGCTGAATGAATGCATGTAAATTGTAATCGTATTATCGCCCCTCGTCTCATAAAATACCAAGTATTGGCCCGTACCGAATGTTTGGACCTAAACGTTCGTAGTTTTGCGGAGCCCTTCTAGGGCCGAAACTAGCACCACCTTTGGCTTCAGAATCGTCGCGTTCTCCCTTTGTTCCGTGCCCGCGTTGCCTGGGGCAACAATCTTCTCGGACTGAAGGCCCAGCTCTAGGGTACATAGCACAGGGCCTTCCTTCCCTTCTTCGTAAGCATCAATCGCGGAGTCGGGGTGGAACCACTCTTCGGACGGGATACCATGTGCACACAAATCTGCAGATGTTATCCCTTTCCCGATGACTTGCTGAACTTCAATGGCTTTTTTCGCGATGATATCGATTCTCTCCTCGAATTGAGGTGGTGTAGGAACGTGTGGCCCGCGCGCAGCCCAGCCGATGGCGATAAGCAAATCGCGCAAAACCAGTTTCAGGAACTCGGTGCTTTTGACTCGAATGTTGTTCTCACCCCCTGCTTCTATATAAGTACGCGCCAACGCCCTCCATCGACCCGCAATGGCTTGTCCCGCTAAGAGAGGGATAGTAAGGAAGACGTTTAAACGTTTTGGAAGATGCTCACATGATGATCGTATTGAATTGTATATGTTTTCAACGTTGGAACGAGACTCCCAGGCGGGTGGGTTCCATTCCTTGATCACACGAGCGCACGCGTTGATTAAGCCTGCCTGCAGAACAATCTGGGATAGCGTCTGGTCGAAACGTATCTGTTTATCGGTTATGTCAAGCAACAGAACGGATTGTAACCGCGGGCCAATGTACGGTTTGACCTCGTTCAATGCTCTTTTCAGCTCGGCTTGGTCGGCTTGGTCATCCTTGGATCCTTTTCGCTGCGTCAAAGAATCGGCGATGTGGGCAGATACCTGTTGAACTTCTGCATTCAGCAACTCTATCATTTTGGAAACCTCCGTCACAGAAATGCTGTCCGCCTTTCCGAGGAAGGCTTGCGCGCTAGAAAGTTCTGCCGTCCTCTCCTTTAACAGTTGATCCAACTGATCGCGTTCCCCCTGGGCACGGGCCAACTGGGCCTTTAACTCATCTATCGCTGCCGCCTGCTCCGATTTCTCGTCCAAGAGGGCACGAATTTGTTGGTCGGTTTCTTGCCGATATCTTCCGTGAGGATAACGACGCTGCGAGTCAGATGGACGATGGCCTTCAGGATGATGTTGGGAATCGGAGTAACGATGCCGATAATGTGGATTTCGCCCTCGATATTGCCCATGCCGCCCATAAGAATGATGTTGTGAGCTAGAGGGACGTCGATCTTCAATTTCTCTGCGTTCCCCCTCCTCATCCCTGCCTCCGTCTTCCCCAATATCCTCCTGTGGAGCTCCGCCTCCGTGGTCGAGGCGATGGGAGTCTGGGCGACTACCACCGGTTCGTTGAGGATCAGGAGCGTCATTCGGTTGCATTCTGCCATCGTCCCTATCCTCTTCCTGTGGATCTCCACGCCTCTGGTCAAGGTGATGGGGGTCTGGGTGACTGCGGCTGGTTCGTTGAGGATTGGACCTGTCATTCTGTCGCATTCTGTCATCGTTCCTAGCCTCCTCTTGTGGATCCCCGGGCCTCTGATCAGGATGGTTGGAGCTGCTGTTGGTCCGTTGAGGATTGGACCTATTATTCTGTCGTAATCTATCATCGTTCCTATCCTCCTCCTGTGGATCTCCGCGCCTCTGATCGTGACGATGAGGGAAGCCCAGGTGATTGCCGATGGTCCGTTGAAAATTGGTCCTATTACTATCCCGCGGTCTACTATCTCGCGTTTCGCGAATCTCTTTTTCTGTCTCTCGTTTATTTTCCCCGTCCCTTTCTTTGTCAGGACGACGGGTATCGGCAGTACGATTTCGGTCATCCGCCAGATCGCTCTGCCCGTGGTTTGTCTTCTCGGGCGATGCTCTCGAACTATGCTCTGTGTCATGCTTCACAGTCGGGTCTGCAGGAGGCGATGCTCTCGCCCGACTTTTTGGGCCGGATGAGCGTTGTGGCAGGGAAATTCTCACCGCGCCGCCTGCAACATTCTCCCTTCCAGGACTCGCCCTCTCGGTTGTATCGGTTGGCCTCGACTTGGTCGAATCCATTGGGGCATTTTGGTCCGCGCTCATGAGTGATAATGAGGAGGCGCTGAGCCCGCAGTAAGGAAAGTCAGGTTCGCCGCCTGCTGCGCACAGAACCGATGGTATGGAACGTTCATATCTAATTATGTTGGGGAAGCTTCTACCGGAACGTGTATAACGCATGTTTTCCTTTTTGACCTTACCCTGTGAGAATACTTTTGTGCCCATTAAGGCACTGCCACACAATCTTCCACTCATACGTATCCATGGCTAACAGAACTCCGTACAAAGGACGCCAACGGAAATTGTTAATTGCACTCGATGTGGGGACGACATTTAGTGGTGTTAGTTACAGGTGCGCAGTTTTAGTTCTTAGTAGAATAACCAGCTCAATTATTATCTGGTATTAGCATCCTGGAACCCGGTAAACCTCCCGAGACTTTCTCAGTTAATCGGTGGCGTACGATCTCTATGGCACATAACGAAGACTGACGTTATGTAGGTTTCCTGCGCAGATTCATGGGCATTCAAAAATACCATCCGTGCTTTATTAC
Organism: Amanita rubescens; assembly: GCA_015039365.1. NCBI lineage: Eukaryota > Fungi > Basidiomycota > Agaricomycetes > Agaricales > Amanitaceae > Amanita > Amanita rubescens. The sequence goes on along the minus strand of WION01000233.1, from coordinate 74,288 downwards.
GATGCGGATGGCGTGGCTCATGCTATTGGCGCTGAAGCTGTTCAAGATGGTATCGAAGAAATTGCGAAAGATAGCGGGTGGACGAAGGCGGCTTGGTATGCGCGTTTACGGCATCAAAACTTCATGCTCATGAACTCTGGTGTTAGGTTCAAATTGCATTTGCATCCAAAAGTTATCGAAACGGCATACATAACGGTTCTGAACAAGAATCCTCTTCCAGAGGGGATCCCTGTGGTTAATATATTCGCCGATCTATTACGATATCTCTACCGCTGTACGAAGGAGTACTTCGAACAATCCCATACATCGGGCGACACGCTTTGGGTATCTCTTCAGAAAGATGTGCATTTCGTATTAACCCATCCAAATGGCTGGGGTGGGTTCCAGCAGAGTCAAATGAAAGAAGCAGCTCTCAAAGCCGGCTTGGTTCCTGATATGGATACAGCCAATACGAACATATCGTTTGTGACGGAAGGAGAGGCGAGCCTGAATTATTGCATCTGCAACGGGCTTTCGAAAGATGCGTTCAAGGTCTGAACACCATTTTGCGTCGCATATTTCACTGCTATATCTATTATAGAACGGTAAAGGTGTCGTAATCGTAGACGCAGGTTAGACCGTATCGTTCATTTAAAGTGTTTGATCACTTACGCCCATGGTCTCAGGTGGTGGAACCATAGATATTAGTGCCTATGCTCAAACTTCTCCATTGGGTAATTCGTACGAAGAAATCGCAGCAAGTAGATGTGGGTCATATACCTTCGATATCATGGATGCAGCGAGTCTTACGACGAGTAGGTTATGTGAAAGGGTCCGTCTTTGTCACGGACAACGCAGAAAGCTTCCTTAGGGGTGAGCTTGCAATTCTTTTTGTTTGACCTTCTAGTATAGCTGCCCTGCACACTATCAAGATCACCTTCATGGTTCCGACTTCTCTGCAGAGGAGGAAATCAAACGTATGGTTAAAGAGTTCGACGAGCGCACCAAATTGTCCTTCCGACGCAGCGAAGATGCCCTGTATATCAAGTTTGGAGGCCTGCGCGATACTGATCCTTCAAGGGGAATAACGTCCGGCCAGTTGAAGCTAGCAGGGCATGTGTCTTTTTTCATCATTACTCAGGCCGATCAACTCACTTATTTTTAGGTCGGATGTAGCCCGCTTTTTCGCTCCGTCTTTACATTGTATCCTGGAAGCAATATTGGAAATGAGGCAGAATGCGACAACGCCTATTTCGGTAATTTACTGTATTTTCGGATAGTATTAGCATCGCTGACAGCTTCATAGTCCGTATTTCTCGTCGGGGGCTTCGCCGGCAGTGATTATTTGTATAAGGAGATCAATGTTGCGCTTCAACATCTTGGGATTGACGTCTCTCGGCCAGAAGGACATTTGTACGAGTAATTGCCTTTCGTCTATGGCAAGAACTAAACAACATATAGAAATAAAGCTGTCGCCAGTGGCGCTATATCATTCTATGTCGATCATTACGTCGAGAAACGGATCGTGAAAGTTACCTATGGTAACCCCTGCTCGTATATCTACAATCCGCATGACCCCGAACACCTGAAACGGGTTACGCAAGTGTATGAATCGCAGTCGAAAAAGCGATACATACGAGGTGCATTTGACGTAATAGTGCGCAAGGTAAGTTGATGATTCTCTCTTTTCGTCGTGTCTTGATCGTCATGGAAGGGCACCCAAGTTTCCGAAACGGAAGAGTTCCGTCGCTCCTACTGGTATACTTCCACTACACGCGATAACATGCATCATATCAAGAATGAGATTTTTGTTTATCGTGGCTCAATTTCAAACCCTTCTTGGATGGATATTGATAAAGGTTTGTCATATGATGTATATTGTCAGGGGACTGAAGATGACATCTCAAGATTCCTACTTCAAACTTTGCGTTGTTGAAGCGAACACGACGAGACTCAGCCAACTTCTCGAACCTCAGCAGATCACAACAGGGAAAAGGAAGAATAAAAGAACAACTTTCTTTTATGAGCTGAAGTACGATATCATACTGTCACTTGGTTTGACGGTAAACAAGGCCGAAATAGCTTGGAAAGAGAATGTAGGTTTCGATCCGGTTTGCGTTTTAACTTCATCACTGAGAATGAATCAGGGGCGTGAAGTGAGGTATGTGACTTTACAACTCAAAGTGGAAGCATAAGCTTCATTGCGTACTTGTTGCAGAAGTACCGCACGACTCGTGTACGATCCGTTGGATAACTAAAGGAAGTATGGGGTAATGTTTTCGCACTTGGAAATCGAGCATTCAGGGTTATCTTCGTGACCTGCTGTCATTTTAAATTCATACTTTCTGAATCACACCATTATCGCAATGAGAAAGACGAAAGCTTGGCTGCGATCACTTGGCGAGGCGAACAAACGAGTGAGAAGCATCACGACGCTTGGCTTGGCTGCGCTTTGTGTGCTTCATAATTAATACCCTTAACAAAGACTTGCTTAAAACCTCTCTTTGATGCACGCCGCCGTCGCTGCGCCGACTATATAAATGAGCCACGATAGCATATTTACGCCGGTCCGGACACATGGCGAGCTTCACATTTTCGTCTACGTTTCCTCTTACATTCATTTTATAGTCTCATTTTCTAAGTCACTACCTTGGTCAAATTAGTTCATTTCTGGTACCGATAATCGAGCCTTGCTTTGATCGCTATTTTGTCATGCCCGATAGAAACGAAGAATACTCTCTGGCTGACATAGTTTTCCAAGTAAGCGGCTTTCTCCAATATTGATGGTACCCAGCCATCCACGCTGCTATACGAGGTCGAAAATCAGTTGTTCAAAGTACATCGACATCTATTTGTCAAATTACCACCAATATTCCGTGATAAGCTCAGTCCGGCGCCCGATGGTGCAGAAGTGGCCGGTCTAATGGACAGAAAACCGCTTGTTTTGTACGGTATTGAAAAGAAGGGTTTGAACCGTTGTGCAGGTTAGAGAGCCGAGGGAGACCTGGTGGGAGAAAGGGGAGGCTAGGGTCTTAGACATGCGTTGCTGCCCACTCAGGTAGGGGCTTGTGCAAAGTTGGAGGTTGACTCGGCGTATACCACGCGCCATCTCACCGTGATCTCGGAGTTAAACGTTAACAGGTCTATTGTCCAATGTATGTATCTTAGATTACCGTGGGGCGATTTGGGGCGATAAAAGATCAGATGGTTTTGATTGTATAACTTGTACATAGCACTACAGCGTTAAGCGAGCTTCACGACTCAATTACCCTTAACCATGCCCGACAAAAACGAAGAATATTACTTGAAGTTATTGTTTTCCAAGTAAGCGTCTGTCTTCCATATAAATGGCTAGCTACTGATTGAGTGGCATCAGGTTGAAGACCAATTGTTTAAAGTACCTCGACATTTATTCGTCAAATTATCACAAGTATTTCGCGACATGTTTGAGCTCCCAGTACCTGAGGGTGTGGAAGCGGACGGTTCATCGGATAAACAACCGCTTGTTCTGGAAAGCATCGAAAAGAAGGACTTCGTTCCACTGCTGCGATGCCTTTATCCATTGTGGGTTCTGGTCTCGCCCAATGCTTGACCCCGTTTTCTCATTTCGAACGATAAGGCAATTTCCGGTGAATCCCAACATGACCTTTACGCTTGAAGAATGGCAATCGGTGTTGAAACTGACATCGTTGTATGAGATGATTCAAGTCAAGAAGTTTGCCATCGAAAAAATGAATCCGTTGCTCACTACGCTTCCCGCTCTACAAATTCACCTCGCAAAGACTTATGGTATTCGGGAATGGCTTGCACCAGGCTTTTTGAGACTCGCGCACCGCATCAAGCCATTGGATGAGGAAGATGTCAGACTCGTTGGACTGACTGATTCATTGAAGATTTGTGCCCTGCGAGAAAACGGGAAGCGTTGCGACATGTGCCGTTCACTTGGCGTCAGTCTGGAAGGGATTGGCGGTACATTTGGTATCCATGATCTGGACCTCCCGGACACGGTGTCCGGATGCAGGCAAACCTGCGTATGCCGTAAATCACCAGTACCTGAAGCGGTACCTGATATTGAAAACACATTTGGCCAGACTCAGTGGCCAGGGGTAGGACGTTCCCGGAAGAAGGGTTGGGGGTCCGGGAGTAGGCAATAGCTGGTACTAGCTGGTACTAGTATTCAAGTGCGGGCCAGAAGTCAGGCTGGGAGTAAAAAGTTCAGCCTTTTCATAAATTCCGGCTACATGCCTTACTGCATAATCGGATCATACCGCGTGCTCGGCTATCGGCTACCGAACGACCGCGTACCACTGGGACATCCATAATATCGACCATGCCTTACTACTGCCTTACTGCTTTCCCACAAACACCAAAGATTACTCGATGCGAGATGCGTGGTACGTTTTATGGCAAGATAAATGCTCCTCTCGTGACCGAACCAGATGTTTGATTTCCAACGTTCAGTTGATGGGCGATGGAACGGATACAACGTAAGTAACGCAGTCAACATCCTTTTTCTTGAATTCATGCTCTATACAGGAACACCGATTGTGATTACTCTGCTGCATACATTATGCTGTTCACAGACGCTGCGGGTTTCGTTGGGTATGGAATGACATTAACGGCTGGACGTGGGAATGACACCGTGAGCATGTCGATACTTCTTGTCTTATACTTGCTCACGGCATGTAGGTCTGCCGTGCAACAAAAGACCTCGCCAACAGGCTTAAGTATCGGGAAATAGACTGAAAACCTTTTACGTATATGGGAAAGACATTGTGATGGTGGATATTCAGTTGAGATGGTGAGCATCTGTATTCATTTTGATTCGCAATGAGGGAGGCTAATTCTTCAGTGCAAAGGATCGGCTCGGAGAAAGGCGCGATACATCTCGCGGTGGCGTCGGTGGATAACGCGCTTTGGGATATGTATGCACGATCGAGAAAGAAGCCTCTGCAGAAGTTAGTCGTGGATATGACCCCCGTGCGTTGGTTTCATTCTTCCAGTGTTTAAATGTATGCTGATCGGTGTTGGATGAACAGGAAGAGATGGCCGTTCGACTACTTTCAGGTATATTACAGATGCCATCACAGAGGAAGAGGCGTTGCAGTTGCTTAGAGAAAAAGACGCAGGGAAGAAGGAACGGAGAAATCGGTACGCAAGCCATTCTCCGATATTCCTCGCGATCACAGATATCATATGTTACATCCGTTGGATGAATGGGTACGATACAGCGCATCGTACACTGTATCAACGTCCTAAATTTCGTTCCGCAGGTTACAGCGATGAAAAAAATCGTTTGTCTTACCAAGGAAGCAATCACTAGCGGATTCAACCACTTCAAGATGAAAACCGGCCCCAACGTTGAAGAAGACCTGCACCAGGCTTTTTTAGGCTCGCGCACCGCATCAAGCCATTGGATGAGGAAGATGTCCAACTCGTGGGATTGACTGATTTATTGAAGATTTGTGCCCTGCGGGGAAACGGGGAGTGTGGTTCACATGGTGCACGGCCGTTCGCTAGCACTTCTCTTCAGACTCAACGCGATCCGGGGAGGCACCTCTACTGGAATTCTCGTAGATGATTGAGATAGACTTGGTGAACTTGAAGAAGCTGAACTATTTACTCCCAGTTCCTTTCTTCCCAACTTTCTTCTACTTTTTACATCTCCACGAGCTCACCGGGACTTTTTTACCTCCCTCCAGTTTAGGTAAGTAAGGGGATATAGTAGGGCATACGCAGGTGTGCATGCATCCGGACACCGTGCCCGGGATATCCAAACCACAGATACCAAATGTATCGCCGATCTCTTTCAGACCAACGCGGTCAGAGGGACAAGGGAGAGAACAGACCTGGGAAGGGGAGGCTAGGGTCTTAGGCACGCGTTGCCCGCTTAGCTAGGTGCGCAGTGTGCAAAGTTGGAGGCTGACCCCTGTCATCAAGTTAACTTCTTCCGCTTCTTCAATTGTGCGCTGTGCAATTCCTACTGTTGAATCCGAAGAAACTCTGCGAGCTTTTCCGCTGTCCTATGTCTCTAGCAATGTGCTTTTGCCAATAGTATAAGTAGTGCCACTGCGCCAAGCGAGCTTCACTTCAGTCACCCAAACATGCCTGACAAAAACGAAGAATATTACCTTGAAGTTATTGTTCTCCAAGTAAGCGGCCGTCTTCCATATAACTGGCTAGCTACTGATCGGCTGGTATCAGGTTGAAAACCAATTGTTTAAAGTACCTCGACATTTATTCGTCAAATTATCACCAGTATTTCGCGACATGTTCGAGCGCCCAGTGCCTGAGGGCACTGAAGCAGACGGTTCATCTGATAAACAGCCGCTTGTTCTGGGAGGCATCGAAAAGAAGGATTTCGTTCCACTGCTTCGATGCCTTTATCCATTGTGGGTTCTGGTCTCACCCAGTGCTTGACGCTGTTTTCTCATTTGGAACGATAAGACCGCAATTTCCAGCAAATCCTGACACGACTCAGACCTTTACACTTGAAGAATGGCAATCAGTGTTGAAACTGACATCGCTGTACGAGATGACTCAAGTCAAGAAGTTTGCCATCAAAAAAATGGATCCGCTACTCATTACACTCCCTGCTCTACAAATTCAACTCGCAAGGACTTATGATATTCAGGAATGGCTCGCACCAGGCTTTCTGAGGCTCGCGCACCGCATCAAGCCACTGGATGAAGAAGATGCCAGACTCGTGGGATTATCTGATTCATTCAAGATTTGTGCCCTACGAGAAAACTGGAAGCGTTGCGACAGGTGCGGTTCATGTGGCGTTGGTCTGAAAGAGATTGGCGATACATTTGGTTTCCGTGATTCGAATCTCCCGAACACGGTGTCCGGATGCAAGCAAACTTGTGTATGCTCTAAATCACCGATCGTCACCGGTGGAAATATTACTCAAAGTGACTGGGCGGCGACGTACTTACGTAGCCAGAAGTTAGGCACCCAGCGTTAGCTGGCTGACTCGGAGCTCAAGTTGGGACTGGTAAATAGTTAGTTCCACTTTTCACCATTCCTCGATCCTGGTCCATCATTAGCTACATGTCTCATGAATTCCAGTAAAGATGGCAACTGCTTGTATTCTGGGCCGCGTTTCATCCACTAATACATAATTGATCATCGATCATACGCATATAGTTTTGTCCGCAGCAAACCACCTTGCGCAGGTGCGAGTGTGGCAAGGTGTCGCACTGCGCTGATGTGAGAGGGAAGGTTTTTTGTGAGCTTCGAGTTACCAGGGCTTAATCTCCGAAACAGCTCACGCACAACATTATCCTCCATATCAGTAGGTCTTATCATGTAAGTTGTAGAAGATCGTCATGAGATAACGAGTTGCGCAAGGGCTGCACGTTGAAAACAGCCGCCATAAGACCGAATCTTTCGTTATAACATTAGTACGGCCTCGATTAACCATGCCCGACAAAAACGAAGAATATTACCTTGAAGTTATTGTTTTCCAAGTAAGCGAGTACCTGAGGGTGTGGAAGCGGACGGTTCATGGGATAAACAGCCGCTTGTTCTGGAAGGCATCGAAAAGAAGGACTTCGTTCCACTGCTTCTCGGATGTCTTTATCCATTGTGGGTCCCGGTCTCACCCAATGCTTGACCCCGTTTTCTCATTTCGGACGATAAAGCAATTTCCGGTGAATCCCAACTTCACGCTTGAAGAATGGCAATCGGTGTTGAAACTGTCATCGTTGTATGACATGATGGGTCCATCGCTCACTACGCTTCCCGCTCTACAAATTCACCTGGCAAAGACTATGGTATTCGGGAATGGCTCGCACCAGGCTTTTTGAGGCTCGCGCACCATCAAGCCATTAGATGAGGAAGATGTCAGATTCGTGGGACTGACTGATTCATTGAAGATTTGTGCCCTGCGAGAAAACGGGAAGTGTTGCGACATGTGCCGTTCACTTGGCGTCTGGAAGGGATTGGCGGTACATTTGGAAAACCCGACGGCACAGCGACGACGCGAGGGGTCCGTTTGGGCCCCAGATTGGGGCAACCGGATGGGGGGCTAGACCACTGGCCACCGGCCACCACTGGTCCTATGAGAGACGGAACACGCTTACGTTAACCCAAAGCCAGTCAGATCAGGTAACGATCTGATTGTGTATTCTATCAGCGCGGCGTTAGGGCAGCGGTTACATAAGCTCTCTGAGTTTGATGAGCCCCTTCGCAAGGGCGAAACGGTTCGCACTTCTATCAGGATGCCCATACTTATGGCCTGAGGGAGAGGAGACCTGGGAAGGGGAGGCTAGGGTCTTAGGCACACGTTGCCCACTTCGATAGGTGCGCAGTGTGCAAAGTTGGAGGCTGACCCCTGTCACTAAGCTATGTGCAATTCCCACTGTTGAATCCAAAGAAACTCGGTGAGCTTTTCCGCTGTCCCATGTCTCCAGCAAATGATGTATGTACCTGCGTAATTATCAGATTATCTTGCGGCGATTTGAGCCGATGAAAGATCAGATGCTTTTGCCAATAGTATAAGTAGTGCCACTCCACTGCGCTCCAAGCGAGCTTCACTTCAGTTACCCCTAACCATGCCCGACAAAAATGAAGAATATTACCTTGAAGTTATTGTTTTCCAAGTAAGCGACCGTCTTCCATATAAATGGCTAGCTACTGATCGGCTGGTATCAGGTTGAAGACCAATTGTTTAAAGTACCTCGACATTTATTCGTCAAATTATCACAAGTATTTCGCGACATGTTTGAGCTCCCAGTACCTGAGGGTGTGGAAGCGGACGGTTCATCGGATAAACAACCGCTTGTTCTGGAAGGCATCGAAAAGAAGGACTTCGTTCCACTGCTGCGATGCCTTTATCCATTGTGGGTTCTGGTCTCGCCCAATGCTTGACCCCGTTTTCTCATTTCGAACGATAAGGCAATTTCCGGTGAATCCTAGCATGAATTTTACGCTTAAAGAGTGGCAATCGGTGTTGAAACTGACATCGCTGTATGAGATGACTCAGGTCAAGAAGTTCGCCATCGAAAAAATGAATACATTACTCATTACACTTCCCGCTCTACAAATTCACCTCGCAAAGACTTATGATATTCGGGAGTGGCTCGCACCGGGCTTTTTGAGGCTCGCGCACCGCATCAAGCCATTGGATGAGGAAGACGCCGGACTCGTGGGATTGTCTGATTCATTTAAGATTTGTGCCCTGCGAGAAAAGGGGAAGCGTTGCGACAGGTGCGGTTCATGTGGCGTTGGTCTGAAAGAGATTGGCGATACATTTGGTATCCGTGATTCGGATCTCCCGGGCGTGACAGTGTCCGGATGCACGGAAACTTGTGTATGCCTTGAATCACCTGAACTGGAGGCTCGTAGCGACATCTGGACGTATAGAGATACTACGAAGGAGAAGAAGAAAAAATTGGCGAGAAAGATAGACTCGGACTGGGGCTTGTAGATAGAGTTCGGCTTCTTTCCCCGTCGTCGAACCCACTCGCCTTCCCGGACCGCGTTTCATCCATTAATTGATAATCATGCGCATATACTTTTGTTTGCAGTAAACCACCTTGCCTTCTCCAGGTGCGAGGGTTGCACTGATCAGCTGAGCTGCTAAGAGAAGGTGGAGGGAAAATAGTTTTTTGTGAGCTTCCAGTCACCGGCGGGGCTTAATCTCCTAATCAGCTCATGCACAAGGTTATCCCCCATGTTAAATCTTATCATCATGAGATGATGAGTTGCGCAAAGGGCTGAGATGGGGTGTATGAGATTCAGGGGTTGGCCCTTTGCGTGGAAAACAGCCACCATAAGACCGAATCTTTGCCAGTTATAACGTTAACACTAGTACGGCCTGCTCCTAGCCTTACTTGCCGCACCACCATGCCCGACAGAAACAAAGAGTATTATCTTGAAGACATTGTCCTCCAAGTAAGCGATTGTGTCAAATTGATAGTAGCCAGCTATTTACCTTGCCATACGAGGTCGAAGATCAGTTGTTCAAAGTACATCGGCGTCTATTTGTCAAATTATCATTAGCACTCGGCGATATGTTCAAACGTGCAGAAGCGGATGGACTAACGGATACACAACCACTTGTTCTTCGAGGTGTTGAAGAGAAAGATTTTATTCCACTCCTTCGATGCCTTTATCCGATGTAAGTTCATCTCTCTCCGTTTCTTGCACCTCCCGCCTTATCCTGTGCGATGAGGCAATTTCCGGCGAATTCCAACTTCTCGTTCACGCTTGAAGAATGGAAATCGGTGTTGAAACTAGCGTCACTGTATGAGATGGCCGAAGTCAAGACTTTAGTTATCGAAAAAATGGAACCGTTACTCATTAATCTTCCCTCCCTACAAATTCACCTCGCAAAGACATATAATATCCAGAAGTGGCCTGCACCGGCTTTGTATAGGCTTACGCAGCGCGCCAAACCTTTATGCGAAGAAGACGTTGAACTCGTGGGGTTGTCGGATTCGCTGAAGATTTGTGCCCTCCGAGAAAAAATAAGGCGATGCGAGAAATGTGGTACAGGGATTCATTCAGGCGACTTCGGTCTGAGGGAGATCGGCCGTGCATTTAATATCCACGATTCCGATCTGTCAAGCTCAGTCACGGCGTTGGGATACGAGCAAAACTGCACGTGTTCCAAATCCCAATTATCTGGATTTCAAGTTGGACTGAAACCGGCTGCAAGCACGAATACATTTGGTTCTCGAAATTCATCACAATCGTCTCCATCTCCTAGTACTGCTCCACAATCAATGTTTTCATTTGCATCGACTTCGTCCCCAACTGCTGCTTCTGTGCCTGCGTCTCTATCTTCTTTCGGAACCCCCAGATTCGGTTAAACTGTCTCCAACACCTTTGTACGAGTTTTCGTCGACAATAGTACATCTTGTTTAGAATCCGCGTTCGAATATATCTAGTACACCTCACTCAACTTCCTTGGGAACTAAGAGCAAATATTTAAATTATAATCGCTGTGCTAGTTCAGTGGACATTTTATTAGCTGCGCAATAGCAAGTTATCTCGGGTGCTAAACCGCAGAGCTCGAACTGTGAACACGACGTTGATGTTATGTGCCTTCCCGGACAAAAACGATCATACGCAAATACTTTTGTCCGCAGTAAACCACCTTGCCCTCGAGTCCAGGTGCGAGAGTTGCACTGCGATGATAAGAGAAGGTCGGAGGGAAAATAGTTTGCTTCGGGCTTAATCTCCTAAATGGCTAACGCACAACGTTATCCCACATATTAAATCTTATCATGTAAGTTGCAGAAGATCATCATGAGATGATGAGTTGCACAAGGAGGTTGAGATGCGGCGTATGAGATTCAGGGGCACTGGCTTACGTTGAAAATGGCCGCCATGGGACTGAATCTTTCGTTATAACACTACGGTCTCGGAACTAGGACAAAGCCATACTTGCTGCCACCACCATGCCCGACAGAAACGAAGAGTATTATCTTGAAGACGTTGTTTTCCAAGTAAGCGATTATGTTCAAATTGATAGTAGCCAGCTATTTATCATGCCATACGAGGTCGAAGATCAATTGTTTAAAGTACATCGACGTCTATTTGTCAAATTATCATTAGTATTCCACGATATGTTCATTCGTGCAGAAGCAGACGGACTAACGGATACACAACCGCTTGTTCTTCGAGGTGTTGAAAAAAAGGATTTTATTCCACTCCTTCGATGCCTTTATCCAATGTAAGTCCATCTCTTGTCTGTTTCTGGCATCTTTCATCTTATCCTACGTGATGAGGCAATTTCCGGCGAATTCCAACTTCTCGCTCACGCTTGAAGAATGGCAATCAGTGTTAAAACTGGCATCACTGTATGACATGATCGATGTCAAGACTTTAGTTATCGAAAAAATGGAACCATTACTCATTAATCTTCCCTCTCTACAAATTCACCTCGCAAAGACGTATAATATCCAGAAGTGGCTTGCACCGGCTTTGTATAGGCTTACACAGCGCGCCAAACCTCTAGACGAAGAGGACGCTAGACTCGTGGGGTTGTCAGATTCGCTGAAGATTTGTGCTCTCCGAGAAAAATTGAGGCGATGCGAGAAATATGGTGCAGGGATTCGTTCAGGCGGCTTCGGTCTGAAGGAGATAGGCCATGCATTTGATATCCGCGATTCCGATCTGCTGAGCTCGGTGTTGGGATGCGAGCAAAACTGTACGTGTTCTAAAGCTAAAGCTGAAGTCCGAAGGAGGCGAAAGGGTCGACCAATCGCGACCAAACACACCAATTGTGGTCGCCCGACCAAATCGACCAAAACGAAAGCCGGAGGCCGAGGTCGCGGCGTGATCCCACTAGCCCGTCCAAAGGGCGTGTCACGCGCGCTCGCTCGCGGACAAGGCTGTAGCTCATCACGGGCAGGCGATATACCATGTATCAGGGCAGATACCACTGCGCAAGCCGGTTGACGGTTTGGAAAAACTACCGACGCCGTCCCTTCGGCGCGATCATCGTACGTGTTTGTTACGATTCTTACGAACCTCGCGTCCTTGCCTTCGTTTCCAAATACAGCACGGAAGCCACCACAATCGGCTGCAACTGGGTATTCCAAAACTATCAGATCCGTCTTCATCTCCTAGTACCTACCCCCGAGCCCCATCTCCAAGGACCGCTCTTAACCCTATCATTTAGGCCGTATCCATAACATTTGTATAACTTTTCGGCAACGATAGTACATCCTACCTTGGTGTTTATTTGGAATCCGCACTCGAATATATCTAGGCCGCTTCTACGCCTCACAACTTCCTTGGGAAAGGAAATAGAAGGTCTTCATTCCAATGCCCTGTGCATCAGCTGTCCGAATGAACGGTTCCCAGGACATCTTATCTGCGCAACAGTAAAGTTATCCCCGGTGCTATTAATCGGACTGTGAGCACGAGGTTGATATCACTTGCAATGACATGGCTGCGGTATTGTTCCGGTAACACATCCGCAGCAGTTGCGCGGACACCTGTTCCTAGTGGGCAGCGAACGATAAGTAGGGCAGTCTAATAGGGTAGAGAAAAGAATGACTGTCACGCGTCACGTGTGAAGTCGGACTCGGAGGGCTAGGCCGGCCGCATCCCTATTGGAGACATCGTGAGTCTTTCCGCACTGCACATTCCATGTTCTCATCATCGTCCAGAAATGTATATGCCAGCGTCAGTGATTATCTATCTGCGGCAAATGTGAGGTGATAAAGATTAGACGCTTTTGAAAGTATAAGTTCGACATACCGGTGATGAGCGCTTGAGCGCTCATTAAGCAGCGAGCGTGCTCCGGCTAAGAAGCGGTGCCGGTGGTGTCCGTGTCCGGCGTCCCAGTACTCTCACGCGTCCGCCATAAGGACAATACGGAACTAGTTCTGAACCACTTCATTACCCAGCCATGCCTGACAGAAACGAAGAATATTATCTTGAAGACATTGTTTTCCAAGTAAGCGACAATCTCCAAATTGATACTAGCCAGCTAATCACCTTCCTATACGAGGTTGAAGATCAATTGTTCAAAGTCCATCAGCGTCTATTTGTCAAATTGTCACCAGTGTTTCGCGATATGTTCAAACTTCGCGTGACTGACGGTGCAGAAGCGGAAGGTCTGACGGATGAACGACCGCTCGTTCTAAAAAGTGTTGAAAAGAAGGATTTCGTTCTACTACTTCGGTGCCTTTATCCGATGTAAGCCCACCCCTCGGTTAATTCTGACAGTTCTCATCTCATTCTATGATGAGGCAATTTCCGGTGGACTCCAACTTCTCATTCACGCTTGAAGAATGGCATTCCGTGTTAAAACTGGCATCACTGTACGACATGGCCGAAGTCAAGACTTTAGTTATCAGAAAAATGGAACCATTACTCATCAATCTTCCCTCTCAACAAATTCACCTCGCGAGGAATTACAATATCCAGCAGTGGCTTGCACCGGCTTTGTATAGACTTGCGCAGCGCGTTAAACCATTGGATGAAGAGGACGTTAAGCTCCTGGGTTTGCCGGATTCGCTCCAGATTTGTGCTCTGCGAGAAAAATCAAGGCGATGCGAGAAATGCGGATCATGTGGCACTGAGATTCATTCAGGCGGATTTGGTCTGAAGGAGATCGGCCATGCATTTGGTATTCGTGGTTCCGACCTGCCGAGCTCAGTCATCTACAAAACGGCACGTGCCTGGCCAGGTCCCCCAAGGCCTGGGAAGGCATCACCAAGGCTCAGAATTTCGCCCATGCCTCGAAAGTCTCGGGAGGCTTTCGAGGCCTCGGGAAACCTACAAGCCTGGCATACCCTGTTGGGATGCGAGCAAAACTGCACGTGTTCATCAAAAGCCTTCCAACCGCCCTCTATATTTGGTCTCGAGTCGTTTAACAAGAAGCTAAGGGCGGCTCCGTATCCTGCTCCGCAATCATCTCAACCTTTTCCATCTTCAAGTGCTGCTGCGGAACCATCAGTATCTTCAAGTACGGCTGTAGAATCATCACAATCGTCCTCGGCTCCGGACCCTGCCCCGAAATCATCTCAACCGTCTCCATCTTCAAATACTGCTGCGAAACCATCACAATCGTCTTCCCCTCCTAGTACAGCACCTAAATCTTCGTCTCAACCGTCTTCATCTTCGAGTACTGCTCCTAAGCCTTTAAAATTTTCATTTTCACAGACTTCGGCCCTAGGTACTCAATTTGCATTTCCATCGACTTCCCCATTTTCTTTTGGATCGGCTTCATCCCCGGGTGTTGCTACCAACCCCGTGTTTTCATCTTTGACCACTTCATCCCCCGGGGATGCTTCTAAGCCTGCATTTTCATTTTTATTGACCCCATCTACAAGTACCGCTCCTAATCCTTCAGTTGTATCGACTTCGTCTCTAGGTACTGCTCCCAACCCTTCAGTTACACCAACTTCGTCTCTAGGTACTGCTCCTAACCCTTCAGTTACACCAACTTCGACTCCAAATACTGCTCCTAACCCTTCAGTTACACCAACTTCGACTCCTAACTCTTCAGCTAAATTGACTTCATCTCCACCTACCGCTCCTAACCCTTCGGTTAAACCATCTCCATGATTTTTGTTACAATTTTGACTATAGTGACGATAATACAATCCTACCTTGGTTTTTTATCTAAAATTTCCACTTGAATATATCGAGGCCGCTTCTCAACTTGACTTCATTAGGAACGAGGAGCAAATATTTATAATCAAGGAAGTTCGTTCCCCCGGCGTCTCCTTTCCGGTCCAAATGAAGATTTCTCCAGTCCACCTTATCCCCGCAACAGCGCAGTTATCCCGGACGTTATTAAACCGCAGAGTGAAAACGAAGTTGATATCGCTTGCCATGGCTGCGGTAGTACGGTCCCAGTATCAATCACCACATCCGCAGCTTTAAGCCGGCTTCTTCGGATTCGATTCATAGGATAAAATAAACTTGAATTGCCAGTACCGACTCAACTTTCTGTCCAGCCATGCCTATCAAAAACGAAGAATATTATCTCGAAGATACTGTTTTCCAGGTCTGTGACCGTCTTTCATGAGTGTGCAGGTAGTAGTCACTATGCTCAAATAAGGTTGAAGACCAATTGTTCAAAGTACATCGACATTTATTTGTCAGACTGTCCCAAGTATTCCGGGATATGTATGCGGTCCCTGTGTGCGGAGATGCTGGACCGAACGCTGTATCGGTTGACCAACCACTCGTTCTCGAAGGCATTGAAAAGAAGGATTTTATCCAGCTTCTTCGGTGCCTATATCCATTGTAGTTATACGTTCCACCGACTTTTATGGTCCTTTTCTCATTTCGCTCGACGAGGCAATATGGGGACCACAACTTGGAATTCTCGCTTGAAGAATGGCAATCAGTATTGAAACTGGCCTTGCGGTATGAGATGGCTGAAATCAAGACGTTTGTTGTCAAAAAAATGACGCCATTGCTCACTGACTTCCCATCCTTACAAATTCATCTCGCAAAGGCGTATGATATCCAGTCGTGGCTCGGACCTGGTTTGTCACGACTTGTCTGGCGCGCTGAGCCATTAAGCCAGGAGGACGTCAGGCTCGTGGGATTATCTGACTCGTTGAAGATTTGTGCGCTGCGGGAAAGGAAACCGCGGTGCGACATATGCGATTCGTGTTGTGCAAACACTCATTCCGGAGGTTTCACTGAGGATGAACTCGGCAAGGTATTCGGCATCGACCCTCCACAGTTTGACGAATCTTGTAAATGCCCGAAGCGGGCAGTCCAAGGTCGTTCAACTTGATCGCTAGTGTTGTATCAACTGAATGACTTGACTATCCTAGTTTCACGAAGGGTTTCAGAAACTGTAAAAAAGTTGCGGCACTGACTTGGTGTATGATATCACGAGTCCTTGTTGTAATCTACCATCATTCCCACGGACTTATCTCCGCTACCAAAGCCAAAGATGCGTCTGAGTCCCAATTTGAGTCACTCCTGAGCACCACTGAACCGTCATCCTGCTCAAGATCAAAAACATGACTACCGTTACCAAGGACGAAGAATTCTATGTTGACGACAGAACAATCATCATCCGCGTATGTCTCACTTTTTCGACGGGGCATTGTGACTTGCGCTAACCATAACACTCGACCGCGGCCAATACGGACAGGTCGAGGACAAGCTGTTCAAACTCCCACAACATGTGTTGACGAAACATTCTCCTGTCCTCCGGAGCGTGTTCACTTCGCAGGAACACCCAGACGATGCGGAGTGGGACGGGACCGAACCCTTAGAAGGTGAACTTGGTGACGGGTCTTCAGACGAGAGAGCATTCGTCCTCGAAGGAGTCAAAGCCTCAGAATTTGTATCTCTATTAAGGCTCATATACCCAACGTAAGTCGTTCGTCACCGTATCGATCTTTTTTTTAATTCTCGTTTTACTAAACGTTTGAAGGAGCAAAAACGGGAAACTATTCGATTTCTCACTGGACGAGTGGAAGTCGATTCTTAAGATCGCTGCTTCCTACGAAATGGCCGAAGTCAAGGCGTTCGCTGTTGAAAGGATCAAGCCATTGCTTGGTGATTCGCCTTCCTTGCAAGTTCAGATGGCGAGGGTTCACAATGTCAAGGAATGGCTCCTACCAGCCTTTCATGAACTCGTAAAGCGCAAAGATCCGCTTGACGAGGAGGATGTCAAACTCATAGGATTGACCGATGCACTCAAAGTCATGTCGTTGCGCGAAGATCGCATCCATGTGGAACACTCCAAAAGCGGCTCCATTTCCATCGTTAAAAATCGCTTCGAATTTAGTATAGACGACTGGGAATTCCGAAGGCGACTGAATCTGTAACATGTAATTTACATCCTGCTATATTCCGTGTCCATGTAATAAATACAAGCGCAAAACGTTACTTAAATCACAAACTCATACGAAGCTTCCACAAGTCCGTCAGCAGCTTTCGAAACAATCGCCCACTGGGGCAGAAGCCTAAAGACTTCTTCAAGCGCTGGTATCTTGGGGTTCATGTACCCCTCTCTCTCCAGCTTGTTAAGATCCAGCCCAAGCATCCCAGTCTCATACTCGGCCCATTCGCACGCGACACGGCCTCGTAGGATCTGGAATTCGTCCTCATGAGCAATTAGAGTTTCATCCTCCGCTTTCGTCACGTTGACGTCAAGCTCGACAGCAAACTTCTTTCCCCACTCCCGACTCCAATACCTGAGAACGCTCTCATTTGTCCCGGGGTATGATGTCGAAGACGGCGTCAGGGTCAACTTCCCTTCCCCTTCGCCAGTCAAAGAGACGTTCGTTATCTGGACTTCATCAAAGTAGAACCTGCAAGCACGCGAGTTTTTGCCTTGGACCTCTAATCTGGCTTTGGTTGGCCCCAGCCGTTCTGCATGTACAGTCAACCAAGGGTGCTTGGAGGTGCCTCCCGGATAAGGAATCGTTTCGAGGTCGCTCTCCCAAGAGCAAGTGACGAGCCCTACCCAGCGTCCGCTGGTGTCAGTGGAGCATTGCACGTCTTGATCCCAGGATGAAGGAAGCTGGGAGACTAGTCCGTTCTGAAGGAACTCTTGAACTCCCGTCAGAGACGTTACAGCGCGGACAACTTGGCCCGCAGCGACATCGGCACCTGAAACCGCCTGGTTTGTACCGTTCAATTGAACAGATTGCCGGAACAAGACTTTGAGCGGTGTTTCCTGAGAGAATGGGAAAGCCGTCAAGTTGAACACGAAGCAGGCGACGAATGTTATGATGGCAAGGTAAGTCACATAGCGATGAATTCCAAAAGCGAAAGGTGCAATGGGGAGAACGATGAAGAAGCAGAGCACTGCCGTGGCAACGTAGACTAATGAACCGGTTTCGTCAGAACGATCATACTGGTAATGAATGATACAACGCACCGAATGTAGCATTACTACCGTCGGACAGGGTCTGTCCCAAGGTACCTTGGAACAAAAATAGGATGTGTCCGATCAACATCACCGGCACGGGGATGCTCAAGAGGACCTGGAAAATCCACCAAAGACCCTTGTCCATGGGCGCATCGGGCGCGAATTCACCGTTCTGGTCTGGAAGTGTCGCAGAGCCTGGTAACAATGGGGTAGTCTCGACCGCATCATCGTCCGAATCGCTGCTGTTGCCGCCACGTCTAAAGCTATTTCTGCTATTTCTGCCTGACCGGCTGGCGTCTCTGACGTCCCGCCTCAGGATACTTCGACGTTTCTTCTTCTTATGTTCCTTGACTCGCTGGAGGCGCGCGTAAAAAGTCTCTACACCGCCAATTATACACGCGGTACAAACACCACCATGCCAGGCCGAGATCCAATAGAGACCGCCGATCTGAAATTTCCACAAAGCCAGGGCAGCTAGGACAAGAAGGAGGTACGTGAAGACGTATAGATGCAGAAGCGTGGCTTGTCGGTCCGGCAGAACGTACACCACATTTGGCCGGGAACCGCGTAGTTTTGCGGAGATTACGGGGGAGCCAAGCAAGAAGGTGATGAGGATGAGTATAATGGATATGTACGATAGTGTGACGGTGTAGGGATGAGAGTACGTGATCTGAAATGACCTGTATTAGATTTCATTCCTGCATGCAAATCTCAACTCGACGTACGTATCCGTTCGCTTTCAACGTCACGGTTGTAATCAGGAATATGAACAGTTTGCTCGGCAAGAATAGAACAATCGGGATCCAGATGTTGGTCTGTATAAAACTGTTCCGCACATGCGTGGTGGCTGTGCCGAACACCGACTTGATTGTGGGCCAGGCACCTTCAACTTCAGAGCTGTCATCCGATTGGCCAGAATCACTACGAACGAGACGAAGGACGGGTGCAAATACTCGAGAGAGCAACGAGGGCTTTTCCTCGACGTTGGTATCGAAGTGCCCATAGAAGAATGGAAGGGCTACGTGAAGGAACAAGACAAGCACTGGGCCACCAAGCAGGAAGGTTAAGTTGAATATGTGGAGCGTTTCTTGTTCAAAAACGAAGAACCACTTTTTGAATACTAGGTATGCATTGAGTGAGGTGAAAATGTGATTCGGACCAATGCTACTTACGGTCAAAGTAGACAGGTGGTTTGCCGTTGGCAGCAGGAGAATCAAGATTAAGCAACACTCCTCCGGTAGCCCATGCACTCTCAAGCATAGCCCAGAGAGATTCCTTAGCTTGCCCCTTTGCACCGGGGATAGAATCAAACCTTGTGTGATATCGTGATCGGCGCTTATAGAATGCCAAATCGATACCTTCCATCTTTTGCGCTATCAAACACATCAGTCATCGTAATGCTGCGCGACAAATTGAAGGAAACTTGCCTGATTCAGAGTTGTAGATGGAATAGTCGGTGCGACTGCGAACGACGCCACGTTGGAATGCATCAGCTGATAAAACGTTACCATGCGGGTGCGAAACGCGGTATGTTGTTGAGTTGGTGGTAAAATCAGCCCCATAAGCCTTGACAGGATCAAGGGATGTTGCACGGAAGAGAAGCGGAGGCCTAAGAACGAGGGGGGAAGCGCATATATTAGAAGGTATCAATGGCATGGACCTTATATGGGCTTACCCTCCCGCACCCGCTCCTTCGAGGTTGATAAAGGTATCTGGGATATTAGACCAGGGGTGCCGGAGGAACCTGGAAGGTATATGGGCATTAGAACGACGTATTCAAATGAAAATAGTAAACGAACGCTTGAGCCCCATGCAAACCATCCTCCTCGCCATTGTTGATGTTGAAAATCGCAGTACGGCGCGGGCGGTTCTTGACTAAATGTTCTACAAGCTGGAGTAACGAAACAACGCCTATACCGTCATCTGTGACGCCGAAACCAGTGGATACTGAATCATAATGTGCCGAGCTACATAGAGCGAAGAACGTATCATCAGAGACGCATACAAAGCCGTAAAGCGAGTTATACGTACAAAAGTACGCCTCCTGTATCCGAAAACGTGTCGTCATGCCCATCAATTTTCACCAAAATGTTCGATGGTTGGAAAATGACGGCGCCAAAACTTGGATCGAGCCAAAACGCTTTCGAGCCTGAATCTTCTTCAACATGAGCATAATCACATTCTGATGTTATTTCGTCAAGTCGAGAAAGGATGTACAGGCGGACGACATCGTTTGCATGAGAGTGGTATGGATGAGGAAGCGTGGTTATCTGCCAAAGCCATGTTCAGCCTCGTCAACTGGTTCGTCAACGCCAAAGTCAACACTTACATGGTGCAAGTCGACATAAGCCTGTTGGAGGTCGAGCCCGTGGGTGTCTTCAGGGATACCTGGGACCGAATTTGTCTGATAAAGAGCAAGAAAGATGAGAATGTAGATGGTCGCAATGAGAACAGTGACAGGAATCGTCCGATAGGCCAAGATGTTCATTGTGGATTGTCGACCACAGCGTAACAGCTGGAAGTCACGCTGCAGGCGACTGGCACGAGCTTAAGCGTCCTGTAGGTCGTGTAAAGTGCGAGGCGGAATCAAGGCGCCCATGCATTTGGATGCCGTACAGTGAATGTTGGATCTGTTCATCATCATGCTTATGTTATCAAAGGGTTTCATTCTGTGACCAACTTGTAAGCAATCAGTTCGACATGGGCACTCTGCCTTGTTCACATCGTCACGTTGCACTGCGCACGCCTACGTTTCCTGTACTTTCGGTGAGGGCTTTCGGTTCTTCGTATGTGTAATAATAAGATACGCTGTACATGCGTGAAATGACAAACATGCGATAGGAGCTTCCATCACGCGGCTCGCAATGAAATGCATACACCGGGGCGCGTCCCCCTTCCTAACCTCCGCGCATTATGCACATCATGCAAGCTGACATTGCAACTCCCGCCGTTTTCCCTACTGGCGCTGGTCGTCAACCCATCCTTCCATTGTTCGCACCCATTTATGAGTATCCACCAGCTGGACAGCGATCAAGAATAGCTTAGGCCAGGATCTATTAGTAAACCGTCTAGGACAAAAAGGTTACTACCGTGGGGCAACCCAGCAAACTTCTCGGCAGCGCTGGTGCAATATTGGAGTTGACGAAGAGAAACTCTTGCGTAGTGTGAACTCCATGGAGTTAAAGATCATGCCGCGTCCGGCATTCCCACGTGGCACGTGCGGCGGGCCGGCGGCGCATCTTACGACGCCCGAGTCCTCTTGTACAATGCAAACTAGCCTCCCAGATTTACCTTTTACGAATCATGGAGACCTAAACCTTAAGCCTACCCATAGTACACCCTCGTCGACTCCGCGGGCATATCCCAGGACCGATCTTCAGACTCTCAGGGCTTGGGAGTCATTCCCCGACGACATTCACCACGCCATCCGATCTGCTACTGACAGTGCCCATTTGTCATCTACTCCATTCCATATCGGGGCCTTTACAGACCCAGAGTCTGTGGCAAACGAAGAAAGCATTCGTGCCTATGCAAAATTTGCGTTGCATAAGCCGGTTCGAGAGGTGTTGCAGAAACTTGGGGTAAATGGAGATTTCGAATCGCCAGGCGATGGGAACCCCGCAATTGTAGGAAGCCCGGATTTCTCGTGGATTGTGAGCCCCGAATGGCGCCCGCACCCGAAACTTATCGTACGTATGCATTGTCACTGCTTGTTTGCTTGTTGTCAAACCTCGCTGTGTAGGTTGAATACAAAATGTGGTGGGTGGCGGATCTGGAGCATGTTGTCGCTGCTTCTGATGGCGCTCATCGTAACACCCTCACCCCAGATACCTTACATGCTCTCGAGCAGATCTACGGGTACATGACGTTCAATAACAACATATTCGGCATCCTAACCAATTGGAAACGCGCCTTGTTCCTGCAGCGCGCTGAAGTAGCTGGTCGCCATACTCTTGATTTTTACACCGTCGAGCTAGATGGAAACCAAGATATATCGATGCTGAAAGCGTGGGTTGGGATGGTATTACTTGCAGAGGCAGACTGGTTTTATGCATCCCCGTCCCTCTGCTCTGCCCCTTCAAATCAAACCTTTGGAACCTCGAATGAGAGCCAGAGGACAGCTATTGACAATGCTCAAGGGTATCGCATGCAACCTGTCAATGGTGATTATGAGTGTCGCACTCTCGACTTTCGCCTTTGCCACTTTGACCTCAGCACCGCTCGCCATGGACAGAATGGCTGTGTGGTGGAAACGAGACTTGTACTTCCACCCATCCTGGGAGTACTGAACTTTCATACACGCCAAGTTATCTGCAAAGTTGTCGATGCCGCGCGCTATCCTGATGCAGTAGAACTACTGAATGCTGAAGTCCGTGCCTACGCGGCTCTAACAAATTTGCAAGGCAAGGTGATTCCAATATTGTATGGGTTTTACATGGTTTGGGGAATTCTCCGGCTCATTGCCCTGCAACCCGTTGGTCAAGCTATTGCTGAAAACGAACCAATTACCCGGCAACTTCGCAAGAAGATGAAGGAAGCTCTCCGTTGCATCCACAATGCCGGCTACGTGCATGGTGATGTCGCGCGTCGTAACTTTTGTAGGACAAAAAGTGGCCGCATTTTCTTGGTGGACTTGGAGAGATGTCGACGCACTAAAAATCGAGCTGAGTTTCTTGCTGAGATGAACATAGTAGATGGGTGGTAGGCTACTATGGCGTCGCATGCCATCAATCCCTTTCATCGCATACCGAAGTGGAACGCCCAGTTTATCCAAACTAACCAGGTAACCTTCATTGACAACAACTAGCAGTGGGACACACTATTATGTTGCAACGGTAAATGGTACATTAATTTAGCAGCGGGCATAGTGGGTGTTGCAGCAGTAGATTACAACTTCAGGCTTTGTACCTAGAGTTCGTATTGCTGAAAAGATAGCGATATACCTGTCAAACTGGTTGACAAGAGATTTGAACAGAGTCCAGAAGCCAGTTATGCCGGCAACAAGAGCTTTATTTACGAAATCAATGTTCACAAAGTGAAAACTCAAGAGAGTGAAATGCGTTATCCACTACGCTCGTAGACACCGTTCGTTCCTTCATAAGCTCCAACCGCAACTCCTTGGCCTCATCCATGCTCATCGGAAAGCCGGAAACAAACTGGAAAATATTGTCTTCAACTTCGAGCGGCAACTTTCTCATCTGCGGCGCTTCCTGCCTCACAATCTCATGCCACCAGTCGGCTCTCTGGCATGGAACGTTGGCGGTAGAGATGACTTTGATGTGTGGATCGACGAGGAAGAATGCGAGGATCTTGCGATGTCCTGGCTTCGTCGGATCTTGTAATTTGAATGGCTGTACTTGGTGTTGATAAACGTTTGGGAATGTGATTAGCCTGCCTTGGACGGTATTCACGGAGCCAACGTTTTGTACGGTAGATCCTTGTGGATCACATCCAAACACTTCCTGGACCCATTCGTGGCGATCTTGCGGATAGTCTACCTCATTCATCTTTTCCGCGTCTGACTGTTGACGGAATGCGATGCTACTTGTCGTAATGTTCTCGCTGTCGTAATAATATATAGCAGAAGCACAAATGTGCTCGTTCTGTTGATGAGAAAAAATGTTAAGTACTTATTACCATCGGGTTCTGCAGGTGATCTTACCGTTTGTCCTTCGACATGCCAGGTCCCACCTTCGTATTCAGGCTTGTCGGGTGTAAGGTGGATGTTAGCAAGCTTGATAATCACTTGAAGGGTAGATCCAAAATCCTCTCGCAGATCCACATCGGGTGCATCATTCATCGCGGTAAACGTTCCTGGCTCGGGTTGAAGGACAACAATATTTTCTGGGTGCTCGTCATCAATCATACCAACATCTCCCTCGTACTCGGCTTCTACATAATTGATGCGAAAAGGAAGGGATTCGATGCTGCTCAGTTGAGATAGCGTAATATTCCACAAGGGAATTGCGTATCCGATAACCTGCTCGATGATTGCGTAAAGATCTTTATATTGCTGCGGGTGCAAATTGTTGATGTAACTCATTATCCTGGAACGCATATACGGTGAGCACTGCAGGCCGCTACGGATAAGCTGTTGGGCTCACTTTACACCATCTCCAGATACATCGACGTCGCATGGGAGCCACTGGAATTTGCGACTATGGTTGATAGTCACATCTTCGTTGTCCCGTGCTTCTGCAACCGTTCCTTCTCCACACCGTTGAATGAAGTCGTCAAGGGTAACCGCTGAATCATGAAGAACGCGAGTCTGACCGTACACGAGCGGGAATAGGGAGGGATGTACAAGATCAAGCACTTTTTCGCTCGAGTGGGGATGCCAGTCCTTTTTTTTGTCTGGTACGTCTTCCAAAGGTTTCACAGCTGCCATCAATGCCTGTCTGAGTTCCTCCGGTACGGCAAAGTCCGACTTGACGACGCCACCGTCGAATACAACTACCGCGCCCATTTGTTTGAATATTTCAGTCTTGTGACGCAGCTCTGCGATGCAATAGTCCATCATGTCCCCGCTCACATCCATATCATCTGCGTTTAGAAACTCTTCCTTCCACTTTTCAACGATCGTCTCGTCGAAAACCTGAATGTAATTCAGTCGCGCGCGCAACTTCTAGTATTGTCTAATGTTTACTTTGGTGTACCAGGACAGCTTATCGGTGATGATATTCATGATGCTTTGCATAGTGAACTCTCGTAAAGTAACGGGTGAAAGAGTTGCAACGCTGTTTCGTTTTAACATACGCCACGAACAGGGGTAATTGTTAAAACTCACCCATTTGAACCGTCTGCATCCAGTGCTGTACGAAACAGGTCCTCAGGACAAAAGTCGATGGGTTGGTTCAAGCCTGGTATATCGGGAGCCATCGTAGTAAGGAGGGAAGAGATGGCAGGTGGTGGGAAGATAATTGATCATCATCGTGACTCGGAATTCGAGCGTTGGAAATGCGGCGCTCCCGTCTGTAAAGCCTTATCAGGCAACTCCTTCCAGCGGCGTACAGGCAACGCTGACCTCCGTAATTTTCGATTCGGGTGAGTGATGCATGATCGTTGACAGCATAATTAGATCGAGCCCGTAAAGGATGTGATAATGTTCACATTGATTTTGCTCGGGCCGATCCCAGTGGCTGTGCTACGGTCACACTAGTTTAGTGTCACGCGCTCAACAACCTATTGCAACCCCACCGTATGCACCGGCGGTCGAACAAGTCTCCTGGTACCCGCCTAAACTTACGTAGCGGCTCCCGAAACCAGCGATATGCTCTGATATGCTGTGCACCCACAGAGCCGAGCTGAGAAACCGGTTCTTTTGCCGAACTTTGGCTTTGGCATCATTTCATTTTGGAACTATGAGTTACCATCACATCATGACCATTTCCATCAGTGCGTAAAACCAGCCTCCTCGCCGATTACTCCGCCCCTCTTCGTTTCAAGTTCCATCGATAATAATTAATAAATAAAACCCGCGCCTACAGAGTCAGGTACTCGTTATGCGACCCTCTGTATTCACCCTCTTCTTCATCGTCGTCTCCACTACGTGGGGGGCGTCGTCAGTGCCCGGAAATGACGCACTAGCAATCTCAGTACGTCCTACATATCGTTGAACACTGATTCATCAGGTACTAATGGTAGCGTCTTAGAAACGTGAACAATTACGAAACGGTCGACCCCCGTCATATGAGTCGGAGTTTCCACCACCACCACCCGCACATTCAGTTAGCAATCGACGAGTATTGCCCCCCATTCATCTGCCATCGGGTCTGTCGCAGGCCGATCTGCCGCCTCAGGCTCCTCTCAAAGATATGAAAGCAATCTGGGAGAATCGAGACAAAAAATCGAAACTCACTGGGAGCATTCTCAGCCCTGTGTTTAAAATGAAACAAAGTTCCCACTTCGCTGGACAACGGATATTGATGCGGAAACGAAAAGTATTTAGGTCGAAGAGGTACGAAGCACTTCTCAGGGAGGTCGCATACCTCAAAGAGCTTCACCGTCTTGTCGAATGGGCAATGGAAGATCACCGTTCAACCTTCTCTCCTGAAGCATACATCGCAACGTTGGACGAGGGTTATGTTTCTGGCAAAGATACAAGACTAGAAGCGGGAGAGTTAACACGCCTGATCAAGGTCGCACAAGCTGAATATACGCAAAGCGGCTATACCGTGTGAGTCCAGACATCTAAAGTAGTCGTGGGCATCCTTTCACACGTTCTCTTTGCAGCGATACCAACCCAAATAATTATGTCTTTCGGCACATCGGCAATGGTGAATATGTCGCGGAATTTATTTGACTTCCAGATGCTTTGCCTCTACCTGAGGTTTCTCACCTGCTTCAGCAGGTGACGGACAGAGCAAAAAGATTCGGGGCGCTGCGCACTTTCGTTCGGACGCTTGCATAATAAATTATACAGTATTTTACGAGCATCCCAAGACCGCTTTTCCACTATAACAATCATCATCATAATATGTTGACTATACATTTTTGTATCACGACACCTAAAAGAACATTTGACCAAAGACTATCGCACAGTGCATTGCGTTTATCACGACGGAAGAGTAGGTTTTCACTGGCGCAGCACAAGCAGGTGTTGTGCGTGACGGCAAGGGTGCTGCATGACCCTGTGCATAACTGCTAGATGATAGAGCAGAGGCCTTTGTGCTGCTGCGGATGCAAACTGATGTGGCGCAGGACATTGTTCTGAAGCGCATACATAGTGAGTACAGACGCCGGTGGACACTTGTAAAATGCGACTGTAGGGGCATGTCCAAACTCATAACGCTCGACACAGCAGAGCTCACCCAATCGCAGGAATGGGAAGAACAAGCCCAAGTATCCCAAAGAGAAGCAATCGTCGTCAGAAAGGGCAAACATATAACGACGGTCATATTGAACACAAAACCAAGCCTAGCAAAGGCTTACTTCTTACATGTTAAAGATATGTCGTCGGATGTGAGACGATCAGGCTCAGCGGGCAGAAGGCGAGCAGACAAACACGCGGAGATGCGCTGAGATTCAACAGATTAGCAGATACTAGACGGAGAGTAAAATATAACAAGGAAGCTCACCGCAAAAATAACTCGCCAGCCCCCTCATCTCATAGAAGAGAACGTTGCGGTGGAAGCCATACATTGCGAAATGACGACACCTGTCTGGATGACCTACGGCGATTCGATCTGGGTGCGGTTTTTGGTATCGTGACTAGAAGAACTTCTTGTCAACGACTCGGAAACATGCCTACCAAATACCCGCGCAACTCCATCGTCACATCGACAATGATGCGCTCTCAAGCCTTCTACTCTCGAGCTTTAAAGGAAAACTCTGAGCTCGGCGCTAGCGGGGAAGTCTCTGCCATAGTTGTGCCGCGCTATGCCGATTCATGATCAGTTCCATAATCAGCCGAGTCCTCGCCGATTATCCCGGTTTCCTTCGTTTCAAGCTGAATTAATGATAAAATACGTGCCAACCAAGCGAGAGTCGTTATGCGACCTTCTATATTCACCCTCTTCTTCATTGTCATCTCTACAACGTGGGCGTCACTAGAGAATGACGACACAATAGCAATCTCGGTACGTCTTACATATCGTTTAACAGTCCCTCAGTTCATGATGGCATCTTAGAAACGTGAATCATCACCACCTCCGTCACCTCCGCCACCTCCGCCATACTCATCATCACATCGACAACCGTCTTCATTACGATCACATTCTTCGCGTTTAATAGAGTCGATACCACCAACATTACCACCGTCATACGCCAGTCTTCCGCGAGTCGCCATGCCACCTCGATCTCTTATCGAGATTATGAGAAAGGC
Organism: Amanita rubescens; assembly: GCA_015039365.1. Classification (NCBI taxonomy): domain Eukaryota; kingdom Fungi; phylum Basidiomycota; class Agaricomycetes; order Agaricales; family Amanitaceae; genus Amanita; species Amanita rubescens. Next base: position 46,164 of record WION01000233.1, on the reverse strand, counting down.
ATGGGAGGTCCGAGATCAAAACCGAAAGCTCGCTGGAGGCGTTCTCGACCCCGTTTTTAAGTTGCGGTGGGACTCCCGCAATGGAGACCCAGTTTTAATGAGGAAACGGACAATAATTAGAAAGAAAGACTTCGACGCACTTGAAAGAGAGGACAACTACCTTGTGAAGCTTGGCCGATTTGTCGCATGGTCAATGGAGGAATCCCCCCGAGCCGTCTGTCCTGACGCATACGTCGCAATGTTGGACAAGAACTATGTTTCTGGAAAAGATACGAAATTACCAAAGAAGGAGCTCGAAAAACTACGCAAGGCCGCAAGAGATAGACGTGGAGATATGAATCAGGCGTAAGTCCACATATTTTTAAGGCATTCAAGGGTATCCATTGACGTTCTTGTTGTAGGGGTATCAACTCAAATGATTATGCCTATCGGCTTGAAAACGGCAAATATATCGCGGAATATGTTTGACTTCTGAGGCTTTGCCTTGGAGGTCTTGACCAGAGCACAAATTTGAGGCGCTGTACGTTTTAATCTGAATATATATTATACATTATTAGTTGTATATCTTAATAGTCAACGTATTAATTGCACTCACTTGTGATTGTGATGGCCACGGAATGCACTTCCGTCAGTTGCCTGATTGGGAAAGTTTAACGTGGAGGCTTAATAAGCGCGCTAATGGTCCGTGCGCCGTTGCAAGGCCTATATAAACCCGTTGAAATCATTCCGATTCTTTACCACTCTGGCCTTTTGGCTTAGATCAAGTGTAGTATCTGTTCTTAATAGTTTAACCACTATTATGGAGGCACCGCCTCCATTTACTGGTTATCTAATTTTTGCCGCCCCAGTCCTCCGGGCTCTGCTTGCAACCTGGGGGCACGATGACCTTGCTATTGCACTACTGGCTTGCGTCGTCGGGGGATCTCTTTCTTCATTTGATATTGCCTTCTGTGGGTGCCAATCGGTGCTTAATAGAGTGATCTCAAATGTATTCTAGTACCTTATTTTGTAGTTGACCACATAATCTAAGTATTCCCTGTTGTTTGGCAATAACCCACTTCGACCCCGTGTAACTCGCTCAGCTGGAACATCTTGCGAACCTTGAAGATGATAGATACCGCTGTCATATAACTTTACATAAAGGTGATTACTTTATTTCATCGCTTAAGAATACTCAGGGTTGTAATATCCCACCCGCGGCTTCAATGCCCGCTAATATTCGCGCATGTTTTGTCTCTTTTTCTATTGCTGGGTTTATTCTGAAGAGTATTTCATCTAGACTTTCCGAATAGGATTGCGAACGGCTCCAAGATAAAATTGTCATCGATGCGGTATCCGTCAGCCTCCGCGACGACACAATACACCAACATTGATTTCGCGGCATGCTGTGCACGGGGCCACACGGAAGTGGCACGGTGCGATGTGTGTCACCCCTTATCACCCAACGGCCAACGCACGGGATATTGCCAAGGACCACGGGCAGTCTCGATTTCAACGAGGCTGTGCAGACGCCGTCCTTCCGCAAATACCCTCTTATATCCTCATGCCCCTCGAAATGATATCATTAAGCACGCTTTCTTCTTCCCCACTTACAGGCACCAAGACTCCTGATGCCATTTTCAACGACGATCGTTATCGTGACCGCTACACCTTCGGCTACATCTGAGCCCCACTATGCAAAGTCGACTATGACCACATTCGTCGCTGTCGTCTGCGGGGTAACCGGATTTTGCATTCTCTTCGCCGTTCTCCTAGCTTTGTTATTCTGGTGGAGGCGGAAACGATGGGCGAAGAGCGCGAGGACTAGCATCGATCACGAAAAAGAGCCAGCGGATGGCTGGCTACCTCGACATGCAGAGCGCCCATCGGATGGCGGACTTCCGCTACTAATGAACGACGCTCGTTCTTCGATGGACGCTTTGGGGCGTAAGCCGCACTACCGATTGGCATCTGAAGGTCGTTCGCTGCAACCGGCAGACTACGTGTTGGAGTTGTACAGACCCGAGGACGACATCGATGACGGAGATGACGAGATGAAGAAGTACCTCGTTCCCAGTTTCACATCTCCTTTCCCCTCGCTCATGTCGAAAGGGTTCTTCATGGTCCAGCCGGAAGACCCCCAGCACGTACGATATGATTCCTCGGAGATGATTGCGAACACGAATGGTCCGACGGTCACGGTTCAAGTCCAGGCCGCTGCGGCGCAGGATATGACGGCACGTCATAATCCAGCTTCACCCAAACAGAATCTTAAATGTGCCGTATCGCGATCGTCGACTCTCAGCGCGATGTCGGTGTATTCCCAGTCAACGATATCGTCACCCCAACAAGACTCGGATACGCCATCCCTCTCGGCCTTTCCTCTACCACCGCCGATGAGCATTCCCTCCCACCTCGTCTCACCAACAAAGGTAGAAAGGGATGATACAATGTTGCCATCCCCCAATAGCGACATCGCCATTATCAATTACTTGGTGAGGGACAAACCCCGAGTGCCTCTTCGGTCCCCGCAACGACCTGGATCTCGCATGTCTACTATTGTAGAACCCCGTGACGAGCCATAGGGCAGACGTCGAACAAAATGAATTTCAAGTCGTAGATGGACTTCTAATTTATACGCTACTTCCACATGGCTTTTCTGGAACATTTGCACAATTTGTATTTTTTAATTGAACGATGTATGGACATGGGACGTTTTGACGTAGTTGTGGCATCTTCGACTGTGCAAAAGTTATACTCGTAATGAGTTGAAAGTGCTATCTAATCAAGCAAGCTCGGCTTCTTTCTTTTTGTGCCGGCGTTTACGCTTTTTCTTGTGTGCGTCTTCTTCGCCCTGGCCATCAACCGTTTCTTCCCCCTCATCTTCGCGCTCGCGCTTCCCTTGCTGCTTCGCCTCGTCTTCCTCGCCATTTTCAATAGTATCAGTGGCAGCCTTGGCCTTCATCCGCTCCTTCCTGCCCTTCCTCTTCTTCGCGGGCTTCGATCCACGTGCATGTCTATCCGCCTCACCATCACCGGCATCCATCCCAGCCCGGCCCATACGTTCCGCAATCTGCTTCTTAAGCTCACGTAACTTCTCATTCCGGTTATTATCCCACTGCGCGTCTCTCCGGTACGGCGCGTACTTTCTGATGCTAACGTATTGGTTAAGTTCTTGGTCGGTGGCCATCAGGATTTCAACAGGCGTCAATGCAAACGATTCCGGCTTGACTGGAGCATATCTGAAACGCGTTTTCATACCGGCGACCTAAAACGGGATGTTATTCACAACTTTGATAGGCGAGAACTTTGCGCATATACGTACCACATCGTTGAAGTCCAACGCATCTAGTTCGCCCATGTACTCCTTGAGCTTGCGCTTTCGCATTTCCTCTGTTCCATCCCATTCTTCCTCATCATCGTCGCGCACGACATCCGCATCCATCTCATCAATGTCAACTCCGCCTTCGTCTATATGATTCTCATCATCATCCTTCTTCTTCTTTTTCTTCTTCTTCTTTTTGTCCTTCTTTGAATCATCGATGATATTAGGCTGTTCATCCTCAGAAACGTGGATATCTCCAATGTCAATGTCATCCTCCCACATAGGTTTCTCTTCGTCTACGACAGCATCAGCATCGTTCGTATATAGTCTTGTCATTTGCTTGTCGTGCTCATCCGGATCCCACTCTGCATCCAAATCGAGTTGGTGCAACGCTAAAAATGATGGTTACAATCAGAATCCTCATTTCGGGAGTTATGCTCACCTTGATCCTCATCAACGTTTTTGCCTCTGCCACCTTCCTTGCCTATCATCTCCAGCTTCTTCCTGATTTCCTTCATCTTGAGATTCTTCAACCTCCGTACTTCTTCTCGCTTTTGCTCGAGTTCCGCCTCTTTCCGTTCTTGTTTTCGCGCACGAGCATCCTTCCGCGTCGAATCCTGTCGACGGACGGTATTGGGCAAGTTCCGCGGGAAGGTCGGGATCTTATCAGCACCGGGCTCCTCAAACCGGAAGTTATAGGATGATTCGAAATGGTCGTTGAGGCTTTCGAACGAGGCGTCGGAATCAAGTTCGGAATCGCCTGCATCGCTTCCGCCCTCGGCATCTGGGGCTGCTTCAGAATCGGATTCGGAGGCGAGCGCTATAGGAGATTTTGCTTTGGATTTTGATTTCGACTTTTTGGAGGACGTCACTTCTTTGTATGTTGGGATATGTCCACTGGATTTGTCTATCCAGCCACGGTTGAGGATGTAACTAAAAACAATTTAATAACTTGAGGAAAGAGAGAGAAAAAACGCGTACCTCATAAGAAACTCGTGATCTTCCTGCTCTTTCGACTTTACTTTTGACTCCTTGCTCTTCTTTTTCTTTTTCTTCTTTTTAGCGTCAACTTCAATATCTGAGCTCTTCTCGGCTTGCGCAAACTCGTCATTGACCTTTTCAACGGTAACCAGGTCCTCCAAGTCTGAGCCGACTTCTTTCTTCAAGTAGGCTCGATACTCCTCTTCCTCTCTCTCCATCTCGTCCTTTGTTTTCTCCCGCGGAACAAGTAAACCACCACCTTCATCACTTTCATCCCCATCTTCATCTTCACCCGCGACAGCACCGTGGAAGGCAGCAATCGTTTCGTTGCGCAGAACTTGCTGTTCCTCCACATGCGTCGGCTTTCCAAATTCAGGAGATGGCGACCGCGACTCTCCTTCAAGTACAGCTTCAAAGGCTACTTGGCGTAGCGTAACAGGCTTGGACTGGATGTATCATACATATCTCATCAACAAACGAGAGAAATAAATATTGGTGACTGTAATGGCATGCCTTGTCCTTGGGGTCCTTTTTCTTTTCCCTTTGTGAAGAAGGGTTTGTTACTCTTTGTTCTTCCTCTAATAAATGGCGCGTTATTCGAACGCCAGGCGGGATTTAGGAGGCAAGCGTAACGCACCGTTATATACGTCCTTTCCTGGAATGTAGATCGCGGGATCTTTTCGCTTGATCATTGCCAAGGTGCGCAGAATCGCAGCATCCACAGCAGGTGTCAGTTCTTGCCCGTCTTCATCCTCAGACTCGGCCGACTCTGAGTTTGTTGATTCATCAGAGCCTTCTTCCTCTTCGAAGTCGGACCCATACTTGTCTTTTACTACACGCGGTAACCTGTCAAAAATGCGAAACGCGCGCAGTGTGTTAACTCACGTTTTTGCAGTTCCTCTCGCTCCTTTCTATGCTGATACGCTTTGGCGAAGTGCTCGTTTACTGTCAGCTGGTGAGTTTCTTCATTGTCAGAAGAGTCCGAGAGCATCGTGTACGGCGTCGCTCTTCTCTCAATTTGAAAAGTTGTTCTCGTAACCACGTGGTTAGTGATTCCATAATTGGAAAGTGATCGGACCAATCAGATTGAGGTGACTGTATTTAAAGTTGAGCGCCATGAGCAGCCTTGACATGTTGACTGTGCACAGGGCTGTCAGGACTCTAACATGTGCTTATGCTGTGCCCGAGTAAATGACTCGAAAGAACATTTTACAAACCACCAGAGATAAGAGATTTCGTCCTGCATTTTCGTTTTGGAGCGTGTGGAGCCAGCGCTCCGTCGGTGGAGATCCACCATCAAGCTCCCAAGCTTTCAGCAGGCCGTCGTTCTTCACCCTACCAATTCACCGATATGAGAAACAGAAATACGTTTTGATGGGATATGCATTTGACATCGGTAAAGTTGCCAATGATAAGGTTGTCACTTTATACCTCCGCATACTAAAAGGGCATTCCCTGATAGGAATCTATCTGACATCACATGGCTGTGCGCAGCATAATGCGCAGCAACAATTTCCATCCTGAGCTCTCCCTTCCTGCAAGATATATATAATACGGCGCACACAGGGCTTACGTCCAACCTTGCGATTCCCATGGCTTCGCCTATACCAGAACCACCATCCAATATCCCAGCAAAAGAGCCTGGCAACGCCTCCTGTTCAGAGAAGGGCGCTGATCTACTTGATCAGCAACTACCACCTTCCTATGCGCCATATGTGCAACAACCATATCCTGGCCAACCGATCCCCGTATTGCCCCATTTCTATGTCTGCCCTATGCAACACCAGGAGCCAAGTCGACGCAGAAGACTAATACGTCGGTTCTTCGCCGCCGTCGCTTTCGCAGTGACGACCTGGGTCCTTGTGAGCGCTCTTGTCCGGAGCGTCACGGTTGTTACGCATTTCAACGCTACATTCGTAAGTAAACCCTATCAATCGCCGCCCAATGCTAACGGTTCTCTCTTTAGGAGGACTGGCCTACAGAGGAAGATTTTCCTATTCCACCCGAGCTGAAACGCGTACGATGTGTTTGGGGCGATGAAACACCGGACCAAATGCCTCTCAAAGCCTCCTTCAAACAGATCCTAAAAGCTCCGCTTACGTTCCCATTCAAGAAGGAAGAAAAGTTCGAGCTTCCCATCGATTCAGAGGCTCTCTTCTTCCTCTCGCGAGGCGTCTATTCTGGTGGACAGGTCAAAATCATAACAACGGATAAGGAGAGCGACGTTGCTAAAGTAAAGGTTCACCTCGACTATCTACGACCTGGTGGGCCGAAGATTGCCAAAGTATGCCAATTCACGCGCGCTGATGGGGAGAATGGTATCGGAATCTTTGCAAGTGCTTTTGATCAAGTTCCTATCCCAATCTAACCCTTTCACGACAGACACCTAACGAACCTCAATTCTCTCATCATCATGGCTTGAGATTCTACGTCACGATTAAGCTCCCCAAGTCCAAGTCTTCCAAACTTTTACATATCAAGAAGTTCGAGACGGACATGCCCAATTTCACTCAGGTGTTCCGCAATGTAGGAAAGCACGTCGTCTTTGATGACATCTCATTAACAGGTGCCAATGGTGGTATCCTCGGAGGGGTGAGTAACGACATATCACCATTCCCATACCGTTCCTGATCATAAGTGTTTGACATCCTACAGTCCTTAGTCGCTGGAAAGGGTTCCATCGAAACGTCGAATGGTCCAGTTTCCGTCAACCTCATAAGTTCCGGCCCATTCTACATCGCTTCTCACAATGGCGGCATTTTGGGAGCTTTCAACGTTACTGGTTCTCTCGCCTTGAAGACACGCAATGAACGCATCAAAGGCGTCATAGTCCTCAACCCTGACGCAGAAGGGTCAGCAAAGCTTGACCTGATTACCGAAAACACGTACGTATCAGCTCTTTCGATTTCATGATATCCCTTATCTTACCTCAACACTTGATAGCATTGTCAACGTGGACGTCGCTCTCAACCCTTTCCAGAAAGACGCCAAGGGAGGAATCTATGATATTTCAGCAATCACATGCCACTCGCCCGTATCGCTTAGAATCCGCGAAGCCCCTGTCGACTCGAAATTGCTCGTAAACGTATCGGCTTCCCATGCTCCTGCCGAGGTCGTATTACCGCCCACCTATGAAGGCAGTTTTGAAGTGACCACCGTCCGCTTCTGGCCGACCGTTTTGGCCAATCCGCACGTCCACGACCCGAGCGGTGAAGGACGAAAGAGGGATGTGTTAATCGAGAAAGAAGGAAATCACGTCAATGGCGTCGTCAGTTGGTCAGAGGAAGGCAAGGACAGAGGCCACGTGGAACTCAGCACGTCCCATTCGCCCGCTGTGTTGAGGTTGTGAGGACTAAAATTAGTGACGACGACGAAGGAAAAAATGAAGTTCCGCGGTTACTATGGATGTAGTTATGGACTGGCTTTTTTTTTTGTCTCCGCAAATTGTGTACAGTAGTGGAATTGTAAATTATATGTCTGATTCCTAGACGACATACCAAACTGTTTCTGTAACAACGTTAATGTTGAGATTAATGATGGAATTAATGTTGGCAAGTGCTGAGCGGCTTCGATCGAGGTGCTGTTAAACGTATTAATTGGCTTTGTTGCTCATGTCGGTACAGTTACCTACACGAACACACCATGCTTAAGCTTAATTGACGACTCAATTTTCATCAATGTTGGCAAGTTGCTGCCGGAAGATACAAGGCGTATCTCCGCAAGTTGTTAATCGTGTCAATTGTCGTTGCTGCTGATGTCGAGACAATTACCGTGACCTAGAAAAAACACAACATATATGACGAAATCGGTGTTGGCAAGGTGCTTAGCGGCTACGATCGACGGGTGTATCAATCGCCGCAAGTCGAATTGTTAATTGTGTTAATTGTCGTCACTACTGATGTCGACGTCGAGACGGTTGTCTAGACAAAAAACACACCCACAGATACGTGACAAGTTGCCAACTCTCACCACATCCCGAAATGGAAAGCAAAAATGAAATCAGGGAAACAAAAGATATTCCCACTACATGAGATAATGATCCTTACACCATCGCATCACATATCCAACGATAATGCAACGCATATAAAAGGAAACCTCGGCCGAAGTGCGTTCAATTGAATTCCATAATTTAATGTTTTAGTACGGAAAATAGGTAAGGGTTATGCTTCTCCCATAATGGATTAAAAATAGCGATGACAGTGACATTCGTGAGTGGTTAGAGGATGGCGGCGGCGTAAGCGAGACCAAAAATCAGAATAAAGAATAAGAAAGCGGGCCAAGGTCGGAAAGAAGTTGAGAAGTTCTAACCAAGGTCCTTCAAGCCCGTCCCGATATCACCGCGTCAATTGTCTAGTAAGCTCACCACGGTGGTAGCTATAGTGTGCACTGGTTGGTGGCGAGAATCGCACGTTCATGTGGTAAGTCGTTCCTCTTTGCAATTGCTTGATGTGTAAGTACTGTTAGTAGAACTAAGTAACAGGGCACCAGGGGACAGAGTGTCACTGAGTGCACTAGAAGCGGGAGCCGAGCATTTAGTGGAGGAACCATTTGTTAGCCTGAATTGTGACTAGCTAAGGTATAGTTTAGTCTGCTGCTTAGTAGCCGCGCACGCTGTTGCTCCGCTATCAGTATCAGTGATCACTGCCACCGGCCACCGCCACTTGACGCTAAACTGCGCCGGGGAATTTTCAGAAGAGGGCAACACAAACTGACCACCATATGGCACTTGGATACGCCAGGGTTGTCAAGGTCACTCGTACGTACCGGTTATCTCCTGAGCGCACAACGGCCGCCGCTGTCATTAGTTCATACTATGGTTGACGACTCGATGAAAGTCATGGAATATGGATGTCGGCGGCCTCAGTGTCCATGTATGCTACTTACCTTATGCCACGCATAAAGTAGATCTATTGACTAACCTTACCAGCACCTCAGCTCGCTTGATCGGCGCGCGGCTCTCAGGCTACAACAAAATGTATTGTACGATTTTCCAGGGTAGTGACTTACATGTGCTAACAACCACCGCAATTGTGTCGCAATGGCGCATATTTGCGGACACCGCATTGGACGCAACGGTATGGCACTAACGCGTAACGGGAGATGTAATTTGGTCCGATCGGGGAAAAATACTCCCGTCACGACGCCCATCCAGATGTGCATGCCTTAAGTCCGCCGCGCAGCTCACAACCTAGTAGCAGCCAAAAGACAGTAGTTGCTCACAAAAGTAACTCATACAATAAGCCCGAACGAAGTATGTGAGAGAGTTTCGGTAACTATTCTACTCCACAGAATAGAGAGGGGGCCGGGGACTAAAAATTCCCATTTTTTACACTGACACGGGTACGAGGAAGATGGTTAAAGAGTGACGTCAGTTCGTGGATTCAGAAGGGTCGTGGATGAGTAGACAAGAGACTATGAAAGCAAGAAGTCGTGAAGGATAGACTAGGTATTACTAGTATGGGACTGTTTTGTAGGGGATGCAATTATTATTGGTAAAAGTACAACGGACGTCAATTCCGTTTTTTCAGACCTGCGCGTTGAGCTCAAGTTAATGATTGTCAGGAAGGGTTGGGGGAGGCCAACTTACCAGGGATTATACCTGCGCTGCAGACCTAAATGGTAGGATATTTATCTTCGCTCGCAGTGCTGCCATCTTGCTCATCTTTGGAGGCTTGCTGCTCACTGGCATCTCACGGAAGACGACTGATATTGGGAGCGAGTCTTCCCAACACATCAGTGACGGTCTCCAGTCAACCTTGGACGGATCATTTAGGAATAGATCGTCCTTGACCTATTATCCCTATTGTAAGTGACGCTCGTGTGTAATAAAAATGCAGCTTACAGAAAAATCGGTGTCGATAATGGGGTGGTTCTTGATCGCATCGATATGGCTGAAGCTCGAGACTTCAGACTCATCGTCGTCGTCAAAGCTGACAAAGCTCTTGACGTCCTGTGTTTCCACTTCATATTTGTCGTCTTCGACATCGTCATCACTATCCCAGAAGGCGCTGGATGCGGTGTCGATAAATGAATACGAATCCTCTTCTCGCTTCCGCTTTTCCGGACTTTGCGGTTGAATGGTTGAATGACTGGTGGAGCCTCCAGGGTGGATGTAGATTTGGGGAAGCGTCCGGTAAGAAGGTGGGCCGGAGATTGGCGTCGTAAGTTCAGGCTCGGGGTCTTGCTCAGGGAAGAGGATGTCCCAACATGATTGGGCAAAGGCATTGGTAGGCGTGTAGAGCAAATCGGCGGTTAGACCCTCCAAACATGATTGATCAAATCCAACCGCCAGGGTCGTTGAGTCAAGAATTTCACGGAAGCTGGCCGGTGTTCGGTCATCAAATGTTGTATCAATGACGCTGATGGCGGGTGAGACGGGAGCCGAACGACATGGGCAGGGTGGGAGAGGTCTCCGTCTGATATCCTGGCCGCCTGCGGGAAGAGGGTATGGGGGAGCGCTCTGCACATGGAGAGAAAAAAAAGATGAGCTATAGAAGCAGAGAAGTAGATGTCAACGCACCTGGGGGTAACGTTGAGTGTACATGACGACTCGTAAAAAAAATTGGGGAGAATAAAGGTTGTTTGACAATCGGCTGCGTAGAGCTGAGGAGTTATATATATAGTGAGCCGGAGGGGCTGCACGTGGGAGGCTGAACACAGGACAATTAGTGGAGGAGAGAGGGAGACAAGGCAGAGAGGCGAAGCTAGGCCGGTGACATTAATACTCGGATACAATTATGTACTTGACGCATACGAGTCAGGTCCATTTCCAAGGAAATCTTGTGAGAGTTTATTCAACCGTGGATCGGTATCACAATCTGCCCTCAGCTTACCCTTTCGGAGGGAACTCGGAATCTCGCTCTCACGCTACCATAATTAGCCTATACTCATTTAATAAGACGCCGTTAAGGTGGGTATCTATGTACATGGAGATTGGGTAATCACTATACGTTGCCATATTGACAACCAGGTCAGCAACGTAGAAAGGGTATACGGCAGCCTAATCCTATGCAGCAGGCGGTGAAAGCACGGTTTTGCTCCTCCGTCGCAATTTCTGAGTCAAGTCCTTGGCTTTTTCCACCCAAGTCGACGACGTGGAACCTGATGATGCACCACGTTTGCGGGCGCTATTCGTTGCGTGCACGGTAGCGCAGGGTAGTTCTTCCGTCGTTAACTCTACAGTAGCCTCCTCCACGTGCACCCCTACTACCATCGGAGGTTCCATTACTGACTTTGAAATTACCTGCTCGGAGCCAGATCTGCTCAACCGACGAGGAAGCAAGTCCCCCACCGCTTTTGAGAGACCGCCCCGAGCTGACCCGTACACTTGAGTAGTGAGATGGTCACCCTCGATTTCCTCATCGTCATCGTCGTACTTACTCCCTGGAGGAAATGAATCGAAGCTGTCATTCTGCATTTTGATCAGCTTCATTGATGGGGATTGGCATGAGAGACGTACGACTTGCTGAGCTTGATAGAGAGCCATGTGAGATGGGTTTATAGAACGCGACGAGTCTTTTCTGTCGCTTGCCGATAACTGCGATACCAAACGGGGAGCACCGGCCCCATACTAATTAGCAGCCGAACATCTCATCAATCAGCAAAGCACTAAACGTACCTCACCAAAACGCGTCACTGATACGCTGCCGCCTCTACGTCGCACAGTGCCGTTAGCGCTCGTCGCAGTATTATTCCTTGTTAGAGAAGGTCCGCCTGCACTGGTAGTTGGCTCTCCCCTTGTCGTTGGCTCTGAAAGGGAGATGGTCTGACTTTCCAACTCTGCACGCCGCTCGGTCTCTTCTTCAACCTGAAGGAAAAGCTGTACGCTGTCAACTGGCAGAGAACATGTTTATTCGGTTCATGTTTGTGTACCTTCTCTAGCGGTTCCATTTGGTCGACCATTTGTGGTTGTATAATTGCCCGAGTCCAGCGGTGCGTCACTCAGCAGATATATAGGAAGATGTGGGTGTGCAAATAACAAAGAGAATTAGTAGGCTGGGAACGGGGCGAACAGTCTGGATGAGCTTCTGAAGACCTTCCGGTTTAGGTAACAGTTCCGCATCGTTTCAATGTACTCCTTTTGGATGCTCGCATCACAAAATGATATTCTAAGTAATTGAAATCTTTTTCGCCTCTGCTGTGCACGTCATTGCACTTTGGGTAAATGAATTTGCCTACATATCCCACATCGTATGTCGTCTTCCGTCCTACGATCGCTCTGACCGTTTTGCGGTAGCCAGTCACATGTGTAAATCCAGTCCGATAATATTAAAGCATGGTTTCATTGTCGATTAACAGTGTGATCTGGGCAGTATACTGCTTTGCTCGGCAAGTGGGTATTTTAATTTTGCAAGCACCTACAAAAGGGGATGCCAATACACGCCCCAGAGAAAGGCGCGATGCTGGTATGCCAACCGGTCAATTGACGCAATCGTCCCTCAAGGAACGAATGTACTTGACCGGGGAAATGCAACAGGTACAGGCACCTGGGGATTTGCAATGGCTTGCGGGAAAGGTACCCAGGTCGGCGCGGTTGACACAACTCAGGGTGGACGAGAGGCAGGGCGGACAGGTGCAAGTGTTCCACGTCGTAGCCATGTGCAATGGAATTCTAGAAGTGAATTGTTCCTGTTTCCAAGTCGCACACGGCGGGTTACCACAATAGATAGATATCTAAGAAAGAAGTGCCTCCCAAGCTGGCTCGAGTTCTTATCCGTGCTGCCGCAGAGAAGATTAGTCTCATACACGCGCGCCAAAAATTGATAATGACCGCCTATTCATTTTTTTCTACCTTTACGGAGTTGTGTTGCTAGCCGTTCTGATTGTTTGAAAAGTCTATCACAAGAATTTTGGTTTGATGTAAGAAAGTGTAAACTTTGAACTTTGAACCTGCGGCTATCATCCATGCGCGTGGCACATTCCTCTTTTGTTCATCACCCGCCAACTGGCTCTTACATATCATCGGGCACCCGGCCTTCCAATTCTCAGGTCACAGAGACCCGCCAAGGGTTAAGGAATGCATGAGGCGGATGCGATCAGTCGCATGCAACCCATGAGGCACTGATTGACTACATCGCAGGCGTTGCGGAACTGACTCGTCGATGGATTCGGTATATTCGCAGGTAAGAAACTCGGATTCTCAGTAAGGTTATACTTCTCGAATTTTCGCAGTCATCAGGTTGTTAGTTTTGGCTTGATCCGCCATTCCATCGCCTGGATTATATAACGTTTACCGGAACGACACTACTGCACCACGATGCCCTGGTTGTATCAGGACGGACCTACAGCCAGCAGTTCCATGAGGGGAACAATCTTTAACGGCGAGAAAGATCCGGTGAGTGGGCGTCTGATTCGTCTTGCATCTACTGATCTACATGTTCTTATTCTTCACAGGAGTTTACACTCTTGGATGATGTCGAGGAAGACAACAAGGATCAAACCGATGATCATGAGCTTTTAACCGCTCCGATACTGACACGCGATGCATATGTCGCCGTCGGCGGAGAAAGAAATATCGGTCAGTATGGTCTCATGGGGAAAATCCTTGGCGTCGGGTCAGTACTAAGTGATGCGCACTGCGAAGGCCTTTATGTTGAAACTTTTATTCAGATCAAAAGATGGCGTACGGTCCCTCGAGGACCCCAGACTGTACTTGAATACGGTGAGTATCAGCGCATCCAATGATATGTCATGCTGATGTGATCCCACAGAATACTCCTTTCTCAGCGGTGGTCTGCGGTGTCCAGGGCTCCGGAAAATCACACACGGTCTCTATTATTCTAGAATCGATGCTCGTGCCTCAATATACACCCATCGGATCATTAAAACAACCGCTGTCGGGTCTCGTCCTCCACTACGGCAATGGTGGTCCAAACGGGCTACCCAGCGAAGCGGCATATATTGGTGTTCCACGATCAAAGGGTATTAAAACGCCGAAAGTACGTGTCTATGTACCAAAGTCTTCTCTGGGAACGCGGAAACGCGTATACGCACCTCTCGGTGCAAATGTCACCATTGCGCCACTCTTGTTTGACGAGAGCGAACTGGACGCTGAGGCGTTTCTCACCATGATGGCCATCGACTCACTTGAGTCTGCCCCATTATACATGCAGATTGTAATGGTATGTCTATTGACATTTATGTTGGAATCAAGCATAAACGCTAAATCTTCTTGCAGTCCATTCTTCGGGACCTTGGTGAAACATTCACTCTTGACCGGTTCAAAGCAGAACTCGAAATACGAAAAAAAAGCTTTAACCCTGCACAACTTGCCGGGTTGGAACAAAGAATGGCGTTACTTAAAACGTTCTTGTTGCCGTGGGGCCGACAACAACTGCGCTTTGCTCCTGGTCGTCTGACCATTGTGGATCTGACAGATACATTCATTGACGCTACATCGGCATGTAGTCTGTTCGAAATCGTCGTTCGCTTATTTGTACGCGCCGAAGTCAACACCGGGAAAGTTCTCCTAGTCGACGAAGCGCACAAAGTTTGTCGTTATACATTATGACCTTTTCGGGTTCACAAATTCTTCTCTAGTATCTCGAGCGTGGAACGACAAATGGCCTCGTGAAGACATTGTTGACGTTGGTCCGTGAGCAGCGGCACCTGGCTATGAGGGTTCTCGTTAGTACGCAAGGTGAAGAAAAGTTTTAGATCCTTCGCCCCACCTGACGCTGGCTCTAGAACCAACAGTCATTCCGCCTGTTATTCTGGACTTGTGTACCGTTATGGTCTTACATCGCTTTTCCTCCCCGGAGTGGTGGGAGCATATAAAGCGACATGTTTCTGCACAAATATCCACTGAAGACGTCTTTGAAAAAATCGTTGGACTAAAAGTAAGCAACAATCTGCTTTGGGAAGAATCTAGCTGACAATCCTCGAGACCGGCCAAGCAATGGTTTTGGCACCGTCAGGTCTAATACTAGACGGGAAAACTGTCGCTCAGATCGGGCGTCTCTACATCCTGATGAAAACCCGACGGCGTATTACGCTCGATGGTGGGACATCTGTCCTTACCATAGGCTCGACGACGATTGTTCAATAACAGGATCCTTTGCTCGCAAGTTGCAGTGTTATGAACTGTTTTGTGATACAAAGATGAGTTCGGTAGATGGCTGATGTGACGTGTGTATCTTAGCTTTCCGCCGTTGGAAAATTTGACTGCTATTCTCAAGTGTTTGAGATGTCTTGTCCCCTGAACGAAGACGCCGTCGCTACTATCTCACCACCGCTGCCAGATCTGTCTTGGGACTCTTGGTATGGTCCACATCGACGTCTCAAACAACACTGTTGCGACAACAACGACAATCCAAACGTATTAAGGAGCGTGAGCTTAACAACCATATCATTGCGTTTGAGGGACCCAGTGAATTGAACTGGCGGAGTATAGAGAAAGATAAACAAGCCATGAATGGCACGAACATGCTTTGAAGGCCAAGCAGTATTGGCGCGGCGAAGGGAGCGGCACTCCGTGGCGGAAGATCCATCGTGAATTAAATGCAACCGCAAAGGAGTTCATACCAGAACGGTACCCGAAAGTCGAGCCACAGATAATTGTCTAGTGATGTACTATCGATCGTTCGCTCCGCGGTATGTGAAAAGCTATTTATAGAAATATCCGACGCAGAGTCGTGACATAGAGCAAAGCGGGTTATACTGCTCTGGTAGGCTTCAGGTATGGCTGCGAACGAGATAACGAGGTTATTTTCCTGTTGGGGTATAAGCATGTCTCCGGTGTGGCGCTTTACCATGTTCCGACTTCCGAGAGCATCATGTTGATGTGTCGGCATTTGATAAAAATATACCGATGATACTGGTACCCCTTGATACTTGCGTGTTTTTCCGTAGTATGTGCGTCTAGGGAACGAAGTATTTTATGAAAAATGTGTATGTGGGATCCCGCGAACTCGCCCAGACGGCCTAGAAACTGCTGGGTATTGTTATCCATGAACCCACGAAAGCTTGAACCACCTTCGATCGTGATTATCACCATTCACGGGCCGTAAAATTACACGCACCCCTTTTCGCAATCAATGATTTGACGAACGTGCGTACCAACGCCAAGGCGCAAACGTCGCACACCCCGGCGCTTTTAACCTCCTCAAAGGCTCTCGAATATAGTAACCTTTAAAGGGACTCGGACAAATAAATAGGTTAATCGTGTACGACACTACCCTTACTTTAAGACCGCCACCCCTCATATGCATCACACTACCACTAACGTTATTAACGGAATGCCCACTCGACACAAAGATTATTACTTTGAGGACATTATCTTCCTGGTAAACCAGTCGTGCAATGCTCCCTCTTATTCGTACTTAGCCTTCTGTTTGCAGGTAGAGGATCAGCTATTCAAAGTTCCGCGCCACTTGTTCCTCCAGGAGTCAGAAATATTCCGTGATATCCTCAGCTGTCCTGTACCTAAAGGTGCACGACCAGACGGATTATCAGATGATCAACCTCTACAACTGCAAGGCATTGCTGCCAAAGATTTTGTCCTTTTACTACAGTGCATGTACCCGATTTTGTTAGTCTTGCGAAATGATGCTCGTGCACATCAATGACGCAATTATAGGCACTTCACACAAAATCCGCAGTTCCCGGCATTCGAAAAGATGGAAGAATGGACAGCAGTGCTCGACCTCGCCAGTCGGTTCGAGATGACAAACATTAAACAAATAGCCACGGACAATCTGATTTCCATTATGGCGAGCAAGCCGGCTTTGCAGGCACACATGGGAAGAAAACATCATGTTAAGGAGTGGGTAATTTCTGGGCTCAATAAACTAATCCAGCGTGCAGAACCACTCAACAAGGAAGAAGCGGAATTGATTGGCACCGAAGACGCGTTGAAAGTCATGGCATTACGGGAAACCTGCGTGTACGACCCGTACAATTGCAGATGGACAAGAAGGGAAAGGGGGCAAGCACCGTTAGATTTTTCGCAAGCGATCCGTCGGGGGTTCAGTCCATGATTTGGGGCAGTCATGAATTTATGACAGATAAAATTGAGCTCGCACTGATGAAATTCGAAATGTTTGTACCAATATATTTATTCTTCGTTGGGAGCGTATCAGCGAGGCCGTCGCATAGTCGTTTTTCGATTCAATTCAAGAGGTTGAGCCCTAAGAGTCCTGTGAGCATCGACTGACGGTTCGTAAAACGCTTGCTTGTTTGAACGCGATGGAGGAAGTGCAAAATACCTTGTCAGTGCTATAGGCGCCGGTTAATCGTGTTTTTGGCTTTGCCGTGTTGGTAGTACCGCACTCGCGTACTATAGACCGGGGCGGGGTGGAAAAGCTGGCAAAGTCACGTTCTGTACATGTTTCACTTGGTCGCCGTTAGTGCTTCTTGAGTAATTACGGCATTGAGTTCGGATCCGTTTATATTCCCTTGCGCCAAGTGAAACCAATGGACCACCCTCAGCTCTGATGTAATGCGGCTTCTATGACTTTCTTTTTTTGGGGGGGGGATGTTGTGCTCGGGGTAATGTGATTCCTGCCGCGTGTTGCTTGGTTATATGCTGCCGACGGCAATGTTATGAATGTTATAGATGTTATTTCACCCTTGAGGACGGTATTCATGAGCGTGAGGCCTTGAGGTGTCCAAATCTGAACGTTGCGCGACCTGCTGAGTCGGATGCGCCAATCAATCTCGAACGACGCGCCATCAATGCATCACGCGTCACGGATGATGCCGAAGCCGCTTCTTTTATTAACCATCTCTTGAGAAAGTACTTATATCCATTCACGAGAGGATGGCGGAAGCAAAACCCGTTATGCACGACGAAGAATTCTACTTCCAGGATATAGTTATACAGGTGTGGAAGCAACATGCTTTCATCCTTACAATCTCTGCTAAGATAATGCCTACAGGTGGAGAATCGACTTTTCAAAGTTCCTCGTCGCGTCTTCATACAAGAGTCTCAAGTGTTCAGAGACATGTTTTCGTTACCCGTCCCAGAGGGGATCTTAGCGGATGGTACATCTGATAGCAAGCCTTTGAAACTGGATGGAATCATGGCGATCGACTTCGTTCGATTGCTCCGATTCCTATTCCCTGCAAAGTAGGCATGTCATAAAGTCCACCCAAGTATATACTAATTTACGAAGACAACTTTATCCACTCAAGACTCTCGATGAGTGGACATCAGTCTTCAAGCTTGCCGCGTTATGGGATATGGAAGATGTAAAGGCAGAGGCGATACAGAAAATGACCCCATTACTCGAAAAGCAACCAGCAAAGCAAGTAAAATTATCGGTTGAACACGGAGTCATGGAATGGCTGGTACCTGGCCTTAACCGATTGGTGCAGCGCGTAGAGCCTTTGAATAAGGACGATATCGATTTAATTGGCTTGGATTACGCACTCCAGATCATGACTCTTCGTGAAGACTGCTGTCATAGCTCAGGCTCTTGGAGCGTTCAGCGACGGGGAGAGGTTCCACTGGACTTCGCTAAAGAAATCCAAGTTCGCTTCAACATTCGTCAGTGATATGTACAAGTACGCAATTGTAGCGGTTTAGGCCGGTCACCAAATGGAACTCGGTGCCAACTGCTACATGTTCACTTATCTGCTTCTACGATCTGACCCGCCCTTCCGGAATTCTGAGGCTGAGTACTGAGTTCTCGAATTCTACTTCTGAATCTATTAGATAAATAAATACAAACAATTTACTTCCTCGCAGCCGCCGCACACTGCGCGAGCACACTAATGGACAGCCTTGAGGCCTTCTTGCTCTTTGCGCAGCATTTTACGTTTCACGCACAGTGGATGTCTGGGAACAATAGTACGAAGTGGCCTTGTATAAAGATCGATAAGCGCTACCTCGGTCGCCACCATTCACGCAACAATCATGGCGACGTTACCTATGAGTAAAGCCGCTATCTTTCATGACGAAGAATTCTATTTGCACGATATAATATTTCAGGTTCGTATAAGTATCACACTGCTCCACCTATCTTTAAATATTTGTCCTGCCTACAGGTTGAGAATAGACTCTTCAAAGTTCCTCGCCAACTATTCGTGCACCAATCTCAAGTATTTCGAGACATGCTCTCATTGCCTGTCCCACCGGGTACCAAAGCGGATGGTACATCCGATGACCAACCTTTGACACTGGATGGAATCACGGCAATCGATTTTATCCGATTACTTAGGTACTTAATCCCAATCAAGTATGTAAAGCACTGGTTTTTTTCAAATATGTGCTGATTATTATTTATGAAGACAATCTTCTGATTCGCACCCGCTGACGACACTCGACGAATGGTCATCAGTCTTCCAGCTTGCTGCGTTATGGGATATGGAAGATGTGAAGGAAGAGGCAGTAGAGAAAATGACTCCGCTGCTCGAAAATCAACCAGCGAAACAAGTAAAATTATCACTTGAACATGACGTGGGGGAATGGCTTATACCGGGCCTTCAACGATTGGTGCAACGCGCAGAGCCTCTGAACAGAGACGATTTCGCCTTGATTGGTTTGGACTATGCGCTCAAGGTAATGGCGCTTCGTGAAGATTGCTGCTATGATCGTTCATATTATCGGTGGGCGATTTCCAAACGAGGAGTGGCGGGGGTAGACGTGTCTGCAGAGATCAGGACTCGTTTCGGTTTTCGTTCGTAACCCTGCATATGTACAGTAGTAAACGTTTAAACTGATCGACATGCACATGGACTCGTTTCGGCAAGGATATGCGACCTTTAGCATCTGTGTGACAGGTATTAATTGATATTACAAACGGCCAACTGATCATTTATCAAATCGACTTTATCTCGTAATTTAAGCCAATCGCCACATCGACAAATCCGCCAATCTTTAAGCTTACGATTCTTTCCAATCGCAGCGACATGAAACTGCGGAGAAGTGAGCCTGGGTATATCTTGCCTAGTGTGGTAGATAACACTACTATTAAAAGGCGAACACGGACTTCTCAAACACGTGTCGGATCTCTTAGCATCCTCCCAGCTCCGCAAGTGCATGAGAGATGACTAGGAAGAACCGTCGATCT
The DNA here is from genome assembly GCA_015039365.1 of Amanita rubescens. Classification (NCBI taxonomy): domain Eukaryota; kingdom Fungi; phylum Basidiomycota; class Agaricomycetes; order Agaricales; family Amanitaceae; genus Amanita; species Amanita rubescens. Next base: position 25,866 of record WION01000233.1, on the reverse strand, counting down.
CAGGCTATGCACGACGATGACTCGATGAAAGACACACCTCCGAGTTACTACGGTGACTACCAGAAACACCCTATATTTTATACGGAGGATGTTTTCTTTGAGGCAAGCACTGGATGCGAGTGGCGCGGCTTGACCATTATGCTGACTATCCAAAATCAGATCGACAATACCATATTTAAGTTCCCAAAATATCACCTGAGGGATTCTCCAGTATTTGAACGGATCTTCAAGTTCGCGGCGCTCGAAGATGACGTGGAGATTAGCGGAGCTGGAACAGCACAAGACCCTTTCGGTTGCTCGACGATAGATAAGAGGGCGCTTGAATCATTTCTGGCTCTCCAGAGAACAGCGTACGTAGTAATTATTATGGCGCCAGCTCTGCACCGTCTAACGTATACTTCCTCGCAGAGTCTATGATCAAGGGCCTGCCATTGTCGGGAAAGGAGAATGGCTTGACATTTTAAAAGTGTCATACTTTTGGAAGATGGACAAGTTGGGCAAGTTCACAGTGGACCAGCTGAGCAAGATGCAAATAGGAGGCGTCGAGAAATTAAAGCTTGCGAAGCGATACGATATCCGGGATAAAGAGTGGAAGCTAACGGCAATTCGAGAATTGATAAAGACGAATATAGATTTCTCAGAAGCCGACGTGCAGGAAATCGGGGTGGATGTCGTATTAAGGATATGCGAGCTACGTGGCATGGCTAGCCAGCGCCTTTTATTTCCCGTGTCTGACTCGAACATAAAGAAAGTGTTTCCTGAACTTCTTTAATACTGTATTTAGCGTACCAGTGTAATAGTAGTTGGGCATCTTGTCGAGAAACATCCGAAACTGAATTCAATGTCCAATGAATTGCGAGACATCATAGGAAAATCTGAAGAGTTAAATATAATGTGGAGGGACAGCTCGCGCATTCTCTTATCGACTACGCAGTGTGACGGTCGAATACTGGGGACGTGAACATGGGCCGTGTACTCACTGAAGCCACTGCGAGTCTTCACGTGAATGTTTCCGCTGTGAACATTCATGTTGGAGTATTCAGCAACGAAGAGAGGTTTTCCAGAAAGATCATGCCTCATTTCAATATTCATCTGCATGGAAAGTCGTAATCTTTCGGGCTTATTAACAGTAAGTCATCGATAGGAGGCTTCGCGTGGGGTCTGAGGGACCTTCTCCCTGATTTAGTTCTCGAATGGATGCGCGACTACTGCGACTAGCAAGTGAATTGCAACCGTTGGTCGAGGCGGTCGAGGCAATTCCATATCTTCCGAATCCAGTTTCCATGTCCCAGTTTTTTAATTGACACCGCTAATCTCCGGAGGAGATAGGGCGTAACCTGCCTAGTGCAGTAGATAACATCATCAGAAGGCGAACATGCAACATACACGTGTGCTATACCTTGACATCGTCCCAGCTCTACAAGAGTGCATGACAGAGAAGATGTCCCAGAATCGCTGTCAATTCGGGCACGGTTTCGGATGGAAAGACTCGCTTCTGAGTTTTGGCTTCGTTCAGGACCTCCAGAAATCCCGGGTATATACCAGGGACGTGTACTTTGAGGCAAGGGGATACGAGTGGCAGCTTTGAGGCGATTGCTGATGTTCTCCCAAACCAGCTCAACCATACACTTTTCAAATTCCCGATGTATTATCTTATCGACTCCGGAGTGTTTGAACGGATCTTAATTCGACAGATCCTCGGACGAGGAGAGGTGGAAGATGTGGCAGTTGGTGGAGCTGGAACGCTACAAAATCCTTTCACGTGTACCAAAATAAACGAAAGGGCACGTAAATCATTTTTAACTCTCCGGAAAACAGCGTACGCACGCAAAAACACCTGTTTTACTATTCTCACAGCTCATTTCTTGCAGAATCTATGATCAGACGCCACCCTTCTCTTCGAAAGAGGAATGGGTAGACATACTAAAAGTGTCGTACTTCTGGCAGATGGAAAAGATGGGCAAGTTTGCGGTCAGACAGTTAAGCAAAATGCAGTTGGGAGGAATTGAGAAATTGAAGCTGGCGAAGCAATTCGGTATATGGGATAAAGAGTGGCGGCTTTCAGCTATCCGAGAGCTCATAAAGAGGACGAATTTACGACTGGCAGAAGATAATGTGGCGGAAATTGGGGTTAACACAGCATTGAGGATCTACAAGCTACAAGGGATGGCTAGCCAGCGCTTGTGGTTGTTCCCTGTGACTGACGTCGACATAAAGAAGGAATTTCCTGAGCTTTCCTAGTTCTGTAATCAGATATCTGTTGTATCTCACAAAAACGATTTCTTACCTATTACCACGGCTTGTTCCTGTCGATATCCTTGAGCGGCGTCATCTCCATCGAAGCAGCGGATTTCTTGACTCGTAATTGCAGCAGGGAAAAGCGTTCACTATCCATCCCTCATGGATTCGAAGTGGATCTTGCAGCTGATTCCGTCGTGATACTGTCCATTACTTTGCTTTCTTGACGACGCGTCAGTGAAGGTAAACCGCTGCACGAGGACTGCCGAAAAAAAGATGAGGTTACGCGGAAAAATGCAGAAGCAACGAATCTTGCGATTTGGGCGCCCGAACCATGGTCCTCGGGCCTGCTAGACATTCTCGGCAGGCCATCCCACGAAAGTTTTAGGAGTCGACGCGCAGGAAATCAAGATAATAGCATTAATGATTCATGAGTTACATGGATGGTGCGTTTCATGAGCTTTCCCAGTACCATAATGAGTTCGCCATTGCCACAGTAACCATGTATAACGACCCTACTTAAAAATATGTATCCGACAAGTCAGCGCATGATTAATGACGGAAAAGAGGTTTCTTACCCATTCCCAGCCTCTCGCATGCATCACGAATATTCTTCCGTGACAAACTCGCCTGAATGATGCGAGGAGATATACGAATAATCAAGATCATCTGGATTCCCCGAGTCGATGTACTCGAGCCCCGTTATCCCCGTCGAAGAACCGGCACTTCCTGACGTCCGAGATCTCGGGACTGCAACTGGAGATATATGTGTCGCCATCCGTTCCTCATGAATCCGATGCAGGTGCCGCAACCGATCCCGTAACGTCGTAATGGTATGCATTACATCTTTGCTTTCTTGACGACGCGTGTCGTCGCGATAGTGAAGGTCTTGAGATAGCAAATTAAGCTTGCGTGAAATCTCTTTATAGCCCCGGAGTCTCTTGGATGCTTTCCGTGCCTGCGACCTTGAGGCAGAAAGCTCGACTCTAGGAGGGTAACGAGAAGATGTGGCGACCGGGCTCACGGGGGCAGGTGTGAGTCTTCTGGGTGGAGCCAGAAACTGGGGTGATGCGGGCTTCCGCAAGTCGTTAGCGGGATCGGAACCTTGCAAACGCACGAGACGTTCTGGACCAGAGACCTGAACAGTCCTGGGAGGCCCACCGATAGGAGGTTCTCCACGAATTTCTTCTTCGTCATCTAGAAAGTCCAAGAGTGATGCGCTGATAGAAGTCTGCGATACAATGGATAGCGTCGTGGTTGATAGATCACTGGACGAGGACGAATCGGACGAGAACTCCAAAGAAACAGGCGATGGTGTCGATATCAATACGGGAGAGTTTTGTGGTCTCTGGACTACCTGTTCCGCGCGCCGTGTCCTCGAAACTGACGTCTCGGGCGGCGATGGATGAAAAAGAGACGAATCGTCAGTTTCATTGTCTTCAGCCCAAATCATCGTCGTCTCCTGGCCAGTACAAGATTTTTCAAATATCCTCGAAAGTAACGGAGCAAGAGCAAGCAGGAGAGATGCGCGCAGCTACCCCACCCCACCAGGATTCATCGTGGCCGACATGAGACAGAGCAGAGTCCAAGGTGGACCAAACATAACCAACTCCAGCCCTTGTTGGCACGCGATGCGCATCGCGACAAAGTACATCCCACACACCGTCTTCGCCATCGCCGTCACCACCATTTCTATCCATCTCGTGGACAAACGGAGAACATACAGCGATGAAGAAGCCAGCGTCAACGCGCGGATATCCATCCTAGAGACTATTGCAGAACAGTTGCGCTTGGACTCGCAAAGGTCCGGTTCGAATGAAACTCTCGAGCGACTCAAGCGGTTGGCGAGGAGGCCGTTGGTGAAGGACAATACTCCGACAGCTGGAAGAGAGGAGGGGATGATATCATGGAAGGATGTCTTGTTTGGGAGGAAACAGTCACCAGGAGATGAGTTGAGTCATTGGGAGAAGAAGGATTTGGAGAAAGGTAGCGTAGCGATTTCTTCCTCACTGGAAAATGTTGTTGAATTCCTTTCGTCAGTTCAAGTGGAGGCAGAAAAATCATGATGATACCAAGAATAACAGTCATTATACGAATGCTCTGAGTTAATCACACTTTTTCGGACGGAAAGTCAAGTTGAACGAAAATTGAATTATTAATATCATTAGTTGTAACAAGCTCGTAATAGGTCTCAAATATCGTATGCAATTATTATAGTGATGATATAATGCTCATCGAGTCATTTTCCCTTCGTTGTAAAATCTTAAGTTAAAAAAAGGTCTTTATGACCTGATAATATCAGCAGCCTGGAATATCACTCAGCAACCTAATATCATCTCAGTTGGAATTGTAATCTTACCTTCTCAGCGATGGCATATACCGTCGCTTGAGTGTGGGCAGAAATATGAATAGGCATGACCGACGCGTCGACCTGCAAAGAATCGTCAACCAAAGCGTTCACACACTCCACATGCCAATCAAAAAAAAAACTCACCACCCGCAAATTTGCAGTTCCGTAAACCTTGAGCGTAGCATCGACCACACCGCCATCCTCGAGGGGCAGCATCGACGCAGTTCCAATCGGGTGGAACATCGTCTGAACAGAGTTCTTGATCCATTCTCTCAGCTGATCGTCCGTCTGTACCTCTGCTCCCGGCAAAAGCTCGTTTCGGCCGATAGCGCCCAAAGGACCAGTCTCGCCGACTTTGCGTACAAACTTGATAGCATCCAGCATCATCTCGATGTCGACTTCGTTATCAAGCGCACGCTGGTCGATGACGGGAGATGCGAATGCGTCTGGTGATCCTATGTGGACCGAACCGCGGGAGAAGGGATGGAGAAGGCCGACGAAGAACGAGTAGTAACTGCTTTCCTGGTTGGGGCACTGCGCCGGGTGCAGGAAGGCATCCTGGGAATGGAGCGAATCTGAGAGCAAAGGAGTTGAACGAACAGGGCGCGTCTCGTCGAAATGACACTTACTCAAGGTGAGGAACGTTAGGATTTGATCCATTCCTTCTGCTTCTGGATTGTCTTTGATTCGGCAGGACCGGTAATCGTCAGGGATTCAACGCCCTTGACGTACGTCTCTTCGTTGGAGAAGGTGGAAACGGGGACATAAGCAAAGCTTGCAGATGGGAACGAGGAGAGCATCCCAAGTTTGGATTCTTGGCTAGAATAACGAATGTCAGTTTGGAACCGAGTTTGAATCCGGTTTACACTCACTAGAGCATCCATTCTTGACCAGCGCGGGCGGGGTCAGGACATTAGGATTTCGAAAGAGTCAATCTTGTTGTCCATTTCTTGATGTAAGGGACCCAGAAGTGGTCCTCTGTTGTCCATGATGTCAGACCCCGATGATAATGGATGAATTGGGCACATACGAAGGTTCTGTCCAACACCAGGCAAATGGTGACGGCAAACAACACCGTTAGCCTCGAGGATGCTCTTGTTGCCAATACCGGACAACTCCAACACTTGAGGCGTTTGGATGGTGCCTATTCGCGGGACATTAGTCTTTTACGGAGGACTGTCATCTTTCAACGCACCTCCGCAAATGATGACTTCCTTCCGCGTAGCGACTGTGTACGTCTTTCCGTCCTTGGCATACTCAATGCCGCTTGCGACCAACTTATCTTCGTGTTTCTCGCTGTTGAACAAGACACGTGTAACATGAGCGCCGGTTATGACGTGCAAGTTGTTTCGAGCCTTGTTGGGTTGGAGGTATGCCTATTATAGTGATGAGATTGTGTGTTATCGCTCGCATACATGGACACCGTACCGATGCGGAGGAGCTCCTGACGGCTTCAGTGGGGTGAATGCTCTGATATGCGCCCTGAATACCAGTGTTTTCGCCCGAGCACTGAGGTAAAGATCTCAGCTGAGTGTCTGGCGGAGAATACGAGGACTTACGCCGTCCGCAATGCGCTTAATACCGAAGGAAGATTCAAGCGTCGAACGGAAAGGTGCAGCGGTATCGCTGATCCACCTTGGGACGGAGATATGAAGAGGACCTTCTGATCCGTGTGCGCTGGAGTCGGGGTTGATGCAGATGTTTGATAGCTCCTCGGAGCTTGCAGTGAAGGTCTCGGACTAGCTTAAATGTCAATATATGCGTATATCAGAACAGAAAACAAGTTGAACCTTCTTGAAGTATTTGAGGAACGATTCCCAGTTCCAGCCAGGGGAGCCAAGAGATTCGAATGCTGTGTTTTGTTGGTAAATTGCCTTAGGCGCAAGGTGATGATAAACTGACCATCGTATTCTTTGGCATTGCCACTGCGAACGTTTATTAGTTTTCGCCAATTTCGACATCCTCGTTTACTCACCGAGAAACACCCATAATGTTCAGCTGACTAAATGTCAACAAAGTGAAAAATGCGTCTTGCGTAGATGCTTACAATGCTGGAACCGCCCAAACCTTTGCCCCTGCAACTCGGTTAGAACGTTTAGCGCGAAAGACCAGATAACACTAACCGATTAATCATCATTTGACGCCCATTCAAGTGAGGCTGCGGAGCCGTGAAAAACATCCAATCAACTTCTGGGTTGCCCATGTTCTTGAAAGCGAATCCTAAAGAAAGAACTGAGCACATGATGGGATGAAGCGCTACGACTAAGAGCATACCTGGTATCATGGTGTCGACATTAGTTGAGTGATCCTTGCCGGCTTCGACGACGCAGACGGTAACGTCTGGGTTTTCTGAGAGACGAGCAGCGACGACAAGCCCAGCTGTGCCACCGCCAACAACGATGTAGTCGTAAACTCCTAGAAGAAGACATGATAAGAGAATTTTCTATGCAGAACGATGGGTTATCGAGGTTGTTATCGCTGGTACTTATGCAAGTTGAACGCCGGTGATGCCGTCATGATAGATCTATTAGATGAAGAGAGGTTCAGAAGAGTTATAATGGGAGTGCTATACAGGCCATAATTGTCGACCACGTTGCATGATGACATCAGCTCCGTATGTCGCCCGCCTTATCATCACCATGGAAACGTGTCACGAACATGACCTAGGTCTTGTTCCATATTTGCTAAAGCCGGTTCCTGCTCCTATCCGGCCTTTACCATAATGTGCCTAGCTCCTCGCCTAGTTGACAATGAACAAGTTGTCTCTAAATTTTCACCTGCCGACTATCCTTCAAATGGCTTAATTGCAAACATTTGCCGCTGATCCGAATACTATTGAACGTCCAGCTGATCGCGCCGCGTCGCTTTGCTCATTGAATTGCTTTGCAGGGTGTATGATTTACCATTCATTTGTCTAGACAGGCAAGCTCCGCATCCGTCAATCACAGCGCCCATACTGACGGGTGGCTCTAGTGTAACGACAGTTATTGAGCAGACGCGAGAGCCTGAAAATCTCAAATAAATCAACCGCCCTGCGCCCATATCCTTGTGGCAAACTTTGGCCAGCGTGGAAGTACGGATGGCCTGTACTTCTTCCGATATCGATACGTTAAGATTGGCCTAATCACGGCGCAGTTATAAATGTATTCTATGAGAGGTTGCTGCTAGGTCAAACTCTGATTAGTTCCGCTTTTTACGGTTCATTGACGCATGGTGATAGTTCCGTTCGGTAGCGAGAGCAACTCGAATGTACTTTTCGGACAGCTTCTGTCTCCGTACGGTCAACCTAACTCAATCATGACACACCTTGACGGATCTTTCAATGAGTCTTGCTCGACGTGATTGATTGACGCCCATCGCTTATGTCGCTAGTCGTTCGGAAGCGATTAGTTTCCGTAGGAGCTTATTTCGTATAACTCTCCATTGGCGTGTCAAAGTTAGCGCAGCCGATTGATGCTCAGCGCTCAGCGCTCGATAACTCTATTCGGTAGCGAGGGCATCGCGTTTCAGTAGTCTCTGTATGGCCAACCTGATTTAATTATAGAAAGATAGGCTACTAGAGACGGTCCGCAATTGCTCGGCGTTGCTCTGGCAGTCTCATTCGCAACGAATAAAGGTCCAGGGATTTACTGCCAAGTTCCAACAGCAGGCGGTGTAAGGTTGAATTTCAAGAGGTATCCGACCGATTTCGTGGGCAATATTGGGAGGAGACATTATCAGATCGCAAATTCACTGACGTAGGCACGGAAGACGCTTCCAAAGGGACGAAGACACTGATGATGTGATCATCAAACATTTTCGAGCAGGACCGGTGTTTACGACAACCACACGAATTATCTAGCGCGTAATCTTATCATCGCCACATTCAACAAGATTCACCGAGGATGTCTGCACAGCACCTGTAACAGCTGCCTTTCCAAATGGAAGCGAATAGAAAAGGGCAATGAAACTGGTTTGCAGTGCTACCGGAGAGGTAGATTTGAATCAACTGCCTGTCCTCCAGTCGATGAGAGCTGGGAATGAGCGATGGCGGATAATGCGCATAGGACCGCTATGAGGATAGGTGCTGAAAACCTCAGGATGCCTCAAGTTCTGATCAAATTGAGGATCGAAGATATGAGCGAGAAAATCACCGCTTAGATAGGTGCCGGAAAACCCGAAGAACTTCAGGATGCTAACACCGAAGGTTTTACATAGATCTTCCAGAATCCCAAGCCCAGGCAAGCCTATTATGGCTGCCAAGGGTGCGCAAGTGTCATTACCATTGTTTTGTATTTTGAAAACTTGAACTCTCATTTCCAACGCTGGACTGATTTTTGTCTGCCAATTCACCTTTAATTGCATTAGGTGGGCCTTATGTCTTCCGTTTCTTAAAAGGACGATCGGTGTAGTAGATCGCGCCTCTATCTTCAACTCGCGTCATTATCCAATTCTATCTCCAATCCTCTACATATGTACCTTTATCATCTGTCCCTTCAACTATTCCTCGTTGATCCAGGTGCAGCATTTGTAACAAGTGGCGTTTACAGGCAGGGAAAACCATAGATAAGGGCAATTGCCTGACTCATAGCAAATCGGTCCCGTGCAGGTTAGAACGGCTTCTTCGTCCCTCGATTGGACAGCGTCGGGGAGGGCGAGGGTGGTCGATACGCAGAGAAGCGTCGTGAGGATGGCTGCAGATAATTTCATATTGTTCGAAGAGATAGGTGGATCTGTGGGACGCCTCAATCTTTGATCAAATTGAGGCTATGTGCAGGAGACTCACTGTTTAGAGAGGCGCTAGTGAAGCTGAAGAATACTGGGGTGTCAGAATTGAAGGTTTTTATATCTTTCGAACGCCGTTCATCTTAGCCCGTAACCTGAAGACTCGGATGCTGACAACTATAATTTTTCGTTTCCGGATGTATTTCATAGACAACGCGTAGGGCTTCACCGCATGATTTTGTAATTTATATTCAATTCATCGAAAAGTGCATTAGGTCTACTTATTTCGTGATTTTTGTCCACTGACTCTACTAGTAAGTTAGAACTGGCAGTCTCGAGCACTGGACATACTTTAATTTCCAATTGCAGCGGCCATCATAGAAGATATAACGCTTCGTATTTCGCCTATCGCATTGCAGAAAATACGTCACAACGTTAACCGCCCCCGATGGGGAAGCGGAAGGACATATATGATGCGATCATCAAGAACGACTTTGTCTCCGAACAGGACCTTCAACCATTGGCAAGGTAACTGGACAAAAAGGACAGTCATACGAGCTTGTAGGAAGGCAGCCTTTGTGGAGTTCATCCCTCAATTGAAGTAGGCTGGGAAGAGCGATGGTGGCTGGTATGCAGAGGAGCGCCGCGAGGATGATGATGTTTGCTGAGAATCTCGTATTGGTTGGAAAGAAATGACCACGGCGTCTGTGGAGTCGTAGCTATACAAAATGTTGGAAATTTCTGGGAGGCCGTCCGCGACGATGCTTTGTATTGTGCCCGTTGAACTATAAGTAATGTTTCAAAGACCCTTGAAACGACGTAGGGATTGCTGATGGGGACCGTGACTATACTGTTTTTAACTTGATCCGTAAAAAAAGTACTCGGAAGCCACCTGATCACTGGTCACCCCCAAGAGCACCGTGCGTCGCGCGAATTAAATAATACACCTATCGCGATATATAACGTTAGACAACCTTCAAAGTTTCAGTAGGCTTACTGCGCTTTGACATGGCGGAAGCTCAGGCTGGTGAGGCACTCGGAGTTACATAATGCTAGTTCCGCCTTGATGACACACCATCAATGCATCACCAGCTATCCATATTGCCTCGTCAACATCCTTAATTGCCTTCATTCCCAAGGCCATATACGCTCTCCCGCCTCCACAGGCCCAGCAACAGTACACTTACCATTGTCGTAAAGTCTTGCTTTTCTATCAGGCAAAGGATGCAGTTGATAAGCAGGCCGCTCATGCTATATGTTACAATGATAGTGTACCGGGAAACGAAAGATACGGCTACCGCAAGGACAGATGGGCGCTATGCTTAAGATGTTACCATTCCCGTATGCACAGCAGACTGACTCACTTCCGGACGCAGGTCAATCCAAGCTGCCGAATTATCCAACATGCGCCCCGCATTTATGACTTCTTTCTCCCAAAATCCCCGTGGCACCTTGTCGCTGTTTCAATAAAGAATTTGGGGACAACACCCTTGGTTGACGCTTAGCACTCAGCGCTCGATAACTATACCGTCATCTATACGGTAGCGAAAGCATCGCGTTTCGCTAGTGCCGACTTGATTCAATTATAGAACTTGAAAGACAGGCTACTAGAGACGGTCCGAGACCGCTCCACGTTCCTCCGATAGTCTGATTTGCAAAGAACAAAGCCCCCGTCTAGGGATATACTACTGGGCGTGTAAGGTTGAATTTCTGGGGGTATCCAACCGATTTCTTATATCTGCATATCTGAGGCGAAGACACCGATGGTGTGGTCATCAAACATTTTTGAGCAGGCCGGTAATTATAAAGTTTACTAAGACAACCACACGAATTATCTAGTGCGTAATCTTATCATCGCCACCTTCAACTGAAGATTCACCAATGGTGGACAGGTGCTGAAAACCTCATACTGTCGGAAAGAAATTGGTAGATCTGTGTGATGCCTCAAGCCCCGACCAAAATGAGCGAGAAACTCACCGTTTACTAGAGAGGTGCTGGGGAACCCGAAGAGCCTCAGGATATTAAAACTGTAGGTTTTATATACTCCGGAATGCCAAACCCAGGCAAGCCTATTATGTTCGCCAAGGGTGCGCATTTTTTTTATATTTCAAAAACCTGAACTCTCGTTTCCAGCGCTGGACTGATTGTTGTCTGCCAATTCATTTTAATTTAGGGAGGCCCATTAGGTGGGCCTAATGTCTTGCGTTTCCACCGCTAGATTGAATTTTATCCGCTGATTTCCGCGGCTGTGAGTAAGGGCATGCCTGTAGTCGCAGCTACGTCAATGGCAGTCTAATATTGGAAATTTCGGGAGTCCGGCATCAGCGACAACTCTCCGTATTGCACTGTACTCGTAGCACTACAGTTTGTTCCAGAAAAACTTTGGAACGACAAAAACTAGGTTTAATTTCATTATGTAGTGATAAACAAAATAACTCATTTGCCAACATCATCACGCTTCACAATAGGTGCTGTAATCGCTGTCGAAGCAGAAGAAACATGGATGATTCGGAGCTAGCGCTCATCAAGTACACGATCGCGCCTGTTCACACTCGCATCACTATCCAACTCCGATATCTCTGGTTCTCTATGTACGCTTATCATCTTCAACCGAAGCTTTCTGACTGAACCAGGCACAGCACATATAGCAATTCTGGTTTATCTGAACGTAAATCCATGGAAAAGGACAACCAGCGCTTTTTTGATTGCACACTTTGTCAAGGCAGGTTGTAAATTTCTCATCCCTCGATTGGAGTGAGCTAGGGAGAGCGAGGGTGGCCGACTCTACGCAGAGGAGCGCCATAATGATGGTTGCCGAGAATCTCATATTGTCGGAAAGAGATAATAGGTAGATCTGAAATTTTTAAAATCGAAACTGATTTTATAGGCGGAAGACTCACTTTAGAGAGGCACTGGGGATCCTGAGGAATTTCGCAGGGTCAACATTGCAGGCCTTTATACCCGTGGCATGCTCAGCCGGTTCTCGCCTGACGATGCAAACTTGATTCCGAGTCCTGAGAGACGGTTGGTCTAATAATTGGTCTCGTAAGTTATAATAAGCCATCCCGTCAGCAGACCAGCTCGTGTCCCCCAAATTCACTGAAGAGTAGGTTTCTTCTCATTGCTAGTACTGTATATTGATTTTTGTTCGCTACCATTGCGAAGTACCGACTGCACTTCAAATCTATTTAATCAGACCGTGACCTACGTTGATAAGAAACGTACCTTAAATTGGAATTTTAGAGGAATCGTCATACACATACCGCTCCATATTGTGCCGCCAGTGCGGCTGTCGCATTATGGCGTTTCAGATATCTTTGGGACGTCGAAAATGTTAGAGAAAGAGAACCGTCACGCTAGTCCATCACGCGTCGACGTCACAGTTTGTGCGTTTACCGAGCCAAGCCAAGACAAACAACTTCACGTCTTCTTCGATAAGGACCCCAAACCGAAGACGTTCTCAGCCTCTGTGGAAAATGTTTGATCTCAATATCTCTTCTCATGCAGGGTATGCAAAACATCATTGACCACTTCGAGGTTGATAGGGCTTACGCATGTTGACCGTCCTACTAGGAGTCATGGCCAAGAAAATGATTTGGCCTCTTTCTGATGAAATGGATCCCCCACTTGAAGCTTCAAGTTACGAACATTTCCTATCAGCTATCGCTACAAGCAAAAAAGTATTGTTCGTCGTTTCAAGGGTCTTTGAAACATTATAATCCAGCGGACACAGTACGGGGGGACGCACAGCCGCCTATTGTACGAACACTAAGGCCGTTATTATCGCGGGCGCATTAACGTGTTTTTCACTTCAAATTTTCTGAAGCACTGTAATGGAATGGGCGGAATACGAAGTTTTATCGCCTCTATGATGGCCTCTGCGATTGGAATTTCCAATACTAAAGCATGTCAGGGTATATCTAGTGCTCGAGACAGCCGGTCTAACTTATTAGTAGAGTCGGCGGGCAAAAATCAATAATAAGATAGACCTACCTAAATCAGCGGAAAAAAATGATGCGGTGAAGCCTTACGCGTTGCCCATGAAATAGGCCCGGAAACAAAAGCTTTGTCAGCACCCGAGCCTTCAGGCTACAGGTTACAAATTTACAATCCAAGGATATAAAGACCTTCGGTGCTGACACCCCAACATTTTTCTGTTTCACTACCGTCTCTCTAAATAGTGAGTCTCCAGCACATATCCTCAATTTGATGAAAGACTGAGGCATCCCACAGACCCACCTATCTCTTCGAACAATATGAAATTCTCTGCAGCCATCCTAACGGCGCTCCTATGTGCATCAGCCGCCTTCGCTCTCCCCTCTCTCGTACCACCAGTGTGCGGCGACAAAGTTTGTGGGAAACAGTCTGATTGCTCTGGCGATACGTATCCCGTCAGTTTGAGCGAAGATTGTTACCAGTGCTGCATCTAGATTTGTCAGGATCTTCAGCAGATAGAATGATGCGAATTTGAACGTAGAAGCGTCATGTAATTCTCCCTTTCTTGGCCTCGCAGTCTTAAGCACCTCGTTATGTATACACATTGAATGCACATCGAAAAGCATTTCATCGTTATTCGGACGTGCCATAACTCGTGTATTGATTCGAAGTTAATTTAACAAGACTTTCCTGATTGAATGTCGACAAAGAGGACGTCAGAGATAATGGTAAATTGGGTATAATGCGCTGGCAAGACAAATCAAATCGATTCGAATCCTTGATAAAAGTAATGGCCGAATCTGGTTGTCGGCGTTCTTCCCTGTCATGCGTCTGACAAATATGTATAGCTGCGTACCTCCAAGTCCCTTCTTTGTCTTATAGATATTCGAAGTCTGTATTACTATCGGCTGAGGAACCCCGATCAGAGAACGCTGAATAGCACACTCTAGGTTCAATAAAGACCATCGATAATGCTCAGTTTTCGTGCCTGTGGTAAGTTTTTGGAATGATGGACACGCCCGAGTCGAAGTTGCGGAACCGCATCACCGGGTTCGGATCTGGCGGGGGGACCTGTTCCGTAGATGATAGTAAGACGTCGATCCTGGGAGTTGCTAGGACGAAGGTAGAAGGAGTCGACTCGGAGCGGGAACTTTCGGCTGAAGGCCCTCTGCCTCTCCAACGCTTTGATCCTTGCCCTTTCAGGGTCGCCGGGCTTGGCACTGATTATAAGGTATGTTTTTCTGCTTCTGAAGGGGGTGCGGCGCTTATTAAGAACGACTCTGAGAAAACATGCACGGTTCAGTAATCCGGTAAGTATTTGAATACCCGAACTGAGGCAAGACGCTTGCTGATATGATGGGTTTAAATAAAACTGGAACGCGCGAAATGCTGCTGTGCACGTTCAAAGACGTGTTTACGACCTAGAGAGCGCTAGCACTATTCAGCGTTCTCTGATAGAAGTTTTTCAGCCGATAGTAATACAGAATCCGGAAGAAAAGACCCGGACTCGGTGCGCGGCTATATATATTCCGTCAACGCCGACAACCAGATTCGGCCATTACTTCAGTCAAGGCTTCGAAATCGAATCGATTTGACTCAGCACACTATTTTTATCCAACCTACCATTAGCTTTAAATTTGGCGTTCCCTGAAACTTTGTCGAATCGGTAGAGTCTTCCTTCACTTCGCTCCGACACAAGTTATGACTGGGGAATACACATCCGGTCGAACGACAATGAAATACTTTTTGAAAACCTTTTCTTGTGCATTTCTTCGATGGGCATTCGAAACGCGACGAGGTACTTAAACCAACGAGGCCAAGAAAGGGAGAACTACATGATGCTTCTACGTCCAAATCCACATCATCATTCAATTCTATCTCTATTCGTTATATATGCTTCCCATCTGCACCTTATCCTGATCCTGATCCTGAGATGCAACACTGATAACAAGTTCCTTTCACAACGGGATACATTCCGCTAATGCAACTAGGTTCTCCCGCGTCATCCCCACAAATGGGGGAGTCGCACACCGGCGATTCTGGAGAGGGGAGAGCGAAGGTGGCTGATACACATAGGAGCGCCGTGAGAATGGCTGCAGAGAATTTCATATTGTTCGAAGAGATAGGTGGATCTGTGGGATGCCTCAATCTTTGATCAAATTGAGGATATGTCCAGGAGACTCACTGTTTAGACTGTTTAGAGAAATGCGAGTGAAGCTGAAGAATATTGGGGTGTCAGCATTGAAGGTCTTTATATCCTTGGAAGGCCAAGCGGATTGTAGCCTGTAGCCTGAAGACTCGGATGCTGACACGTAATTTAACTTTTCGTTTCCGGATCTATTCCATGGAAACGGCTGCTTTATATTCAATTCACCGAAAGGGGCATCGGGTCTAATATTCCGCCGACTCTACTAATGTGTTAGAACTGGTGGTTTCGGACAGTACCCTGACATACTTTAACATCGGAAATTCCGACTGCGGAGGCCATCACAGAGGTGATAACGCTTTCGCCCGTCGCATTACAATGTTTCACAAAATTTGAGGTGAAAAGCACTTTAATGGGTTTGCGATGACAACGGCTTGAATATTCGTATCATAGGTGGCTGCGGCTGCCATGCGTGGTCTACATAAGTGCCGCAATCGGCTCCGATGGGAAGTGGAAAGACATAGATAATGCGATCACGTCTCCGACAGGGTATTCAAACATTGACAAGCTAACTGGACAGAAAAAGAGAGTCGTACGAACTTGTGGGAAGGCAGTTGCCTCGTCTTTTGTGGAGTTCGTCCCTCAATCGAAGTAGAAGAGCGAAGGTGGCTGGTACGCAGAGGAGCCGGTTGTGGAAAGAAATAGGGGTGCGATCAGGGCGCGCGGCTATGCAAATCACGTCGGAATTTTTGGGGGGCCATCCGCGACAATGCTCTGCATTGTGCCCGAACGTTTCAAAGATCCTTGAAACGTCACTTTTTAGCAGTGGCTGATAGCAGGAACTGTTTGAAGCTTCAGTGGCAGGATCCGTTTCATCAAAAAAAAAAAAAAATTTTTAAATCGGAAGCTACATGGTCACCGGTCCTCGATCCTCGACGGGAGTGCACCAAATCGAAGACATCCTACTAGGCTTGACGTCTCCACGGGGATGTTGGTAATTCTAAGCTGGCCGAGGCATGCTTGAAGTACGGTGGCACGTGTGAGATGATCATGATAGCGAAGTGGCTGTGTCACGGTATTAGACTGCTCGGTTTAATGCGTTACAGCAACTTCCGGATCTTTTCGTAACTCCCTCTCTCAGGTCCGAACTAAGGAAGATAAGCCGACCTTTAGACGTCTTCCCTCCCTCTTAGGTCGAACGGTTGACCTGCTCACAGCTCACCCTGCCGATCCCCAGCGTTTCGGGTCAGGAGTCCCTCTCGGGGCTTCGCTCATCCATTTTCACTCTCGTGAATGATCCTTTCCCCAAAAGACATCTGACATGAAACGCTCAGACGTACGTATTTGGATTTAAGCTTCTCCATGGGGTAAAGTGGGTACCCCAGACTCTCGCTGTCTCGGCGAATGGACCGTGAACTGCTCCAGAATCTTACTACAGGCATGTAAAAGTATTGGCATACAGATCGTGCACCGAGTACAGGCTTCATAAAATCCTGGATGGGTCGAAAGAACTTAGCTACTCTTTTACGGGTTTCTGAGTCAGCTTTGTGCACAGAGCGACTCAAGAACTAGTAACGAAGATTATAGTGCTAGCTCTCCTTCGACCCCTTCCAAGAGGCGGATTACATTGCCTTCATCTTTAGGATGGTAATAAACTGTTCCTCCGCTGTGGAAATGGCTACTTTACAAACTGAGTCGTGCGCAAGGATACAACCGGAACAAATACCCTGTATGCTGCTTAGCGGTGCATGGTAGGTCAGACGCTCGATGATGGCCATTGTTGGTATGGCAATGTTCGTTCCAAGAAGCATTTATGTTCTCAGATAGGAATTCCGGGTTGATCGAAATACAGACTGAAGAGTAAAAATATAAGGCAGGGAAGCGTTCGATATACGGACAACCAGATTCGGCCGCTTCTTACATCAAGGATTTAAACTGTCTTTTATCAATGCAGCACGTTTCCGTATCAAATCTTTCATTAGGCTTTCTTCGAAGCTTCGCCAACATTCAAATAAGGAAAGGTATGTTGACTTCATATCACAAAAATGAAATAATTCTTGGACGACTGGCATTTGCGATTTTTTTCTTGTACAAAACCAAAATACCTTGCCTGTGTCGTTTCGATCAGACTCTGACTCGGCTACTGTCCTGTAGCTCTATCTGCCTTTTTTTCACCATTATGAGATTATCGGCCATCGTCCTCCTTGCCTTCC
Source organism: Amanita rubescens (assembly GCA_015039365.1). NCBI lineage: Eukaryota > Fungi > Basidiomycota > Agaricomycetes > Agaricales > Amanitaceae > Amanita > Amanita rubescens. The sequence goes on along the minus strand of WION01000233.1, from coordinate 8,279 downwards.
TCTGCGCATCGGTCGCTCTCGCTGTCCCCCTCACACTCCGAATCTAACTGGGGGACATGTATAAGTCTGTGAATGGGAATATACGATCGCATAGTTGTCCCTCTTATGTAAATTTTTCGTCCTCATGAAGTGGGAAGTGCCAGTGAGTGTCGTTGTCCTCTAAACTTGAATAGGTCAGAATGTGCGATCACATGGTTGTCTCTTCCTGACATAAATTTTTCGTAGCCACTGGAATGTATTTACCGAAACATTTACAATAGGTCAGTTAATTTGCAATCACATTGTTGTCTGTGTTGTGTAGTTTTTTCTTAGATGTGCGGGAATCGATGGGATGCCTACTACTATGTGACGTTGCTCTTGTCATACATTATGTGATTTGTGAATCATATTGGAGATTCTTGATTCGAGTTTCATAGGCACTGTGCCCGGCGACCTGCATGGACAATGTAGCGGTTAATGCGGTCCTATAGGCTATCATGCACCAGTGAATTCCGCTTCGGGATGAAGTGTAAATTCTGACGTTCCCCAGCGCCTTTGAGTCTTCAAACCGCGAGCCCCCGCGTAGTTCCCAATTTTGATCAGAGCTTGTTCGCATCGGCCTTGCAGCGGCCACCGGTCTCCCCAACAGAGGTCATACAGGATGGCAATATTGGAAATGCTTCCCCTTTTCTGCTAATTGTTATATACAAATGATGGTCTCATCACTTACGTTCCCCTAGATATGCCAGGGCTTTTGTCTTGTCGCACGTTTCGTTGGAGGCCTGTGGTGTATCCATGAGGAGTACTCGGAAAGAAAAGATTGTCGAAGCTATGCCGGACGAGCCTTCCACCTTTTAATGTACGTTTAGTTGGCGGTATGAAGTAACCGAGCCGTGCGGATCTCACCACATTCAATCAAGATTCATCTGACGTGGGTAGTGACATACTTGAGGGAGATTTAGGCCACGAATGACGGGACCCATGACGAGCACTGACGCGAGAGTTGCTTAATCGCCATTACCTACCTCAGCTTGTGCGTCGTAACGTCATATAGATGTCCACCGCGCGGTCCGGAACGTTATGATATCGTTGCTGCGCCACAAAAACGCCACCGTCAATTAAACAGAAAACACGAGTATGTCTTAAGTATCTCCTTCGAGATGTTTTGACTCGAGTTCTCCGCTCCCACCTCGAAAAATCACTTTATCCTTGTTTATCTTACACTCTTACATCCGCATCTATATCCGCACCGGTTACCAGTAAATCGAAACTTACAAACCCAACGCTTGATTCGCTCTTTGGACCACCTGTACGTTCTCTCCACCGGACGAGGCGACAAATGGCTCAAACCCCACCGTCCGACGCGCTTCAGTTGATTTGAGGACGTCTATCGTAGCTCGGCCGATACATTCCGATTCGCCACGACCGCCGGGAAAGTCGCTATGACCACCGCAAAATATTATCAAGGGGAAATGAAGGTGTAATCGGAATGTTGTACGTACGGAGGGGGCAGCCCAGCTACAAAGTTCTCGCGTTGAAGACGCAAATAATGAGCACTGATAGACAGTTAGCAAACATGCTACACGTTCTTTTTGTTGTGAAGGGGACACGTAACTTGTCTATTGTAAGGGGTGCTGTGGGGATGTACATCACGGAAGAATCGGAGGTTCCACGGTGTTGACTTTCGACGGCATGTATGACGTCGCAGTGCCCTGCGTGTGTGTACCGTACGTACGTATTCAATCCGATTATTGATTAGTCAAGGTCCTCTAGACCAGGCGACGTGGAAATTGTATACGTACAGAACACCTGATCACCAGGATCCACTCTAGGCACGGACACCATCGTCTTGGCTAGATCAAGATGAGGATGGGTTCGCTCGTTCAGCTCTTGAGTGTTCCCGAGAACGCTCCCAGGAAATTCGGGAGAGTCGAGGTTGACGGTCCAGTCTTCAAACTTGAGCGACGGGGTATTGGGTTTGGTGTTATCGCTAGCAGGGGCGCTGCTGAGTTTGAGGGGGCGGAAGAAAGGTCGGAGTAAGATGTAGGCAGAGCCAAGGAGCAGGTCGGGAAAAACTTGGAGTGTGCCTTGGGTTGGCCCTGTGTCGGACATGGATGTCCACCCTTGCCAAGCACGGAAGATGGAGCATTTGTTTCTGCAGGTTTCGAATCGATAGTTAGAAAAGAGTGGTTGCGAATGGAGGAGGAGGAATGTGCTTACGGTACAGTGTACAAGTCGTGCCTGGCATTAATCCTGGGTGAAGCATCGAATGAGTCATGTAATCTCCATTCGCTGCCACCCTGTAAGATCCTGTGGAAACAGCTCCGATACTCTGGGTCTTCCCAGTGCTCGACGGATCCTCCATCGACGTGTGGGCCGAGGGAGAACTTGTTATCTCCCGGTTGGCGGAATCTGAGCCGGTCAAAGTAGGAAATCGGGTTGGACAAGTCAACGAGGGAAGATGGGTCCGATTTGTGCCAGAGTGAGAGGAGGAATCGCTGAGTTGCGATTGCATTGGGGTGGGTTCGGGCAGCAAGTTGGGAAGGGCTGTTGTATAACTCGTAAACTTGGATGTTGTCGTCTGGGAAACCTGGATTGGGTTTAGCATGGCACCCCCCGTGATTGGAAGGAGTGTACCTTTGATTTGATCTTTGTTATGTGCTATGTAGGCTTGTATATCTGCTTTCCATGCAAGTGCTTCCTGGTGGAGACTAAATATAGACCCGGGTTAGGGAACACATAGGTACGTACGTGCTTTGGAATGCCGCCTCTAACTACAACGGTTCCAACCTGTCTTATGTGCGCAATTTGGTCATCGGATAGACCAGCCTTGAGGTCATTGAATTCGACTTGGGGTATTATCTGCGGCCAGGAATGATATGATGGAACGTTTAGGGTTGCATGGCGATGAAAATGATCTCACCTCCGTCCCACGGTCAGCAATGGTGTTTACCCTTTCGTGAAGTTCATTCAAGACTTGCCTCCAGCTCTCGACCAGGGCATCTCTCCAAAGGCTTTTCTTGAGATCTGAGAAGCGCGGTGGGAGTTGTAAGGCCTCTTTTCCTGAGAGGGACGTAAATATTGCAGCGATAGTTCCTGTATCCTTTGGTGTTCTTGATACTGTATGTTTTGCATCCGGGCCAGTCGTGTAATGCTGTGTTCGTAGTCCCCTCAGGCTGGTTAAAATACTGTGGCGGACGAAGCGCATCATAGATCCTTATCGTTTCCCACTCGACAACTGGCAAGAGAATGTGATTATAATGAACGTTCGTGCCACCCTAAACAGTCGTCGAGTCCGTTTTCTCCTCCTCGCCTTCTGCATTGCACCTCTTCTCGCTTTGCTCTACTTCACCTCTCCTGCCATCCGCAGTTCACTTATCGCAGAGAAATTCGCCCACATTAGCCCGGCCGACGGCTCAAACTCAACTTCAACCTCATTACCGCGCATCCTACTCGTCTCCGCGCTCTTCCCACTAAAAAATTCCAAGCATTCTCAATCAGACTACGAAGCCTGGCTCAAGCGCTTCCTCGGCCAAATCAGCACAGATGTCTACTTCTTTGCGCCTCCCGAATCCTCTGATCTCATTTCCTCTGCCCGACCTTCCTCTTTTCCTATGACCCTCAATACCACCTTTTCCTCGCCCTTTGATGTGCCCCCACTGAGAGGCCTCCAGTCCAACTATACCCTCATGCACTCACAGGACCGGGAAAAACACCGTCACTCGCCCGAACTCTACGCCGTGTGGAACGCCAAAGCATATTTCCTCAGCGAGGCCATCAACAACGTCAATAAATCAGGAAAACCGTACGACTACGTGTTTTGGAACGACGCTGGCAGTTTTAGAGACGACCATTGGTATACGGCTTGGCCTGACCCGAGGCGAGTGACGGAGGTGTTTGAACAGGGTGCAAGAAAAAGCGGGGAGAAAAAGGAGGATCTGATATTTTTCCCCGTTGCGGGAATGCCTTATCGGTCGCAAAGGTACTGGAAAGAGGATCAGGGACCCGTAGATGTCGACTTTAGTGAAGGTATGTTTGTGTTCGCCCACTCTCTCTGCGCATATATTGACGTTTTACCCAGGTTCGTTTTTTGGGGGTTCCCCAAGTGCCGCACAATGGTGGTCCAGAACGTTTTACGCCTATCACGATTATTACCTATCCTTATCCTACTTCGTGGGTAAAGACCAAACGATATTCAATGCCCTATTCTTTCTTTACCCTGAACGTTTCATTGCCATGTACTTTGGAGACATGCCGTACATCGATCAAGGCGAATATGGCACATGTGGATATGGATGGTGGCATTTCCATTTCTGGCTTGGAGATGAGGAGGGAAATAAGAGGCAAAGAGAGGAATGGTCTAGTAAGTTAGCAGTGGGGTGGGCGTTGTGGAGAGGAAGGTTGAGGTGCACTCTTGCGCCTCTTGTTCCGATGAAGGATATGCTGGAAGGATGGTTTGGCTGGGGATGGACGCCGCCAGAAAGGCGATTAGAGATCTGAAATTATTTTGGATACTCTGTCTTATGATTGATTAATGACTCCTAGGCATGCCTCGTTGCAAGAACGATATCGACGATGCCGGGCTGAGCGGAGGATACTCTACCGGGTGGAGTAGTATCGCTGATCATCAAGAAGGTAGGATCCGATAACAGTGGGATTTGTCCAGATTGACTCCGAAGAAACGCCGTCCACTCGTCTATGTCAGGTTATTCGGCTTCGCATATCAACCGCCTTCAACTAATGTCAAGGTGCACATCTGTCAATGTCACGGACAAATGAAAGGGACGACATAAGAATAGATATATGTGTGCGCTTTGTCTTTTCTGGAGACATCAAACCAAGCTAACAGGCGGCCGGCTGGCAATGATCGGTGCCATGGTCGCGACCCGCTGCAGCCCTTTGCATTCGCGTGGCGTTCCTACCCTGCACGCGGAATTCCATCGGCACAGCTGTCGTGCCACTCGGCAAATGGTTTATGGAACTTTATTTTACTTATTTAGGGACAACTTCTATGACGGCAGCGAGATAATGAATCACCAAATCCAGAAGTTGCTTGTGTAGGGCTGGTCCTAGTCGCCGGCTCGAGGACGGAGCAACTGAAGCGTGGATGAGGGATCAATCGATAAGCATTGTCGTCCTCGTCAGGGTCTTGACGCTGTGACGTATGCCGGCGAAGCGCCTGCCAACGCTTTCCCCCACACAACGTTCTCGCAAGGCACCCGCCAGGCCTCATGACCACCCGTTTCCAAGACCTAGACTTCCACGCATGTCAAACGTCGTTATCTCTCCACTGCTTGAAAAGTAGTTAATCGCGGAAGAAGCTCATATCAGCATTAACGTTTAATGATTTCATGATCACAAGGTCTACGTAGGCCAAATGCTGTAATGGTGGTCCGCTCACTCGGGTTTGTTCTCCAGCCATCACGAGGTATAAGTTCTACGCTACTTTCAAGCCCGTTGCCATACAGAGCTTAGCCAACTCAGTAGCATTGTCCGGGAGAAGAATCCAATAAGTTCATATCCATGACAAAGCCTCATAATCACCCTGACGTAACCTTCTCACCAAAAAATCATTCCGGCGCACTAATCAGTCGTGCTGTCACTAGTATATATTTAGAAGAAGGTACTACTCATAAAGGAGGTATGTGTATACTTTTAAGGCCCAAGGGGTTACGTTTATCGCATCTCGCTTCGTTTTCTCTGTGCATCTCACCTCAAGTAGGCTTTAGGCTCTCGCTCTTGCCGCGCTCAGCGCCCAGTACCACCAGTCACTCGTTAACTTTCCTTGTTAATTTCTTTGTATCAACGTCATGGCCTCCCAAACATCTTTCGACTATATCGTCATTGGAGGCGGAACAGCGGGACTCGTCGTCGCCGCTCGTCTATCGGAAAACCCAGATGTCAGCGTTTGTGTTATCGAAGCTGGAAAAGACCAATCGGAGAACGTCGATACTATGATTCCCGGTGAGTGGCCCCATGTTGGGTTGGTTGAAGCGTAGTCTTGACGATGGCCATTGTTTCAAGGATTCGCGATGAAGAATTTGGGAAATGCGGATGTTGATTGGATGTTCCAGACGGCTCCGCAGCCTCATTGCAATGATCGCCAGATTATACTCAACAGGTTAGTTGCGGCGACCTCTGTTTCCTGGAATGCAAAGTGACGCTGTCGATATAGGGGTAAGGGATTGGGAGGTTCGAGTATTGTGAGAATGGGATATCTTTGTATTTCGCTTTGAAGCTGACATTTGTACAAGCTAAACATTATGGAGGTTTCCCGGTAAGCTTTACTTTATTAAAACTACGTAATAACTAATTAACTTGGCTTTCGTAGAGGAAACGCTAAAGAATACGATGGTTTGTAGATTTTTGAGTCTCTTAGAGCTCTTACCGACGAAATGCAGCCTTCGAAGCTCTCGGTTCTCCTGGATGGAACTGGCAATCCCTTCTTCAGTACTTCAAAAAGGTATTTATCTTTCTTGGTTGTTCCGGGATAAAGCCGACACTGTACCGGTATTTAGTCTGAATCACTCTCTACCAACCCTGAAGATCTATCCAAAGTCAATCTACAACCTGACGCTAACATCCACGGAACCGATGGTCCTGTACAAATTTCACCCCTAGATGGGTTAGTGAAACAAATACACCTTTTCGTTCGACCCTTGAGGCTTTGGGGATTAAACACAATCCCGACGGCGTAAGTAATTCTTTTTTCACCGTACGCCGTTGAATGGAGGGTTAACCAACCTTTGTAGACTTCGGGTGATAATACTGGAATTATGGGCACGTACCAAACCATTCACCCAACTGAAGTTGTCCGTTCCTCGTCTGCAACGGTGCGCTTTTCCTTTTTCCTCAAGTTTTCTAGAGATGTTCATTGTTCATATAGGCATACTATCTGCCGAACAAAGGCAGAGCCAATCTGCATGTGATAACTGAAGCGCATGTTACCCGTGTTTTGTTCCACAGCGAGAAAAAACATGGCAAGTTGGTTGCGAGTGGAGCAGAGTTTAAGAGAGCTGGGAGACGATGACTGTCTCTGCCAAGAAGGAAGTCATTGTATGCGGAGGTGGATTTGCTTTTTTAAATTTAGCTTGGAGCGGGTTACTCATTTCCGATCAGGATCCTTCCAAACTCCCCAGATCCTCGAGCTATCTGGTAAGTATCTTTGTCGGTTCCGAAGTAGGTGATATTGAGCCATTGTTAGGCATTGGGAACAAGAAGCTCTTAGAGTCACACGGAATTACCGTTCTCCACGATCTTCCCGGAGTTGGCCAGAATCTTCGTACGTGTTTCTTCATCTTATTCGTAACGGCCGATTCTAATCCAGTACAGAGGTATCTAGTTTCACACGCGTGTCGAATACCGTTTAAACCTTTTATAGGATCATTTTTGGGTCCCATTTACCCAAGAAATGGACGACAACGTTGACTCCTTCGAGCTCTTGCTGACTGACCCTGCACGCGCTGGTCAAGAATGGATGCTCTAGTGCGTGTCTCGCGCCAGCCTTTTTTTCCGCGACTTCGTACTGATCCGTCTGTTAACAGTCAAGAGCAAAAACGTGGCATGCTGTCTTCTGTCCCTTCGCAAATGTTCGCTTATATCCCGGTCGCTTCATTCTCCGACGAAAGTTCAATCGTCAAGGGCGTAGAATCCATTAAAGCCAGCGGACCTGGCGAGTCAAAAACGGTCAAGAAGCAAAAGGAGTGGATCAAATCCAATATTCCTCATCTTGAGTAAGTCGGTCTTCTTACGGATTATACAAGATGATCTAATCGTTGGACAAGGTTTGCACCGTTCCCTGGATGCCTTCCGCTCCTGGAACAGTACCAAAACCAGGAAAACGCTACTTCTCCTTCTTTGTTGCTCTCTTACACCCCTTCTCGCGCGGTTCGGTGCATATGGGATCTGCTGATCCTTTTGCATCCCCCTCATCGACATGAAAGCGTTGGATAATGAAGCAGACATGAGTATCATGGTGGATGCTATCAAATTTATCCGCAAAGTGGCAAAGACGGGCCCGATGGCAGAGATTGGCCGAGGGGAACTGTTGCCCGGGGAAGACGTGCAATCCGACGAGCAGTTGAAGGGATGGATTAAGAATACGGTCCAGACAATATTCCATCCGATTGGTACAGCATCGATGTTGCCACGCGCGGATGGTGGTGTGGTGGATGCAAGTTTGAGGGTGTATGGTACTGATAATCTACGGGTGGTGAGTAGATTCTACCTCTGCGTTTTGATTTCGGTGCTGATCATGACGGAACACAAAGGTCGACGCGTCTGTTATTCCTATTCAAATA